>CM029012.1:17569156-18182906 GCA_016801055.1 Panax notoginseng
AATTTATCACAAAATATTAAAAGTCACTAAAAATAACTTAAAATATTTTCTTATACCATAATATAATTTTAAATGATTTTTCGAGTATTAAAATTATTATAATAATTCTAAAAATCATCTCATATATTATTTAAATAATATATACTTATATGTTCATGGAAAATAAATAATAAAAATATTTCTACTATAAATTTAATTATTATAAGAATATACTTTATAATAATCAATAATCCTGAAATAAAATTATTTTCAATTATTCATGTAATAAATATATTTTTATTTATCACATAAATACATATACACAATATCTTGTACAAACCCTCATCTTTAAAATAAAAACAAAATTGATACACAAAATTTCTGATTAAATTATATAGAAAATATCGGGTTGTTACAAATAATATTTTCCTCCATACTCTGTAATATGTAAGTAATATTATTTCGTTTCAGATTTCGAATTCCATACTCGTTTTGTTAAAATTTTGGCTTCTAAACTCCATGAAATTAGTTGAATATCCTTGATATTTGCGCTTCATCCAATATCTTTTCATAAAAATATTATTCTGAGCATTCTGGATAAGTTTTAACTTTTTTATGCCGGAGTACTATTCACGGGATTACTATTCCCAAATTACTATTCACGAGGTACTATTCACTCGAGTACTATTCACCCAGGATACTATTCATGATAAAAATTGATTCGTTTTCGGTTTAAATTATTTTTGGTACAATATTATTTTTGAATTTTACTCCACAAAGCAGTATCATGTTGACAATTTAGACGTTAATAATTTCTGGATAAATTAAATTATAAATCTTTAAAAATTTATCTTTGAACTTGTTTTATTGAATTCTTATTTCATTGTCATCATCCTCATGTTTATATTATGTTGAAAGTCATCTGTGGCCTGTAGTGTATAGATGGACTTGGTATGATTATGACCAGGGATTATTCGGTATAATCATGACCGTAATGTTACAAATGATGTGGTAAAAATCCTCATTGGCCCATAGTGCATTGATGGACAGTTGTTGGCATGATCATGACCATTGATGAATACACGAATATTCTTGGCCCGTTGTGCATGGATAATTTGTGTTCGTGATACTAATGAATATCCTTGGCCGTAGTGCAGGGATGATGTGGATTATTTATTAAGCTGATTCTCAGCGATAAAAGTGATGAAAAACCTTTTAAATCATAGAAGATAGTAGATTTTATTATCTACTTAACTCTTCTAATGGATTACTTGTTCCGCTGCAGTTAAACTTGATGTTTGTTATATTTTATCAGTTTAACACTGTTGAAGACTAACGATAAATTATTCTGCATTATCTTAGTCATAATATTTCTTACTGGTCTAGTTGAGCTCACCATTTGCTTTTGTTGTTCTCTTCAGGAAATGAAAATAGAGCTGGGACTAGTCGAGAAACGGAGTGACAGTCCAGATGTTTGCATTAGTAGTCCTCACTATTCTGTGAAATAGTGTGATAATAAATGTATTAAGGACTTATTTTGAGTTTTAATATTGTCTAGAAGACAATATTTGTATTAAAACTCACAGCTTATGTTGTATATTTAAGTTTGTATTTGTATTCTGTACCATATATTTGGCGACTCATAATGGGTGATGTATACCTATTTTGGTGGCGTCACAGTTGGTATCAAAACTTAGGGATATGATCCCTGGCTGAGATGTGAGACAAGAACTAGGAGGGGAGAGACGGGAAATTCCTTCGCTAGTATGACCTACCTAAGTTTATTTGGTATTTAATCGGTCGGTCAGAGTATAGGGATAATATGTGACATGTCAATTAACCCTTGTTTTGTGGAAGTATTTGAAAATGACATCTGAGAATGTTAAGAATAGCAATGGAGCACATGAGACCATTGAGTCACCACAGATCAATACCCAGGATAATGTGCAACAGGAAGACAATAATCCTCAAGTAACAACAACGATCAAATGATGAACGGTGGAATGTTCAGAGGCTTTATGTAGTTCATGCAACATCAGGCGAGAGCGGCTCCAGTCCGAAATGCGGGTGGAAACACGTACAACTCTCGGACGGTCACTGCTAAACAGTTCAAGGAGCTGGGACCACCGGAGTTTTTTGGAGAGCCAAAACCACTTAAGGCGGAGACGTGGATAAAGCAGATCAACAAGATATTTGATGTCTTAGGATGCTCCGAGGAGCAAAAGGTTCCCTTTGCCACCTTCATGTTACGAGCAGAGGCAGATTACTGGTGGGAATCTGTAAAGCGTACTCAACCTGCCGCACTGGAGATCTCTTGGGAGAAGTTCCAAGAACTGTTCAACGACAAGTACTTTCCCGAAAGTATTCGTCACATAAAAGAGGTAGAGTTCATTAGACTGGAGCAAAACAACATGACCGTGTCACAGTACGAAGCCAAGTTTGCTGAGTTATCCGGGTTTGTGTCCCACTTAGTTGATAACGAGAAGAGAATGACACGGATGTTTCTAAGAGGTTTAAAACCTGAGATACGTCAATACTTAATTTCTCACAAACTGTATTTGTATTTAGATGTTGTAAATAGGGCTCAATTATTGGAGCGCGATAACGAGTCAACTCAACTAAGAGAGAGCAGTCGACAAAATGATAATACCAGTGGTAGCAGTCATCGAAGCGGTGACAACTGTTAGAGTTTATGCCCTAGAGGCTAATTATTTGATATAATTGCTTAACATTTTGATATTATATTTGATTGAATAAATAAATGATTTTATTATGGTTTTATTTACTGCGTAATATAATTGTTAACATAATAAAATTCCTTAGAATAGTGATACAAATTATATAGTTTCAAGTATGTGAATTGAACATGAGATTATATAATTACAATTAGTATCATTGTTCTTAAATGTCCCTAGTCGAGTATCATTGTTGATGGGACAACAATGATGCATTGAGACTAGTATGTGGATTGACTGATGACCAAATCTCATTGGTCATAAATATATGAGATATTAAGTCAATGCATAGGTACATGTTAGAAAACGATGTACTGGACAGACCCACCATGAGAATTCTATATGGAGCATTATGCGAAGTGTCATTAGCAATTCTCATAGTGACAATGATGTAATGGTCCTCCGACCTGAAACCGCTATATTACTATACGAGAATTTATGTACTTTGATATCATCAAATGTCACCTTTAATAGGGTGGACTATAAAGGTGATTATTGGGTTCATTGTGAATCGTGTGAGAAATATGAGTGATCTAGATGGAATTTAACCATCTTATATTTTATAGGTGATATTCATAGGCCTCTTGATTGAGTAGGACTATGAAATGCATAGCCATGCTCAAATAGTGATTTGTTTCATATAGTCTACTCATTGATCAAGAAAACTCAGATTAAATTATGAAGAGTATAACACATTCCATGACTCGAGTTTAATCTAGGATATTAAGGTTAAAAGGATTAAATTACATTGAAACATTGGTCATGAAAAGGTTGCATCGAATCATCGATCTTATTATTACTTGGGTAGCAGTGATGCATTACTAGATGCCGCTCACCGTTTATAACTTTATAATATGATTTTAAAGTTATTGCCAACGTAATAATAACCTATAGGGTCACACACAAAGAACATAATTAAAAGAAAATTAATTTAAATTGTAAAGATTTAAATATGTCAATATGATTGATATAATTTTAAATTACGAATTTAAATTAATAAGATAATTTATATATAGGTATATTAATTAAGTAAGACTTAATTAAGATATATATAAATTCGGATTTTAATAACATTAAGTTTTGATTAATTCCTCCTAAATGCTATATATATGATATATATCAGTCACTTTAGGTTTTACGTCAAAACAAAAACCCTAGCCGCTCTTAGAGAGAGACTAGAGAAAACAGTTTATAAAAAAAATCCTCATCCTTGGTGGCTAGTACCACGTTTCCTTCTTCTGCAGATCGTATGACGATTCGTGTGGAGCGTTCGTGTGGATACCGTAGAGACGCAGTCCATTTGAATTGCGTTGGAGATTCGACCGCATCGATTCTAGCTTTTACAATCGGTATAATTTCTTACCACTGAATTAATTGTTTTTCGCATGGATCCTGTTTTAGGGTTTCGAAATTGCTTTAAATTTTAATTTCTGCTGTGCGTTTCTGTATCGAAACCCCAACAGAAAAACGTAGAGGGAATCAACATACCAGAAATGGTAACCACTTCGGTGGTAATCGTGGCCAATACAATAAGAGTGGACATTTCAAGAAGAGCAGATTCAACAATGATGGAAAGACATCAGCACCAAAACCCGTTGTTAAGGAAGCAAAACGACCACCTATCATATGCTTCAAATGCGGAGGGGAGGGACACATCAGTCCAAACTGCGCGATGCAGTCCAAAGCGTGTTACAATTATGGAAGAGAAGGCCACCTAGCCCAATTTTTTCGTGCACTAAAGTCAAGTTCAGCTGGGATGGAGGCGTCAAAGGCCGTCCCAAACAAGACAAAACCGACAGTTCAAGGGAGAGCGTTTGTCGTAACCTCTGAAAAAGCGAGAAATCCGAACGAGGTCATCACGGGTAAGCTTATCATAAACTCTAGCGAAGTCTATACCTTATTTGATACCGGTTCTACCCATTCTTTTATTTCTCCTACTTGCGCTCAATGTTTAAATTTGACTCCGGAGAAATTATACTTTGACTTATCTGTTGAAACTCTGTTGGGAGAAACCTTCATTACATCCACTGTTTATAAGTCTTGTTTGGTTCAGATCGGCTGTCGATCTTATTTCATTGAAAATACTTGTATTTGACGTAATTCTAGGGATTGATTGGTTAACTACTCATCATGCAAAAATTGATTATTTTTGTAAGGTTGTTAACTTTCATATTCCTAACCAACCTATCATGCGAATTCAAGCAACCAAACCCTTAAAATCAATCACTGTCATCTCAAGCCATAAAGCTATTCATTTATTAAAAAATGGATGTCAAGCGTTCTTAGCTCATGTCACGGATTTAAATAAAAATACGTCAGTTTTGAATGATATTTCTATTGTTAATAAATTTCCTGACGTATTCCCTGAAGAACTTCCTGGCCTAACCCCAGAGCGAGAAATTGAATTTTGTATCGACCTTAAACCTGGTACACAACCCATTTCCAAAGCCCCATATCGAATGGCTCCTATTGAACTTCAGAAGTTAAAGACCCAATAGCAAGAATTGTTAGACATCGGTTTCATTCGTCCTAGTACGTCTCCTTGGGGTGCTCCTGTTCTATTCGTGAAGAAGAAATATGAGAGTATATGACTTTGTATTGATTATCAGGAGTTGAATCATGTCACCATCAAGAATAGGTACTCATTGCCACGTATTGATGACCTGTTTGACCAGTTGTAAGGCGCCAAATTCTTTTCAAAGATCGATCTTTGTTCCGGATATCATCAGTTAAAGGTTAGAACCGATGACATTCCAAAGACGGCTTTCAGAACTTGGTACGGGCATTATGAATTCCTAGTCATGTCTTTTGGATTGATTAATGCTCATGCTGCCTTCATGGATATGATGAACCGAGTATTCAAGGAATATTTAGATCACTTTGTGGTCATCTTTATTGATGACATCCTCATATATTCTAAAAGCCGTGAAGATCATTAGTAACACTTGAGGCTGATACTCCAAAAGCTTCATGAAAACAAGCTTTATGCCAAGTTAAAGAAATGCGAGTTCTGGCTTGAGGAAGTAACATTCCTTGGGCACGTAGTATCAAGTCATGGAATATATGTTGACCCGACAAAGATTGAAGCTATTCAAAGCTGGGAGCAACCTAAATCAGTGACCGAAGTACATAGCTTTCTCTGCTTAGCTGGTTATTATCGGAGATTCGTAGAAGGGTTTTCTCGAATCGCTACTCCATTAACTTAGCTGACTCGAAAAGATACAAAATTCGGTTAGAGCGTGGAATGTGAGAAGAGTTTTCAAGAACTCAATAGGAGACTCATTTCAGCACCTGTTCTGACAATACCGTCTGGCTAGGAGGGATTTGTCATCTACAGTGATGCTTCGGGCAAAGGGTTAGGATGTGTTCTCATGCAACATGGGAAAGTCATAGCCTATGTCTCTCGACAACTAAAAGAATATGAGAGGAATTATCCTACTCATGATCTAGAGTTGGCAGATGTTGTCTTCGCACTTAAAATTTGGAGGCATTACTTGTATAGGGAGAAAGTGGAGATCTTTTCGGATCATAAAAGCCTCAAATATTTCTTCACTCAAAAGGAACTCAACATGCGGCAACGATGTTGGCCCGAACTGTTGAAAGATTATGATCATACTATTCAATACCATCTTGGAAAAGTAAACGTAGTAGCTGGCGCATTGAGTAAAAGATCATATGCGGGTACAAGTGCGATATTGTCAACGCAAAGGCCCATTTTGTATGACTTGTAAAGGATGGAGATAGAGTTAAAGACTCTAGGGACCCATGTGATGATGGCGAATATACGAGTAGAACCGACTTTAATCGATAAAGTTAAAGCTACTCAAGCTACAGACCTGAAGCTGATGCGTATGAGGAAGAAAGTGCAAGAAGGTGCTATCACAGAAGCAAGAATCGATGAAGAAGGAATACTTTGAGTCAACTCCAGACTTTGTATTCCTAACGATTCTGACTTGAAGTATAAAATCATGATGGAGGTGCACAACACACCGTTTGTAATCCATCCTGGGAGTACCAAAATGTATCATGATCTTCGACATACATTTTGGTAGAGCAATATGAAGAGGGAGATAGCGGAGTTTATCTCAAAGTGTTTAACTTGTCAACGAGTCAAGGCAGAACATCAAGTACCAAAAGGTCCATTACAACCACTTGAAATTCTAGAATGGTAGTGGGAGCACATTACCATAGATTTCGTTACCAGTCTTCCCAAGGTTTCTCAAGGCATAGATGCTATTTGGGTCATTGTTGATAGATTGACCAAGTCGGTTCATTTTTTACCTATACGAGAAACTTATACACTTGAACGTCTTGCTCGTATGTATATAAACGAGATTGTAAGATTGCATGGTATGCCAGTATCCATAGTTTCTGATCAAGACCCAAGATTCACTTCACGATTTTGGGTTAGTTTGAAGAAAGCTATGGGCACGAATTTACGATTTAGCTCGGCTTATCATCCTCAAATGGACGGGAAGTCAGAAAGGACTATTCAAACTCTTGAAAATCTATTAAGACTCTGTGTTCTTGATTTCAAGGGAAGTTGGGACAAGTTCTTACCATTGGTGGAGTTTTCCTACAACAACAGTTATCAAGCATGTATTGGCATGACTCCATTTAAGGCATTGTATGGAAGAAGTGTCGTTCTCTAGTATGCTGGGATGAGGTGGGTGAAGTAACATTGTTGGGACCGGAGTTGGTATGTATGACTACGGAAAAGATTCAAACGATCCGACAACGTATAAAAACCTCACAAGATCGACAAAAGAGTTATGTTGATCTTCATCGAAAGGACGTGAAATTCGATATTGGAGAATATGTGTTGTTACGTGTTGCTCCATCGAAAGGAGTTACGAGATTTGGAAAGAGAGGAAAGCTCAATCCTCGATTCATTAGCCCATTTTTAATCCTCGAACGAGTAGGAACTGTGGCCTATAGACTCGCTTTACCGCCAAGTATGTCTCGTGTTCATAACGTTTTTCACATATCCATGTTACGTAAATATGTGGAAGACCCGAACCACATTATTGAGTTAGAACCGGATGAAATAGCGAAAGATTTAACGTATGAAGAGGTTCCTGTTAAAATCTTAGATAAGAAGGATCATATTTTACGCTCCAAGGTTATACCTCAAGTCAAAGTTTTGTGGAGAAACCACGATATTGAGGAAATAACCTGGGAGTTAGAATCTGAAATAAAATCAAGGTATCCTTACCTCTTCTACATACCAGGTACATACCCTAATTTCGACGGTAAAATTTCATAAGAAGGGGAGGTAAGACCCTAACTTTTATTAATAAAGATGAATTTTCTATAAACATCATTTTTGAATATTAAGGAGTAAATTTGATATAATGTTATAGTTATGGGTAATATTTATAAATTTTACAAAATAAGCAAGTGGTTATAAAATATTCATGTTGTTGAGGAATATTCGTTTGGTCATGGAATATTCTTTCTGTTGGAGAATATTCGTACGACGGCGTAAGTTACCGTTTGCACTGTTGGAATACTTGGTGGTTTAAATATAGTAATACGTGTTGTTGCACAGTAGCACACGGTATTGCACAGTATTGTTGAATTATTGATTCTTACGTAAGAAGGCACTACCCAATAATTGTTACTGTAATTACTGTTCAATATTTTATTTTATTGGTTCAATAATTATTGCGTTGATATTTTATATTATTGTTGTTTCAATAATTGTCACTGCACAGTATTTTCCATTATCAGATCAATAATTCATATTATTTGAATAATATTATTAGATAACATTATTGGTAATGTCTAGAAAGTTCTGTCAAGGAGAGGTTTGGTCACCTAATTGCGCGCCAGTAAGGAGAAATCCTTATTGGAAAGCCCCATCTTTCCTAGGAACGGCCTAGTTGTCATAATCGTGATTCTGTAATATTATTTATGAATAATTAATTATTGATTTATATGATAAGGATATATAAATTTTTATGTGGATATAAATAAAAGAATTAATGTTGAGGTGTTTTGTCGGAATGGAGGAATTAAAAATCAAATTAGTGTTCTTAAAGCTCTATTACGTGAGTTATAATTTTGATCCGACCGTTGGATCGTTGTGATTTTTGGATATGTTATACATATATAAGTTGAGTATATGTCCACAAATTTTGAACCATTAAAAATTAACGTATGATTTGTTATGAATTTTTGAAGGTATTAAAAATCGTCCGTATATGAATTTCGGGAATTTTCTGTTTGAAATTTGGAAAAACTTTCTTCTACAAAGCTGTAGAGAATTAAATTTCATATGGAAAAGACATGAGATTTAAATTTTTCTGATAAAAGAGCTATTTATTATGAATTGTTGAAGTTTCAGAAATTAAAATATTTTTATTACAATTATGGGTGGGACCCACTTTTGTTTTTGTCAAAACATGTGTTGAGATTTTTGAAGAATGGCATGCCTAGATAGTCATGGTCTTGGCATGCGTTAGGAAAAATAAAATAAAATATTATTTTATTAATTTAGTCTCCTATGTCGTTTTAGCATTTTTCTATAAATAGGTGTTTAGGTTAGAATTGAAAATCACACCAGAATCAGAGAATTCTTCATCTATAATCTTGAGCGTATTTCTTTCGAGTTTTAGAAAGTTTTGAGCGTAGAAAAAAGTGAAAGTTTTCTTCAAGAATATCCTCGCTATACCTGTTGGAATACTCTTCTTTTCAAGGTAAGTGATGTTATTTTTGTTCAAAATTCACTTGAAATAATATTTTCTTTCATACCATGTAGTATGTAAGTAATATTATTTCGTTTCAGATTTCGAATTCCATACTCGTTTTGTTAAAATTTTGGCTTCTAAACTCCATGAAATTAGTTGAATATCCTTGATATTTGCGCTTCATCTAGTATCTTTTCATGAAAATATTATTCTGAGCATTCTTGATAAGTTTTAACTTTTTAATGCCGGAGTACTATTCACGGGGTTACTATCCCTGAAGTACTATTCACGGGATACTATTCACTCGAGTACTATTCACCCGGGGTACTATTCATGATAAAAATTGATTCGTTTTCGGTCCAATTTATTTTTGGTACAATATTATTCTTGAATTTTACTCCACAAAGCAGCATCATGTTGACAATTTAGACGTTATTGATTTCTAAATAAATTAAATTATAAATCTTTAAAATTTTGTCCTTGAACTTGTTTTATTGAATTCTTATATCATTGTCATCATCCTCATGTTTATATTATGTTGAAAGTCATACGTGGCCTGTAGTGCATAGATGGACTTGGTATGATTATGACCAGAGATTATTCGGTATAATCATGACGGTAATGTTACAAATGATGTGGTAAAAGTCCTCATTGGCCCGTAGTGCATTGATGGACAGTTGTTGGCATGATCATGACCATTTATGAATACCCGAATATCCTTGGCCGGTAGTGCATGGATAATTTGTGGTCATGATACTAATGAATATCCTTGGCCGTAGTGCAGGGATGATGTGGATTATTTATTAAGTTGATTCTCAACGATAAAAGTGATGAAAAACCTTTTAAATCATAGAAGATAGAAGATTTTATTCTCTACTTGACTCTTCTAATGGATTGCTTTTTCCGCTCCAGTTAAACTTGATGTTTGTTATATTTTATCAGTTTAACACTGTTGAAGACTAATGATAAATTATTCTGCATTATCTTTGTCATAATATTTCTTACTGGGCTAGTTGAGCTCACCCTTTGCTTTTATTATTCTCTTCGGGAAATGAGAATATAGCTAGGACTAGTGGGGGAACGGAGTGACGGTCCAGATGTTTGCATTAGTAGTCCTCACTATTATGTGAAATAGTGTGATAATAAATGTATTGAGGACTTATTTTGAGTTTTAATACAATCTAGAAGATAATATTTGTATTAAAACTCACTGCTCATATTGTATATTTAAGTTTGTATTTGTATTCTGTACCATATATTTGGCGACTCAGAATGGGTGATGTATACCTATTTTAGGGGCGTTACAACGTTCCCTTCATTTCTTATCATATTAACATATTCAAGGTTCAATTTATCATTAGCTCACAATCAAATATCAATTTTGGTACTCCTACAAGCCATGTTCATACACATATTTACTGTAAAACTATTTTATTTCTTTTTTAACGTAAATTAGCATACAATTCCTTGTCTAGATACAACTCTAACACCACCAATACATATAATCACAAGTTATCAGTTGTATATCAACAATAAAACAAATAATTTGAATTGGCAAAGCTTGAAACTTCAAGCTGTAAACATATATATACATATATATATATAAATAATATTAAAGTTATGGGGAAAATACCTTTTGTTGCTTTGAAAATTCTTGCTAACCACTGAGAATCGCTTGGAAACTCAGAACTTTCTCTCAATCTCTCTCACATTATCTTTGAAAACCTTCTTTTCTTTTCTCTGTAACTTTCTTCTTAGGCTTAGGTTTAGACCAAATATTTTTTACATAAAATTAAACCCAACTTAACGGACACCCTCTCAAACGTCTAAAATCGACGTCTTACTAATTGTCCCTCTTAAATTATCGGTGATCATAATTTAATATATATTATTTATATTTTATTTATTTTATTTATTTTAATTATAATTCAAAATTCAAAAATCCAAAAGCCATAAGGCTCTGTTTGGTAAAACTCTTTAAAAATTAAAGACTTAATATCTTTAAGCCTTGTTTGATAAAAATTAAATTAAACTCCTTTAATTTATTTTAATAACTCATTTATAGCATAGTTATTTGTCACACTTTTATTACCAAATTAAATTAAAAATATTATAATAATCTATTTAATCCCTATCAACTCTCTAATTTAATTATTAAATTAAATTAAAATATTATCTCACAATAATTAATTTTCTTAACTCATTAATTATTTATTAAATAAATAATTAACCAAATGAAATCAAATCAAATCAAATAAATATATATTCAACAATAAACACATCCATTAAATATTTATATAAATCAATAAATATTTAAAAATTACAATTTAAAATTCTGGATTGTTACAGGTATGAACACAATTCAGTTGAGTACTAACAACTCAATATTTTCATAAAACTTTATTATACCGATTATACATAAATATTGAAATAAATATTTAATAGTAAATATTTTATTTACTAGATTGGTTTTCTTCCCTATATTAAAATACACATTTACTTGTCCCACCACACATGATGATGCCACAAGAACTCATCTCAATAAAATTATATAACTCACTTACTTTTACTATATAGTTTTGTATAACATGTATTCACATTTAAATGTCACACCTTATGCTATGTCAATGCATGAAGTAATTATATGGTACTACTACTTACATGTTCCTATATCACACATGGTGGTACATAACAACATTTAATTAAATAATACTGTTCATATTAATAATAATAGAAATAACATGGTAATTAGTCAACTATATCACTTATTCATTTTCTATTTTATTAATGTTAATAATCCATCTTTGTATCTCATGCATATAGTAGAGATTATTTTCCAAGTTTTGCTACCGGCGCAACTATGCTGGTTTACAATACAGAAGTGGCACAGCTGCACCACTGGGAAAAAACTTAGACTCGCCTGCTGTAGAATTTAGTTTATACCCTAAATTAATTACTCTCATCATTATTTTAATTAATAGTATACTTATTATATCACCTTGCCACACTAGTCAATTCTTATAAGCATTAAGTTAAGCCTTTCATCAATTCCACCATAACGCATAATTGTCACATACTTAACTTAATTTACTAGAATTACTATATCATATGCCACAATAATATTTATTTATATTCAAATAAATATTCGAATTTAATTAATATAATTATTAATATTATTTATAAAATTCTCAGATATTACAATTACCATGAGCTTGCAAATATTAGGATGGCTAGCCAGCAAAGTTAAGCGGTAACATATATATATACGGGAAGGATCAAGAGCATAATCCTTAAATAGCATAACGCCTTAAATAGCATAATTTTATCAAAACGACGTAGTTTTGATAAGACGCGGTGGCATTTTTGTAAATACGCGGTGGCATGGTATTTACTAAAATGCCACCGCGTCCCTCCAAAACTACGTCGTTTTGATAAAATTATGATATTTAAGGCGTTATGCTATTTAAGGATTATGCTCTTGATCCTTCCCGTATATATATATATATATATATATATATATATATATATATATATATATATATCCAACACTTGGAAGACTATTTGGGTAGTCGTAATAGGCAAATAGATTTGATGAATCTTGGCTATACCACTTCCATGGAGAGAGTCCAGGCGGCTATATGGACTTATCCACATGAGATTGGACTGACTCAGAATTCAATATCACGTGCTCGAGTCATAGCAATGATTGAAGAAAAGCGTATTAGAACCCTTGCAGTTAGTCAAGATAGGACTAACTAGGATGACAGATGTGATGATATGAATTTTGTTTGACTCTATTTGTATATAAGTAATATTAATATTGTAAATGTGGTAGTGTTTGTATGATGTAAATATATCCCACATTATAGTATTGGGATATCTTTTGAAGTCCTAACTGGATACAGTTAAGGATTAGGAGAATGTAAAGATCCTTCTGAAGGAAAGATGGAATGTTAAGTAAATAGCCATGAAAAGGCTATAGTATGAGAATAGCTGGATAAGCTATTATGAAAGTAGATATGTACAAAGTTGATGTAAAGAGAACATGTTTAATATATAATAATGTTAAATATGATCGATATGAATGTAACTACTTTACATTATATGAAGAATGTTTAAAGCAAGAAATGGTTTAATAATAATAAAATTTTATTAAATAGATAAAAATGCCACCAAGGTTTAGAGCAGGAAGAATACCTAGAGCATAAGGAAATAATAATGAAGACCCAGGAACTATGAGTGAGAATAGATATGAAGGCTAAGAAAATCCTATGCAATAATTTGTAGATTTATTGATGGGAGCATTCTAGAATAGGAACCCACAACCTAATGCAAATGTAGAAGCACCTGTGGCACATGTTGATAGTTTTAAAGTCTTCAAGAGTGTGGGACCCCCAGAGTTCAGAGGGACTACCAAGCCTATAGAGGCTCATTCATGGATTAGGGAAATAGAAAAAGCCTTTGAGATAACAAGGGTAAATAATGAGCAGAAGACTCCATTTGTTGCTTATATGCTTAAAAGGGAAGCAAACTTCTAGTGGGAAGCCAACAAGACCAGAGCTAGTATATGTGTAATTACTTGGGAAAGATTTAAGGAGATTTTCTTTGAAAATTATTTCCCTCCTAGAATGCAAAGCAGAATGGAAGTTTGATTTTTGGAACTTAAACAGGGTGATATGACAGTATCACAATATGCATCAATGTTTAACGAGTTGACACGATTTGCTCCACACCAGGTGCACACTGAGGAGAGAAAAGCGAGATGATTTGAGTTAGGCTTGAAGCCTTGGATTTACAACAAATTGGCAATTCTATAGATTGGAACATTTAGTGCGATCCTTGAAAAAGCAATAATCGCAAAAAGGAGGAAATGAAGCAATGGGAGTTCACAACAAAGAGAAGAAAAATAAAGAAAAGGTTGAAGGAATAGTCAAAACTGAAAGGAGCAGTGGAAGTGGAAGCAATACGAAAAGGAAATGGAATAACTTCAGAAATGCTAAAAATAATTAAAGTGGACAGCAAAAGAAGAAATTTGAAAAATGTAGAAACTATGGGAAAAATCATTCTGGTACCTGCTAGAAAAAAAAAAGACAGTTTGCTATAAATGTGGACAGAAGGGACATATCTCTCCTAACTGTCTAAATCCAAAGAAAAGTTCTGGGTGTTTTGTTTGTGGAACAATGGATCACTTTGCTAGGAATTGTCCTAAGAAAATAGTAGAGGGAGGAAGTAGTGGTAAAGGAAACAACGTCAACAAAGCACTTACAATTGGTTCAGCTACACCAAACAAACCAACTGCCAGAACCTTCAATATGACGACAAAGGATGTGGTTATATCAAAAGATGTGATTTCGGGTATTTTCCTGTACTATTTGATTCTGGGGCAAACTGTTCTTTTGTATCATATGAATTTTCTAAGCGCATAGAGATGCCTTTATCGAATTTAGAAATACCCATGAACATAGAAGTGGCTAATAAGGAGGTAATTCCTGTAGAGCACATTTACAAGAATTATTGCATTCGGATAGGAGAACGTGAGTTAATAGTAGATCTAATTCCAATACAATTTAGAGAATTTTACAGTATTTTGGGAATGTATTGGTTGTTCAAACATGGGGCAACAATAGATTGGCAAAGGAAGTCCGTGAGTCTTAAGCTTGCAAAGCAATCAAAGATTGTGTTCTACGGTAGAAAATCGATAAGGCAAACTTGTTGTTTAATAATGATGCAAACAAGAAGATTATTACAGAAAGGTTGTGTTGGATATCTGACATACGTGGTGGGTACCCAATAAAAAGGAGTAAAGATTGATGAGATTGTGGTAGTAAATGAATTTGTAGAAGTTTTCCTTGATGAGTTACCAGGTCTTCCTCCAGATAGAGAAATTGAATTTGTTATTGATCTAGCACCTGGTACAACACCAATTTCTAAGGCACCGTACAGAATGGCTCCAGTAGAGATGAAATAATTGATGATACAATTGCAGGAATTGTTGGATAAGAAGTATATTCTATCAACGTCTCCGTGAAGAGAACTAGTTTTGTTTGTCAAAAGAAAGATGGATCATTAAGACTTTGTATTGACTACATAGAGTTAAACAAAGTGACGATTAAGAATAAATATCTTTTGCCTAGGATCGACGATCTTTTTGATCAACTAGAAGGGGCAAGATATTTCTTAAAGATAGACCTAAGAACTGGATATCACCAGTTGAGGGTAAGAGGTGAAGATGTTCCAAATACAGTGTTCAGGACTCGTTATGGTCACTATGAGTTTTTGGTAATGTCTTTTGGATTAACAAATGCACCAACTGCATTTATGGACATGATGAACAGAATATTCAAACCAAACTTGGATAAATTTGTGGTGGTATTTATAGATGATATTTTGATCTATTCCAAAACACAGAATGATCATGCAGATCATTTGAGAATAGTGTTGGAAACACTAAGGAAAAAAGGTTATATGTAAAATTCAGTAAGTGTAAATTTTGGCTAGAAAGAGTTCAATTTTTGGTCACATGATTGACAAAGATGGAATATTCGTGGATCCAACAAACGTGGAGGCAATTATTAACTGGGAAAAATCGAAGACACCTACTGAAGTGCGTAGTTTCCTTGGGTTAGCGGGATACTATCAGAGATTTATTCAAGACTTTTCTATTTCGTTAACAAATTTGACAAGAAAGACCGTAAAATTTGTATGGGGTGAGAAATGTGAAGTGAGTTTTCAAGAACTCAAGAAAAGATTGAGTGAAACACCAATGCTATCTTTACCTAATGAATCAGGGAATTTCGTAGTATATAGTGACCCGTCGCATAAAGGATTTGGGTGTGTGCTTATACAACATGGGAAAGTTATTACGTACGCATCACGACAACTAAAAGATTATGAGAATGGATATCCTACTCGTGATTTGGAGTTGGCAGTTGTGGTGTTTGCTTTAAAAATTTGGAAGCATTATCTGTATGGTGAAGAATTTGAAATATATACAGATCATAAAAGTCTAAAATATATTTTCACACAGAAGGATTTAAACATTAGACATAGAAGATGGCTGGAATTGATTAAGGATAATGATTGTGAAATCCTTTATCATTCAGGGAAGGCGAATGTGGTGGTTGATGCCTTAAGCAGAAAGGGTTGTGAGAAATTGATATTATTGACAACTCAAAATGAGTTAGTGACAACAATGGAAATAATGGAGTTAGAAGTAAAATTTCCATAAGAATCAAAAGAGAGATTGTATTCAATGGAGACTTATTCAACTCTATTTTATAAAATTAAGGAAGCACAACTCAATGATGAAGAATGTGAGAAATTGGAAAGAAAAATCTCAGAAGGAAAAGAAAGTAAGTTTAAAATTGATAACGATGGAGTAATTAGATTTGAAGGAAGAATTTGGGTTCCGACAGAATCGGAATTGAAAGAAGAAATTCTATATGACGCTCATTGCTCGAGGTATGTGATTCATCCTAGCAGTACCAAGATGTATCAAAACCTTCGACCTCATTTTTGGTGGCCAAGTTTGAAAAGAGAAGTTGCGGAGTATGTTAGCATATGTTTGATCTTTTAACGAATTAAAGCTGAACATCAGAAACCTAGTGGTTTATTATAATCATTTGAAATTCCTGAATGGAAGTGGGAGCATATCACAATGAACTTTGTGGTAGGACTTCCGAGAATACAAAAGGGATTTGATTTAATTTGGGTTATAGTTGATCAGTTAACGATGTCAGCACAATTTTTTCCAATCAAGACCAGATATAACCTAGATCAGTTACCTATTCTCTATACCAAGGAGATTATTTCATGGCATGGAGTGCCAGTGTCAATTGTATCGAACAGAGATCTAAGATTCACATCAAATTTCTTGAAAGGCTTACAAGACCACTGAAAGGTTTTGTGAAAATCAAAGTAGCAATCAAATTATAAAAATAGCGAAAGCATAATAAAATTAGATTTTAAAATTTTTCATAAACCAATTACTCGGATCATCCTTTATGCATATTATTAATTAAAACGAAGAACAAGAAGTTATGGAATCATACCTTTGTAGATGCGAGCTTCCACAGGTATGAGTTCAACTCCTACTTCTCCATGATCTCCTTGAATCTCCCGGTAGATTCCTTCATTTGATCAATGTTAGCCACCCAAGTGTATGACCTCTAGAGGTGATCCACCAAGGAAGAAGAATTTTCAAGAAGAAGGGTGTATTGGTTCGAACCCTAGTTTTTCTTATCTCTATAGAAAAAGGGGGCGTACTCTCCAACAATTGGAATTACGTATATCTGATATCTGATATAAGACTCCTCTTATAAAGATATCAGGTAACCCTATTTAATTAAAATAAGGTATTATTTATTTAAATAAATTCTTTTAATTAAATGGGCTCCCTAATCTTATTAGGGATAATTAATTAAACTCCTTTAACTAATTTATCCTCCTAATCCTATTAGGAATGAATGAGAGTACTTATGTTAAATTAATTCCTAAACTCTTTTAGAAATTAAAATAATTATAATTATAATAATATTAATAGGACTCCTCTTATTAATTTATATTTAATATTTCTAAAATATTAAATAATAAATATTAAGCTATTTAATTTATTCTATCACTATAGATTAAATTAAATATACTTAACATATTATTAAGATTATGCCATTAATTTCTTAAATAATTATTCTTCCTTTTATGGTGTGACCCTTTAGGTTCTTCATATTAAACTGGTTGTGAATAAATCAATTAGAACAATTAATTCTAATCTAATTTCAATAAATAAATTAAACGATTAATTTATTTAAATAAATAATATTTATTCTACAATAGGGATAAGCCTCCCTGGCGATCAACGACTTTCGAGATAATATAGATTTTAACATTAATCATAAAAGAACATTTGAGTTAATAGTTACGGTACAATTTAATCCTTCCACCATACAATGTCCCAATTAAATATAAGACATGGAATTACTGTCAAGTCTTATTTTATTTAATTGTATGTATTTCGATTCCTAAATGCACAACTCCTAATGAATACAAATTAGAAACTACTTTCTAATTTTATTCTACCTTAGCCAAGGATTCATGGATTGTCATTTATCGAATCACATAGGACATTTCTCTTCGTTTACTAGAAGTGGTAGATTCTTTATTGATCATTCATTATCTCCATATATAACTTATTACATCCAAGCATACCCTTTGATATACTCTAAGAGTCTTAAGGAATAAGTCAAAGTGTAATTCATCATATATAAGATACTATGATGATCTCAAATCTAAGGATCATTTGTACTACTATCACTACAGGAATTCCTATTGACAGGTAAGTAAAACTCCATTAGGTATTCCTTAGCGAGTCATATTCGGTGAACTTATTCTCTAATAAGCACCTACATACTTTCTTTAGTGTGTCCACACAAATGATCATGAGATCAATCATCCTCATCCAATGAGCAAGCAACGTACGTACCAATCTATCCGGATTCACTAATCCCGTTTTTAGTAATCCATTGATTGAGAACATTTTAGTTTTAAGCTATCTAAGAATTTAGATCTCATTAGCATGATCTCATCATTATTCTAAAGCATTTCTTAAAACTATGGGTTTATCACATATTATTAAAATAACACCATGTAGATAATAAATTCTTTTAATAAATAATTCTTTTATTAATAAATAAATAAGATTGATTACAAAGTATATGATTTATCATTATACATGATTGGCTTGTATGCATACTACTTTCAACCACATGGGGACACAGTTGAGGTTAAGTACAACCTACCATCCACAAATAGATAAACAGAGTGAGAGAACAATACAAACTTTAGAAGATATGGTACAAGTCTGTGTTATGGATTTCAAAGGAAGTTGGGACGATCACTTACCTTTGGCAGAATTTGCACATAATAACAGTTATTGCGCTGGTATGAGCATGCCACCTTACGAAGCATTGTATGAGAGAAAATTCAGAACCCCATTGTGTTGGGATGAGGTAGAAGAACGTCGTCTATTAGGACCCGAATTGGTACAACAAACTGCATAAGTGGTGAAATTGATACAAATACGACTAGTAACGGCTCAGGATCGTCAAAAAAAGTATGCAAATCAATATAGATAGAAAAGAGATTTTGAAGTTTGGTTGCATGTTTTCTTGAAAGTAATCCCATGGAAAGGGAAGATACGTTTCGGGAAGAAGGGGAAATTAAGTCCTTGCTTTATAGGGCCATTTGAGATTTTAAGGAAAATATGAGAAGTAACTTATGAAGTGGCCTTACCCCCAGAATTCGAACACGTTTATAATGTATTTCATGTGTCGGTCTTACAACCATACAAGCCAGATTATAAACACGTTATAAAATATGAACCCATCTAGTTTGAAAAAGATTTAACTTATGAAGAGATTCCTATTCAAATATTGGATAAGAAAGAGCAGGTTTTGCGAAATAAGATAATACCTTTAGTAAAGGTATTATGGAGAAACAAAAATGGTGAAGAGGCAACGTGGGAATTAGAAGAAAAATGCATAAAAATTACCCTCACTTAATTGAATAAGTCTTTTTTTGCGATTCTGCGAACATAAACTTTATAAGGGGAAAAAATGTAATGTATTGAATTTTTAGTATAATATTAGAATAAAAAATTTATATAATGAATTTTTTTTATTTTTTGATATTATTCATCTTACATATGTGTAAGTGCACTATGGTGTGTTTATTGGTGAAAATAGTAAATATAATAATGCATATATATATTTACTATTTTGAATAAAATGTCTAAAACAAATGGGACATTAGAAATAAGTAGGTAGTTGGGTATACAATTTAGTGTATACAGTAAAAATGGATATTAAAATAATTTATGAGGTTAAATTATTTTAATATAAAGGAAATGATGGTAATAAATATTATTTATAATATAAAAAATCTTGTGTTATGGAATTTTATTGTTATGTTATTGCTCGTATGAGGAGAGTATATTGGGAAACCAGTAAATAAATAAATAACAAGTAGGAGCTGGAAGGAAACAACCATAGTGTAATTAATGTAAGTGTGTATTGTTATAAGGTAATAGGTTGGGTATACATAAGAAGTTGGTGTAGTCTGTATACTACTAATATATGCTTATGAATTGGTTGAGCTATATGGAGAAGCTAGAGTTTTGTGTGAGATGCAAGCTCATAGCTGCTATAACACCCAAAACATAATTTCAGAACTCTTTTCTTCCTTCTCCTTACCACTAGTAATCTCTCCTCCTAGAATTTTGGTTTCCTCAAATTCAGTAAGAGCAGAGAAGAAGCATAAACATTATGTTGTGTGGTGTAGCTGGAATCAAGACTAATGGATAACAAGGATCTTACGAACAAGCTAGCTAAGGTATTATTGTGACAACTCGGAAAATCGGATTGTCCAGAATTTAAGTTTAAAGAATTAGTTATTAATAAAAGGAATTTTTATTAATAATATTATGTGTTACGTGTTTATTAATTGTTCAGTAACCTAGGCTGATTATAATACGGGAGGATTCTGGCTCCGAGCAAGACTGAACGAATAAGAAATTTCAAGACAAAATTAAAAAAATTTCGGGAACAAAAATATTTTTCGGGAAAAAAGACGAAATATGCACTATTCACCTGACGAAACCTAAGGGTTAGGGTTTGAATAACCTAAGACTTTTTGAGAGTTCGGTATGTCGAAATTACATTCCGTCGAAAGATTTGACGATAATATATCATGAAAAGTTAAGTAAGCCGATAAAAGTTTTTCTCCAAAAACGTGCAGAAATCGGACAAAATAAAAATGACGAAAAGTACTGTTACGTACTTTTCATTCGTTTAACTACGTTAGGGGAAAATGTTAAGGAAAACGCTTAACATCAAAAAGTTTTTTTTTCAATTTTTCGCAGTTCTGAAGAATACGTAAAAGTTAAATTGTAGAGAAAAAACGAAATATTCAAAAATATTTAGATTTTGAGAATCGCAATTTTTTGAACTGTCGGACGAATCCAGAAAGACGGAAGCACGAAGCTTCAAAAGGAAGCTTCGTGAATAGTAAGGAGGTGGGAATAGTGATTTGGGGGTAAATTGACCATATTACCCCTAGCTTTGGTTTTCAATATAAGAGAACCTTAACTCATTTGTTGGTGATTTTAAAAAACACCAACACTTGAGAGAGAGAGAGAGAGAGAGCAGTTGGATGAGATGAGAAAGGAAGAGGAAAAGCTTGCTCGTGTACAAACTGTCCAACGGGAGAAGATTAAAGAAGAAAGGTAATCTGAAACCTAACTTCTAAATATTTTTCTTTAAGTTTTCTATATTTAAAGCGTAGCTTAATGAGAATAAGAATTAAAAGATGTGAAGAATGGTTTCATATGGTTGAAATCATGAGAAAGTGAAGAAATAAGAATTAGAAGTTTAGTTTATAAATTTCTTAAGGAAGTATAAGTTTCGTAATGAATTTAAACGATCCGAATGAATCATATGAACGATTCGATGAAATAAGTAAGGAATGGTGTTTCATAACACCAAATTCCAAGAAAAAGTGAAATCATAATCAAAGTATGGATTAAAAATGAAGAACGAACGAAGAACGCGAAGAACACGAAGAATGTTGTTGATGGACAAATTTAAAACCATCATAGTTTAACTTGTTATTGATGGATAGGTTTAAAACCATCGCGTATAAGTTAGTTGCTTATTGCTTGGTTAGGAACGGTAGAAATGTTCATGAAGAACGGATTGAACCTAATTATAACGAAGTTATGGCAAAAATTTCGTAAAAGACGAATAAAAAATATAAAGTATGTAAATGAGCCCGATTGAGTAATGTTTCATAATAATGTAAGAGAACGTAGAAAATGTGTGTGGTGAACTCAAGAACGAACGAGTTTCGAGTTCGGATGACCGAATTATGGACGAACGGACGAAGAACGTTAATAACATAAAATGAACGAAGGATGAAATCTAAGCCAATTGAATGGCATGTTAACAAATTCAGAATAAAGTTCTATCTGAGGGGAGTTGAAGTACATAAGATAAGGAAGAGAATGGCTTTGGAACGACCTCGTTCCGAGTTATAATGAAGAAGATATGAGATTATAAAGTAAGAGTCTCAAATCAGTTCAAAGACTTAGAAAAATTTTCAAGGATTGATGCTTGGCGCCGCAACGCTAGTTAAGCCTTGGGAGGTGGCGTCGCAACGCTAACCCGGACAACTAGGTACAGCCTAGTGGCGCCGCAGCGTGAGAGAAAAGGATGGAACCGGCGCCGCAGCGCCGGTGCAGGGCAAGACCAAGAGAAGAAAGTTTAAATACTCAACTCTTGAGGGAAGTCTAGGGAAAGATAAAGAACATATAGTTGAATTAATTTAACACTTAATCAAGTAAATTAAACCTTTAATAAAGGTTGAACGGGATTAAAAGATAACGATTGTAAATGATGATTACATAACCGATATCTGTGGACCATGTGAGAGCCCTAAATCAGGGTCCTAAATCACCACGGATCTGGTACAATCATTCTATAACTATTGCGAAAAATATAAACATAAATTATTTATACAATAAACTTTACACACTATTCCCCAAGGTCGAGTAACTTTAACTTATACACAATTCATAAACAATGTAACATATAATGTTATTATCATACTATATTATTACAATTTAACTACACACGTAATACTAAGCTGAACTTGGTTTTGTCCTTTCCTGTATCTGACGTATTCATCTTAATCTGTAATGTTTATCATGATATAGCAAGGGTGAGCAATAGGTTTGCCCAGCAAGTTTAAGTTCAATAAATTAAAGATATATCATGATAGAAAGATTTGAACAATAAACTGGCTAAAGTTCTACAATATAATTGTGAACTAGCACGAACAAATTTTACATAGCTGAACAAACATTGAATATATATATATATATATATATATATATATATATATATATATATATATATATATATATATATCTGGACCGACTAGTAATGAAGGTGATTAGCCTTTCATACATGATGAATACATGCAGTATGCACAGAGTGCAATTTAATAATTCTTAGACATAACAATCAGAAATGATTAACCATAAGTATAATTGAATAATACAACTCGAGGTCGAGTTAAGAAAAGAACTTGCCTAAACCGTTGATTACCGTTATGTAATTTATAAGCTTTGTCTGTCGACCTAATGTATAAATAATATCGATATACAATTAGATTAATATCATCACAGTATTTAAAATAACCTAAACACATTATCACATAATCCTATCCGTCTCTAACACACATAAGACCTAACCTCAAGTCAAACTTTTATAGTCTGAGTCGAGTTCGGTACAATTCTAACATTTCGATGGTCTAGTCGGACAAATATCGAGTTTAAGTTCAATTAAACTCTGCCTAACACTTAGCAATTATCTTAGATAATTATATTATTAGTCAAAATAATTTTCATAAGCTTGAAATAATTTTCAGATAATTATTATGATTTATCATGATTTTTTAATCATTAATAACATATTTATATGAATTAAAAACCACAATAATCCTTTATCGTTAATATTTATTTAATACTAAATATTAATAAAAATCTTAACACAATATTATAATATATTTATAATATATCAAAGTATTTTTAATACCTTAAAATCACATTTATATAATTGTTAAACCTTTAAATTCATTATCCGATAATTGTCATTAATATTAAATATTAATATTTTTCATGACAAAATATCAAAAGTTATATTTTATAACTTGAAATATTTTTATAACACTTAAATAATTTTTATATGATTTTTAAATCATTAATTCTATTTTTTCATAATTTATTTAATAAATTTATTAAATAAATTAATTATCATTAATATTAATTAATGAATGAAATTCATCACAAAATATTAAAAGTCATTAAAAATAACTTAAAATATTTTCCTATACCATAATATTATTTTTCATGTATTAAAATCATTTTTAAATTATTTATTTAATATTATAATTAAATAAATTAAATACCCTTAATGTTCCAAAAATATTAAATATTAATGAAATATTTTTAAAATAATTAAAAACTAATTTTCAGGCTTTAAAATAATTTTTAGTAATTTATTATGTATTTTTAATAATTAAAAACTATTTTTCTCTAATTATTTAATAAAATTATTATTTTCAAAAATTATCTGTCGTTAAAGGGCCCTATAACGACGAAACTGACGCTATAGGTGTTCTTGAGCAAGAACCGAGAAACTCATGGCAGTTAACTGGGTACTATGTTTGACCAAGGATAGGTCTTTGGTCTTAATGATTTTGGGCCATTTAAAACAATGCTCTTGTAGTAGAAATGTAACACTACAATAAGAAACCATCATCTTGGTTATATCATATCACAACAAGAAAATCAGATTCACCAAAGTCGTTGTCAGACATCATCTGGGTTTTCTGGTTAACCCCGAAACCCAGATAGTCGCGAGGTACCACTTTGTGGTTCTATTTTAGCTTAGTTCTGTCACTTTATTGGTGTTATTAAGGTTCAAATCTATAGTACTTATGTCATAGAACATTTATATACCATGATCTCAGTCCAACAACATCATCAACTGAAGATTTAAGCCAGTCAAAGTACGGGTCAGACGCTATTCTTGAGAAATCTTGTTTTTCCAGATTTCTTCATACGGCAGTCGGTCAACCCAAGTTTGACCTTGATTATCTTGGATCCTATATATGATCTGGGTAATCTAATGGTATGGATGTGTAGTCCATATTCCAGACTACAAATCCCAATCAACAAAATAATCTAAAACATTAAACATAGTAAGATTCATTCCTTGAAAAATGGTTGTCAGAGTTTCGGGAAAAATCCAGAATCCCAGCCTCGTGATCGGTCAACGCAGTTTAACTTCTTATAACTTTCAATCTACACATGATCAGGGCTTGATTCAAGTTCCAGATCAAAGCTCTTACAACATACTACAACTACAAACCTTTAAAACACAAAAATAAATAACAGAGATAGATATAGGAGACCTGTCATTTGACTGTCAGACACCAATTTCCAGTTTTTCTAGATTTTTAAAAACTTCAAAATCATGCATCTAGATGTTATAGATCTGTGATCTAATAACCTAGATCACTAAAAGACACCATATAACCCATATTTAACCAATCATTAACAACATTTAACATCAAATCATATGATTTATAGGTTTAGGGTTTTTATACCTTTCTAATGTTTGATCTAGATTCTGACTTTGTGATCTGATCTTGGTAAGTTATGAACTGAGCATGGCTTAGCTTCTCTCTCTCTCTCTCTCTCTCACTTTAAATCTCAAAATTCTAGGGAGAGAATGGGTTGGACATGAATGAGAAATAAAGTAAGGTTTTTACTTACTTAACTTTTTGATTTTTTTTAGATTAATGTATCTATATGTGCAAGGTGGCACTTGTTGGCTGATCTTGGAAGATATATACACATGGAAAATATTTAGTTGGTCACCAACCCTATTATATGGCAAGATTCAGACACTAACCAGTTAAAAATATAAAAAGGGCATTAATGACATTTTGCATTTAATTTTAATGGCTTTCTTGACATTTGCCCTAACCCTTATGGTTTAAGTTTTAACTATTAGGGTTTAGGGTTTAACCCTTAACTCTTTGCAATTTAATTTCTAAGATTTCTGAATTTCGGTTTTCAAAATAGAAAATTAATATTTCTAAATTAAAATTAGGATTTGATAATTATATTAAAATTACCTAATCATCATTCAAGCTTGCTAATTAGGATTAGTATTTCCTAATTAAAATTTACTAAATTAGCAATTAGGTCCCTAATTGTAAATTAGGGTTTCCATGATGAGTAGGTTTTATACCTACGAATCCGATATTATTAAACTTAAGTATTGCTATCTTTAATTGTTTTTTAGTATCTTTTTATGTGTTTTATGTTTATTTCTTTTAGGTGGGAGCTGGAGGGACAAATTGGTCATTTGAGAGAAGAAAAAGGTCAAAAATCATTAAAATTAAAGCTGAGTGGCATTTTTGTAATTATGTGGTCCTGGTCAAGTGCCTAGGCGCTTGGAAATGGCCTGGGTTGAGCGCCTAGGCGCTCATGTGCGGCAAAAAGGAGGATTTTCTACAGCCAAGTGGGTTTTTGAAGCCGAAAAGGAATCTGAATGAGGTGGGAGACTAATACAAATAGGAGGAGACTTTAGAAAAGACGTATCACTCAATTTTTCAAGAGATTTGCAGAGAGAACAACGAAGAAAAACACGAAGGAGAATTATAAGGGCTAAAGATCAAAGAGAGATTATTGGAGCAAATTCAGAGTTCCTTCTTCTCTTCTCTAGTTTTATCTTTTGTAATTATCTGGGATGTTTGGATTATTAAATCTGGATGATGCTTTTCTTTATTATTATCATGAACTAAATTTTTATTAAGATTGCAACGGAACTTGGTATGTAGTTTAAATTAAATCTTCCCATTGAATGAAAGTTGGTTTTTATTGAATTATTTATTATATCTTTTGCTTATTGATTAATTGTTTGGCCAACAATTACTGTGATAATCTATACAAAATTGGAAGATGGAGTATAGATTGAGATCTGGATATGATAACATCTGTTCATATAATCTGAATAGGGTTAATATGATTAGCATGTAGGATAGGAATATACCTATGTGTCTTTTGTATCCATTGAAAGAATTTGTGCGTAAATCCCTAATTAACTTGATTCACATAGGAATATAGTGAGTTGATTAACTGGGGTGTTCCTTGTAATTCCGTGTTTTAAGGATTGGAGTTAGAAGGATTTGTTCATGTGTTTTGGAAAAAGTGTGTGAATTCTATAAAGCATTCTTGGATAATGATTCATATTAATTAATTGATTTAAATGGGAAGTAAATTGGTTTACATGAAATACTAAGGGAAGTTGTAATCTTAATCTGTTAAATCTGCAGTTATTCTTGTGAAATTCTTATTTTAATTATTAGTTTTGTTAAGTTTAATTTTCAAATCATAAACAATATTTCGTAGTTTAAAATAGGATTAATTGCATTGAAATTAGTAATTGATAAATATTAGTCGGTTTCCTCGTGGGAACGATATCCTTGCTTGCTGAATATTACAATTGAACGCGTATACTTGCGTGTTAAAGTGCTATTAAAAAAAATTAGGCAACAAGTTTTTTACGTCGTTGCCGGGGAGATTAGTTTAATATTTTGTCATTATTGATTTTGATAGAATTAATCTTAATTTAAACGTTTTCTTTTCTGTTCTATTCAGGTGCTCTTGACTAGTGTATGCAAACGCGATCGAAGAAGCCAGATTTATTGCCTTACGAGGACGACATCGAAAAAAGGTTTCAGCGGTTGCGTCAGTGGGTTAAAGAAACCAAAGAGGCACTTGATAAGAAAGATACTATGGCTGAAGAAGAGCAAAAAGCACTGCGGGATTATGCTACGCCGCGGGTTACTGAAATTCAGTTGAGTATTACGAGGCCTGCCATTACTGCTACAAGTTTTGAGATAAAACCGGGGACAATACAGATGATTCAAAATTCATGTCAGTTTGGAGGGATGCCGAATGATGATCCGAACGATCACATAGTCAGCTTTATAGAAATCTGCGATACTTTCAAGTACAATAATGTGTTAGAGGATGCAATAAGGCTAAGGTTATTTCCATTTACTCTAAGAGATAAGGCTAAGAGTTGGCTCCATTCACTACCACCAGGCTCGATTACTACATGGAACGACCTAGCTCAGAAATTTCTTGCAAAGTTTTTCCCGCCTGCAATAACAGCAAAGTTGCGGAACGATATCTTCTCTTTCGTTCAGCAGGATTCAGAATCACTATATGAAGCATGGGAGAGATTTAAAGACTCATTGCAAAAATGTCCACACCATGGGATTCCTAAATGGCTTCAGGTGCAAACTTTTTATAACGGTTTATTCAGCACAGTGAGATCGAGTATAGATGCTGCAGCGGGAGGAGCTATTATGGCCAAGAAATGTGATGAGGGGTATCAGTTGCTTGAAACCTTGGCAGCTAATAATTATCAGTGGCCAACAGCAAGAACGACTCAGCCAAGGACAGTAGGGGTGTATGAAGTGGATGCGATGACAGCATTATCAGCTCAAGTGACATCTCAGATTTCTGCTCTTACAAAGAAGATAGATGCACTTGGGGTACAATCAGTTCAGAAAATGGAAACGATTTGTGAAATATGTGCGGGTAGCCACTCAAGTGATCAATGTGCAATAAATCCTGAATCAGTCCAGTTTGTTTCCAGTTATAATAGGCAGCAGGGCAGTTATCCAAACAGTTACAATCCAGGAGTGAGAAACAACTCAAATTTTTCTTGGAGTAGTAATCATCACATGCTCAAGCACAAGGTCCAAGGCAATCATATCCACCTGGATTTCAGCCACATCAACAATCTCAACAACACCCACAACCTCATCAACCTGATAAGCTATCACAAATGGAAGAATTATTGGCAAGATTGGCAACTCAGTTTGAAGCCACAACGAAAAACCAATCAGCTGCAATAAAGAATCTTGAGAACCAAATTGGGCAGATAGCTAGTGCTTTGAATACTAGAACTCCAGGTTCTTTACCTAGTGATACGGAGAAAAATCCAAGGAATGATGGAAATGAACATTGTAAGGCAGTTACACTCAAAAGTGGGAAGGAGTTGACTACAGATTTAGACGGACAAAAGAAAATAATTTCTGCTGAGAATGACGAAAAAGAGAGTGGAAATTCGAAAAGTAAATCTGGGGAAAAAGTTGTACAAAAATAACAAGAATATAAACAAACAACAGTTGTACCACCTGTGCCATTTCCTCAAAGATTGCAAAAGCAGAAATTAGATAGACAGTTTTTGAAATTTTTAGAAGTTTTTAAAAAGCTACAAATCAATATTCCATTTGCAGATGCTTTAGAACAAATGCCTAGCTATGCGAAATTCATGAAAGATATTTTAGCAAGAAAGAGGAAGCTAGGGGAGTTCGAAACTGTAGCGTTGACAGAAGAATGTAGCACAATTCTGCAAAGAAAGTTACCGCCGAAGTTGAAGGATCCGGGTAGCTTCATCGTACCGTGCACGATTGGACCCCAGTTCTTTAATAGATGTTTGTGTGATTTGGGTGCGAGTATTAACTTGATGCCACTTTCAATCTACACTCAGTTGGGATTATCAGCACCGAAGCCAACAAATATCTCTTTACAGCTCGCAGATAGATCAGTGACATACCTTAGAGGCATTGTGGAAGACATATTAGTGAAGGTGGACAAATTCATATGTCCAGCCGACTTCATTGTGTTGGACTATGAAGAGGATAAAGACATACCCATTATCCTTGGAAGACCATTTTTAGCCACTGGAAGGACATTAATTGATGTACAAAAGGGAGAGTTAACGATGAGAGTCCAAGATGAAGAAGTAACTTTTAATGTTTTCAAGGCTATGAAATTTCCGAAGGGAGAGGAAGAGTGCTTTAGAGTTGATCTGATTGAAGGAGTGACAAGGGAGGTATTTAGTGAGTATGTGAATGAAGACCCTCTTAAAACTGCATTGGTAAGTGAAAATTTATCTGATGATTTAACTGTGCTAGAATGGGTTCAAATGCTAAATTCAGCTCCGAAGTTCACACGATGTTTGCAAAAATTTGAACCTCTGGATTATTTGGGAAAACCGGATGAAAAGGTGAAATCAACCTTAGAAGAACCGCCCACCTTGGAACTTAAGCCATTGCCTAACCATCTACGGTATGCCTACCTTGGTTCTTCTTCTACCTTTTCAGTTATTATTTCTACATCACTTGATAAGGTTCAAGAAGAAAAGCTACTAAGGGTACTTCGGCAATACAAGACTGCTCTTGGGTGGACTCTTGCGGATATCAAGGGGATAAGCCCATCAATTTGTATGCATAAGATTTTATTGGAAGATGAAGCTAAACCGACTATTGAACAACAACAAAGACTCAATCCCATCATGAAGGAAGTTGTCAAAAAGGAAATCATTAAATGGTTGGATGCGGGAATTATCTACCCTATCTCAGATAGCTCATGGGTAAGTCCAGTCCAATGTGTGCCAAAGAAAGGGGGAATGACAGTAGTTACAAATGAACATAATGAGTTGATCCCTACTCGAACAGTTACGGGTTGGCGGGTGTGTATGGTTTATAGAAAGTTAAATAAGGCCACTCGTAAGGACCATTTTCCTCTACCATTTATAGATCAGATGTTGGACAGGCTTGCAGGGCATGAGTATTATTGTCTTTTGGATGGATACTCAGGTTATAACCAGATTTCCATTACACCCGAGGATCAGGAGAAGACGACATTCACATGCCCATATGGTACCTTTGCTTTTCGCAGAATGTCTTTTGGATTATGTAATACGCCGGCGACATTTCAACGGTGTATGATGGCTATTTTCTCCGATATGGTCGAACAAAATCTCGAGGTATTTATGGATGATTTCTCAGTTTTTGGGGATTCGTTTGATTATTGTTTGGAAAATCTCACTCTTGTGCTTAAACGGTGTATGGAAACGAATTTGGTTTTAAATTGGGAGAAATGTCATTTTATGGTGCAAAAAGGGATAATCTTGGGTCATCGAGTGTCATCAAAAGGAATTGAGGTTGATAGAGCTAAGATCGAAACCATTGAGAACCTCCCGCCACCAGTTTCAGTAAAGGGTATTCGAAGTTTTTTGGGACACGCTGGTTTTTATAGAAGATTTATAAAAGACTTCTCCAAAATCACGAAACCAATTTGCAATCTTTTGGAGAAGGATGTCCCATTCAACTTTGATCAAGCATGCCTTAAAGCTTTTGATGTGTTGAAGAAGAAACTAGTTACCGCACCTGTAATCATAACGCCAGATTGGAGTATCCCGTTCGAATTAATGTGTGATGCTAGCGACTTTGCAATTGGTGCAGTTCTTGGCCAACGAAAAGATAAAATTTTTCACGCTATATACTATGCTAGTAAGACTCTAACGGATGCCCAACTGAATTATACCACTACCGAGAAAGAGCTATTAGCAGTTGTTTATGCATTTGATAAATTTCGCTCATATTTGATTGGGACAAAAGTGATCGTGTTTACAGATCATTCGGCAATTAAGTACTTAATAACAAAGAAGGATGTGAAGCCGAGATTAATTAGATGGGTATTATTGCTACAAGAGTTCGACTTGGAGATCAGGGACCGAAAAGGAACAGAAAATCAGGTTGCTGATCATTTATCACGATTAAAAAATGCAGAACTAAAGAAAGATGACACAACAGTGGTCAATGAATTTTTCCCGGATGAACAACTGTTTGCGGTAAGGATGGATACACCATGGTATGCATATTATGTAAATTTCATTGTGAGTAATGTGTTTCCGCCAGATTTGACAAGTCAACAGAAGAAGAAATTTCTCCATGATGTGAAACAGTATTTATGGGATGAGCCGTTTTTAATTAAACAGTGTGGAGATCAAGTAATAAGAAGGTGCGTTCCGGAAGTTGAAATGGAGAATATTCTACACCAATGTCATGCATCTGCCTATGGTGGACATTTTGCGGGAGAAAGAACGGCTGCTAAGGTACTTCAATGTGGATTCTTCTGGCCAACACTCTTTAAGGATGCCCGTGCATTTTCATTGAAATGTGACAGATGCCAAAGAGTTGGTAATATATCAAAGTGACAAGAGATGCCACTAAACATGATCTTAGAAGTCGAATTGTTTGATGTTTGGGGCATCGACTTCATGGGACCATTTCCATCATCTTTTAGCAACTCCTATATACTTCTAGCGGTGGATTATGTTTCGAAGTGGGTAGAAGCTATAGCATCGCCCACAAATGATGCTAAGGTTGTGGTTAAGTTCATTCAGAAGAATATTTTCTCTAGATTCGGCACTGCTCGTGCAATCATTAGTGACGAAGGCACGCACTTCTGTAATAAGTAGTTCTCAGCTATTCTCGCTAAGTACGGAGTCACTCATAAGATAGCTACTGCTTACCATCCACAAACAAGTGGTCAAGCTGAGGTATCAAACCGAGAAGTAAAACGAATCCTTGAGAAGATAGTGAACCCTAGTCGGAAAGATTGGGCTAGTAAGTTAGATGATTCTTTATGGGCATACCGTACAGCTTTCAAAACTCCGATAGGGATGTCTCCGTACAAGTTAGTATATGGGAAGGCATGCCATCTTCCGGTTGAACTAGAACACAATGCTTATTGGGCAATCCGAAAGTTAAACTTGGATATGTCTGCTGCGGGAGAAAAGCGCCTCTTACAATTGAACCAAATGGATTAATTCAGACTCCAATCGTATGAGAACGCGAAGTTATATAAAGAAAAGGTTAAGCGGTGGCATGGCGAGAAATTTCTGGAAAGAAAGTTTGAAGCAGGGCAAACAGTGTTATTATACAATTCAAGGCTTAAACTGTTTCCAGGAAAGTTGAAATCCCGTTGGTCAGGGCCATTTATCATTACAAAAGTTTATCCTCACGGAGCTGTGGAGGTGGAAGACCCGGATGCCAAATGTAATTTCAAAGTCAACGATCAGAGATTGAAGCATTACTATGGGGGTTGTGTTGATCATGAAAAGACATCGGTCAACCTTGCTGATTAGAACAGAGAAGAAAGTCAGGCTGAAGACTATAAACCAAGCGCTAACTGGGAGGCAACCCAGGAAATTTTATTGTTATTTTTTATTTTTACTTTTAATTTTTTTTTATTTGCATTACTGTTAGTTTATTAAGTGGTTAAACTTTTATAGTTTAGGATTTGTTACACTCCTTATGTTCTCTAACACGATATTTAATTGATTTCAGGATAGGAAACAAGATTTCATATTTGGCGGGTTCGACTAATGGCCACTACGACTACCTAGTCGGGGGTCTCGCTCAATAGAAGAATCTTCATTTGTCAAATTCTCAGATTTCTAATCATGTCCTTCATTTTTTGTGTTATTGAATTGCTTAGTGGTGTAGGGTATCTTGTTTTTGTTTTTCTTTCTTAGTATGTTAGTTTAGTTAATTATGTAATTTATCTTAGTTTAGGGTTTTAAAATAAGTCTTACTCTCCTAGCAAACAAAACTAAGAATTTAAGTTGAGGTATGCAGGTTGAAAGCAAGCAGGAGCACAAAAGTCACCAAGACAGGCTGAAGCGCCTAGGCGCCCAAGCCATGCACAAACCAAGCGCCTAGGCGCCCAATAGCAGAAGCAAAGTCGTGCCCCAAGCGCCTAAGCGCTCCCACCTAGGCCAAATCAAGCGCCTAGGCGCTCTAAGCGCCCAAGACATACTGCTCCCAAGCGCCTAGGCGGTTCAACAAGTGCAAAACCAAGCGCTTAGGCGCTCCTACTGCAACGTGAAAAAAAAATAAAAGCCCTAATCGGGCAAGACTACTCCAAACCGAAATCAAACACATTCTTGCTCTCCTACTCCAACTCAAACTCATTCAAATCACATTCCTCTCCTAATCTAGCCACGATTATCATCTTCTTCTTGTATAAGCATAATCAAACATTCAATCTCCTACCCAAACTAAGGCAATAAATGTCCATCTTGTCATCCTTCCTCACCAATTCAGCACCCAACCATCCATCCATCTGAAGTAAGGGTTCAAAGCTCAAATTGCTCTTGCAACTTTGATTGGAACATCATATTTGGCTATAACCAATGGGTTTGGGTACTCTTAATTGCTGCTTTTATTACATTGGAAGACTAGTGTACTTAGTTATTGAGAACTTTGGTGAAAATTAAGTTTGGGGGAGTGCCTACCAATAGTGTTCAAAATTTGTGCACACCAAGTGTTCGATATATTGTCACAAAGAGGATTGGCCCATACTAAGCCTCTGAACACAATCTGTTGGGCAAGCAATTCACACACAAGACTCATGGCTACTAAAAGGCAAAGAGGCGAGACTTCGAGCACTTCGACTAAGTTTGACAAAAAGAGATTTACAAGTGCTAGTGCGTCCGAAAGGTATTACAATTCGCTCTCTAATAAAACACTAATTCCTGAGCGTGGATTATTGCCAGAGGTCGAAGATGGGGAGTTACTATAAATGATTGGGAGTAGAAGATGGGCAAACTTTACAGCCCAACCAGATTCATCGGTCGTTAAAATTGTTAAGGAATTCTACGCCAATGCAAAAGATCATATTGGTAACATGATTTGGGTTCGCGAAAAATCAGTGGAAGTCAGTTTCAGTTCAATAAATGCTTACTACGGCTTGAACACAATACCCAATAATGGCTTCATTCAATATTTAGATCACGAGCTGGACTACAGTGAAGTCATTCAAGCCTTGTGTGTACCTGGAACACAATGGAAATTAACAGATCAACAAGAAGCTGTTTTGTTCCCTACATCCGCACTAAGTAGTTACGGTAAAGCATGGCATGCCTTTATTTATGCCAAGTTGATGTCGTGTAGACATACAAGTGATGTTATAAATCGACGGGCAGCATTGCTTTTCTGTATTGCACAAGGAAAATCTATAGATGTGGGTCAGGTTATACATGATTCAATTGACAGAGCAATTAAAGGAGGGACCTTAGGTGGACTACCTCATCCATCTTTGATTACTGGACTATGTCGACAAGCTGGAGTAAAATGGGATGCCGAAGAAGCTACATAACCTCCTTTAGCCGCAATTGACCACTTAGTGATAAAAAAGTACAAGGTATGGGGAAGGGGCACACCACACCCGAGAGGGTTAGGTTTCATTATTGTGCCTCCCGAGCCTGCAGACGAGTCTAATCAACAGTCACATGACAATCCTAATACTGCTGCTGGAAGTTCTGGGCCACCACCAAATTTTTTTGAAGACATTCGTCAAGAATTAAGAAATCAAACTAGAAGGATTGACATGGTGGCTAATCAAGTTCAGTATGGATTGAACCGGGTGGAAAGAAATCAGGATAGCTTGGCTTAGCGACAAACGGAGATGTATCAGAACTGTAGCGCAGCATTCCTAGAGATGTTCGATCGCATGAATCCAGCAAGCGCTCCCTACCAATTTCCACCCTTGTCTGCATACCCCCCCGGCTGATTTACCCCCTGAGGATGAGGTTGATGAAGAAGAAGAAGAGGATACTGACGAGGAATAGGGCGTCTATCTTTCAGGGAAGTCCTCAGTGCCTAATTTCTTATGTTTTGTTTGTTATATACAATGAGGACATTGCATAGGTTAAGTTTAGGGGTGCATTCTTCCCGTTCCAGTTGCATTCATTTAGTATAACTTATTCATTTTGTAGTTTGTCATGTAGTTTTCATTCGAATTTCTTAAAAAAAAATAACATGTTCCAGCTGTTAGATAGTTTAAGTCTGTTTTGGCCAATGATGAGATTGGAATTGAGTAGACAAGTATAGTATTGACTATTAAGACTTTGATGTGATTTCTTGTCATGATTTGAATCTTTACCTGTTTTAACGTGATATAATAAGGATAGCACAGTAAGAATAACTATGTTGACTGATTGAGTCTAAATTGACACGTAATGGACTTCTTGAGGATAATACTAGTTTGAATGAATGAAAGACATGAATAGGCGGAGATGACTGAATTTAGACAAAAACTTAAGTTTGGGGGAATATTTGGGGTACATAAGCTAAAAAAAAAGATATTGAGTTGAATAAATTAAGTCCCGTGGTGGGTCGAGAAAAAGCGTGAAATACACTCCCCATAAACACAGGCGTGAGATGGAGCGTAAAACGCACTCACTATCCATCATTCAAAAAAAAAGGAGAAAACGGGAAAAGAACAAAAAGCCCCCGTAATGATAAGTAAAGCATAAGTATCCCGGATTGGACTCTTGAATTTGGTGGATGTTTGACTTTAGTTGGATCTAGCTTGTTCGTGAATTTTGTGAGTTTATACTGTATGATGCCTTTAAAGAGATCTATTATGTGTTGTATTTAGCATTATATTAGTTTGCATTGTTGTTGAGCACACACGCACTATATCAGTAGTGACAGGGTAAGATTTGATGATTGACTAGAAAATTATTGATCTGTTTTGGTATGATGTACTAGCATGTTTATTGTGATTTCTCTGAGGCTTGATGAATAGATTTTGTTCTGTTTGGCTGCTGGAATGTTAGGCATGTAGATAGCTGCATTTGCATTTGCATTTGCATTGCATGTTTAGTTATTGCATTGTGTTTTGTTACTTGGGGACAAGTAATTGGTTAAGTTTGGGGGTATTTGATGAGTAGGTTTTATACCTACGAATCCGATATTATTAAACTTAATTATTGCTATCTTTAATTGTTTTTTAGTATCTTTTTATGTGTTTTGTGTTTATTTCTTTTAGGTGGGAGCTAGAGGGACAAATTGGTCATTTGAGAGAAGAAAAAGGTCAAAAATCATTAAAATTAAAGCTGAGTGGCATTTTTGTAATTATGTGGTCCTGGTCAAGTGCCTAGGCGCTTGGAAATGGCCTGGGTTGAGCGCCTAGGTGCTCATGTGCGGCAAAAAGGAGGAATTTCTACAGCCAAGTGGGTTTTTGAAGCCGAAAAGGAATCTGAATGAGGTGGGAGACTAATACAAATAGGATGAGACTTTAGAAAAGACGTATCACTCAATTTTTCAAGAGATTTGCAAAGAGAACAACGAAGAAAAACACGAAGGAGAATTATAAGGGCTAAAGATCAAAGAGAGATTATTGGAGCAAATTCAAAGTTCCTTCTTCTCTTCTCTAGTTTTATCTTTTGTAATTATCTGGGATGTTTGGATTATTAATCTGGATGATGCTTTTCTTTATTATTATTATCATGAACTAAATTTTTATTAAGATTGCAACGGAACTTGGTATGTAGTTTAAATTAAATCTTCCCATTGAATGAAAGTTGGTTTTTATTGAATTATTTATTATATCTTTTGCTTATTGATTAATTATTTGGCCAACAATTACTGTGATAATCTATACAAAATTGGAAGATGGAGTATAGATTGAGATCTGGATCTGATAACATCTGTTCATATAATCTGAATAGGGTTAATATGATTAGCATGTAGGATAGGAATATACCTATGTGTCTTTTGTATCCATTGAAAGAATTTGTGCGTAAATCCCTAATTAACTTGATTCACATAGGAATATAGTGAGTTGATTAACTGGGGTGTTCCTTGTAATTCTGTGTCTTAAGGATTGGAGTTAGGAGGATTTGTTCATGTGTTTTGGAAAAAGTGTGTGAATTCTATAAAGCATTCTTAGATAATGATTCATATTAATTAATTGATTTAAATGGGAAGTAAATTGGTTTACATGAAATACTAAGGGAAGTTGTAATCTTAATCTGTTAAATCTGCAGTTATTCTTGTGAAATTCTAATTTTAATTATTAGTTTTGTTAAGTTTAATTTTCAAATCATAAACAATATTTCGTAGTTTAAAATAGGATTAATTGCATTGAAATTAGTAATTGATAAATATTAGTCGGTTTCCTCGTGGGAACGATATCCTTGCTTGCTGAATATTACAATTGAACGCGTATACTTGCGTGTTAAAGTGCTATTAAAAAAAATTAGGCAACATTCCACAATCAAAATTAGGGTTTCAAGTAAATCATTAGGGTTCTCCCTAATCAGGTTATAATTAATAACGTTTAAACCTTATACTAGCATTTAAATTCCCAAATTAGGGTTTTCAACTTCCAAATTCGGGTTTCGGATTCCCGGAACTGAAATTAGGGTTTTCAGAACCAGTTTTAGGGTTTCTTATTAATCGTAAGAATTTTCTAACTGAACGTTGACATTCTTAATATAATAATAGGGTTTGCCGCTGATATAGCTTATCTGGTCAACCCTTGACCCTTAACCACATAATGTACACATGTACAACCATATACACAAAACATATACACGTAAACCCTTACTCCTGAAAAATTCACCACAAAATTTTAAATTCACAAAATTCTATCTCAAAAATCTCAAATCCATTCACTTATTTTCTCTCTAGGTTTATTATTTAACCGTAATTCAATATTTTAAGATTTTTATAAATATCCAAATTCTCGGGTTGTCAAAGACTATGGTCGCGATAAAACGAACGTGTGGGATTGCTATGATTGTAATTCCTTAGACGTTGACGAATGTAGTAAGTAAGAGATGAATTATCAAGAAAGCCGTAACAAATGGTAATAAGGGTAATGAAAGTTCGAATGTGAGTCGGATTGAGAATGTTAGAATAAAGTAAGCATTAAACACTTTAGCTGACGTGAGGGTTGAGTGTACACGGGGCAGAACCTAAACTCAGTGTATGGTTTGACCGTAAGGTAATGAAGAATTAAGAATGAACCAATCGTTATAAGATATAAATAAGGTAATGTAAAATGATTAACGCTATAAATGCGTAAAATTATTATTGAATGATCGTTCTACGTATACAAAAGACTGTATGACTTAGACGATAAGAAATGAATCATGAGGTACGGCATTTAGTTGCCAGAAAGCCATAAGGAATAAAAAAAATTGACTTAACGAACATTATAGTTTAATGGTTCAGATAAGTTAAAATAAAAGTTTAGGTTGTGGTACAATCGTAATCTTTGATGGTTGATATATGGGAGCTAGGCTAAACAATTCCTTCAGAGAGCGGTGGTATATACGAAACTGGCAACCGATCTAACTCATTGTGAAAGATAGTGTAGATGAGACGAAAACTTGTTTGTTGGTTGTTTGTGGGAAACCACTCAGAGTACCATATGGACTACTAGTAGAGACACAATGTGTGCTGAGTCCTAGAAGGGTTATAGAAGAAGATAAGAATGTGAATCATCAAAGATGATGATCGTATGAGTAAGACATCTTTGTATGTCATGAAGCCATAAACTGGTAAAGAAAGTTAGTCGTGTAAACTTAGATTTCAAGAACGCGAATCCTAAGAAGTAAATAAAAAGTTTAAACCAATGCGTAAGTCAAGTATATGACTAATAAGTCAAGTATATGACTAATTGGTGTATGTGTTATTTCCTTATGTGCTGTATAGGAATTGGAATGAGTATTTCAGCGTAAACTTTAAGTTACAGCTGTGAGTAAGGTAAGTTTCCTAACTTCATTCATATTACATGAATGCTAGTTTTTTAAACTTCTCAGACGTTGAACTTGAGATGTTTTGTCTATGTGAAAATGTGCGATATTTGTACAAGGTGGTAGTATGTATGAGGCCTTGTGCCATAATTTGAACACTTGGGTGTTTGTATGAGATAAACTAGTGATTGAACTATTCAATATGAGTATGTTCTGTTTATACATGAACCGTTATTGTTAAGTCTGTGCTAATGATTCTAGCCAGACAAGATGTGTATGGAAAAAGGTAGAAGAATGAAAGTATTTGAATGTGAATGTGACTAATGTTTTAAAATGATAGGAATCGGAATTATTCCTTTTATTCAAGCTACTTCATAACCTTTGCTCGGTTATTGAAGTCTTAAAAGAATGTTTAAATTCTTGAAGTTGTTAATTCAATTGATATGACATGCTGGGCAATTAAATGCTCACACTTGCTTTAAATGAAAAATATTTTCAGCGTACGAGTAAAAGAACTTAAGGATCCAGTAAAGATCAAGCTGACCGGTATCCAGACGAAGTGCCATTCAGTATGTGAATGAGCAGGAAGATCAAGCGAAAACTTGTAATGTAAAATAGTTTAATTGAACTATAGATTAGTTTAATGAACTGTTATGTATCCTTGGTGGCGGATAAAAGTCACTCTTGTAAGATGTAAAGAATAATGTAATTATCATTTTTTGTAATGAACGAGGTTATAAGGTAATAGAACCTAGGATTTGAGAATGTATGTTGTTATATTTAACTGTATAATGATGTATATTTGGAAGGAGATGTACTCGTGATGCACAGAATCTGGGTGTGAAGATAGACCGAATTTTGGGCCGTAACAAGTTGGTATCAGAGCTGATAGGTTATAAACCTTATTTATGAGTACCTAAGACTATAATCGTAGAGAGTATAATATGGAGATCGTTGAGTTAAATGATTAAGGAAGAAGATCACCACGTGATCATATTGAATCGTAATAACAGGTGTTCTGTTAAACGATGAATGATTTGTAGCTAATGCTATAAACGAATGGTACTATGAAGTAGTACGGGAAGAAGAACTCAGATTGAGTTGTAATGGATAACATACGAATTAAACAAGATTCGTATTAAGTAAAGAGAAACTTAGAAGTTGTAAACTTTCAATTAAGGACTCATGTGATAGCTGAGTTATATGAACCTTTGTTATGGCCAGAGGTTTGTGCTTTTGTGTAACAACTACTTAGCTTATTACAATGATAATCATTGGAATATGTCGCGCTATCAATATGTATATGGCGAGAAAGTGAATCTTTTCTCATGTACATACTTGATAGGTAGAGAATGATAAGTTAGGTGCGAGTTCTTGAAACTCATACTTATAAGAAGTTTATAACTCATAGTTATATGCTCTGTTTCTGAGCCCTAAGCGTATGGATAGTCCTTGATTTGTTCCTGGATTACATATTGCGAAGATAAGTTCTTAAACACATATGGTTATGGAAAGTTCCTAAACACATAAAGTGTGATAAGTTGATGGACTATACTAAGGTATAGGAAGGTTTAGACTGAAAAGGAGTATTTTCAGTAGACTTAGCATTGAAGGTGCTAGAGAATATTAAGTATTGTCGTAAGTAAGACAATGAAGGAAGATGGAGAAATATGATATTCCAAGTCATCTAGCTATGCTAAATTTTGAAGTTTATTGAAATCGTGCTTATATGTACGTTTTGAAAATGAAAGAATTGGTTCAACTTTTGGAACCAATGGATTTTAAAAGAACTATTCCTGGTATGTCTATGCTAATTGTTTCGGCTAGACAGAAATTGATTTGAAATGTCTAAATAAATTTTATATCATCAGTGCAATTGATACAAAGATCGTAAAAGGATTGAGTTATTAATGCAATTGAACCTGGTGTTGGATGTGATCTTAGGATCAACAACCCGTTATGGTATGATGTATAATGACGAAGTCATAAACTGACGAAGTCCTCAATATATTGTGAAAAGTATGATATCATGGCGTCATAAAACGTTTTGATGTATTGTAAAAGAATTTAAAGAAGTAGTCGATGTCAATTGATTTGACTAGACGAATGTTTCAAAGTAATGTCCAAATTATTGGTACGGTCTAAGCTATTTGATTTGGCTAAGATAAATGGTATGTCGTGTTTAAAAGAAAATCGAGCTTTCGTTGAAGAAGTTATGCCAAGTCAAATTATTTTGGTGCGGAATCTAATAATTTAGTCTGAGGTGAACATACCTTGAAATGGGGTTATACAATGGGTTGATCACCTACGTATGGAAGAAGTAGTTTATCTTCTTGGTGATTGTAAACTGACCGTGATAGAAGGGTTTACAGTGAAATGTTGTTAAACCTAATAAGAGTTCATGGTCGATTTGACCCCTCAACAAAAAGTATGAAATGTTTTAAAAGAATTCTTATATTCCTCGTTATTCATTCTACTTCATAATTCTTGATAACTTATGAAGATTAGGGAATGTATGAAAGATTAGAACTACTTTGAAGAGAAGTTGAGAAGAAGAATAAGCTAAAAATTTTGAGGACGAAACTCTGTGAAGAAGGGGTGAATGTGAGGACCCGTGTATAGGTATGGTTTTGAGAAATTCCGAGGATGGAATTTTTATAAGGGGGAAGAATGTGACAACCCGGAAAATCGGATTGTCCAGAATTTAAGTTTAAAGAATTAGTTATTAATAAAAGGAATTTTTATTAATAATATTACGTGCTATGTGTTTATTAATCGTTCTATAACCTAGGATGATTATTATACGGGAGGATTCTGGCTACGAGCTAGACTGAACGAATAAGAATTTTTAAGACGAAAATAAAAAATTTATGGGAATAAAAATATTTTCTGGGAAAAAGATGAAATATGCACTATTCACCCGACGAAACCTAAGGGTTAGGATTTGAATAACATAAGCCTTTTTGAGAGTTCGGTATGTCGAAATGGCATTCCATCGAAAGATTTGACGATAATATATTGTGAAAAGTTAAGTAAGCCGATAAAAGTTTTTTTTCGAAAAACTTGCAGAAATCGTACGAAATAAAAATGACGAAAAGTACTGTTACGTACTTTTCATTCGTTTAACTACGTTAGGGGAAGACATGAAGAAAAACGCTTAAAATTAAAAAATGTTTTTCCAGTCGGAGTTCCGAAGAATGCATAAACGTTAAACTGTATAGGAAAGACGAAATATCCAAAAATATTTGGATTTTGAGAATCGCAGTGTTTCAAACTGTCGGACAAATTTCGAAAGACGGAAGCACGAAGCTTCCAAGGAATGCTTCGTGAACAGTAAAGAGGTGGACTACGGAGGTGGGAATAGTGATTTGAGGGCAAAATGACAATTTTGCCCCTAGCTTTGGTTTTCTATATAAGAGAACCTTAACTCGTTTATTGGTGGTTTTGAAAATCAGCAACACTCGAGAGGGAGAGAGAGAAATCCGATGAGATGAGAAAGAAGAGGAAAAGCAAGCCCGTGTACAAACATTGTCCAACGGGAGAAGATTAAAGAAGAAAGGTAATCCGAAACCTAACTTCTAAATATTTTTCTTTAAGTTTTCTATATTTAAAACGTAGCTTAATGAGAATAAGAAGTAAAGGATGTTAAGAATGGTTTCATATGGTTAAAATCATGAGACAGTGAAGAAATAAAAATTAGAAGTTTAGTTTATAAATTTCTTACGAAAGTATAATTTTCGTAATGAATTTGAACGATCCGAATGAATCATATGAACGATTCGATGAAATAAGTAAGGAATGGTGTTTTATAACACCAAATTCTAAGAAAAAGTGAAATCATAATCAAAGTAAAGATTAAAAATGAAGAACGAGCGAAGAAAGCGAAGAACATGCGAAGAACACGAAGAACGTTGTTGATAGACAAATTTAAAACCATCATAGTTTACCTTGTTGTTGATGGACAAGTTTAAAACCATCGCGTATAAGTTAGTTACTTATTATTCGGTTAGGAACGGTAGAAACGTTCATAAAGAACATATTAAACCTAGCTATAATGAAGTTATGGCAAAAATTTTGTAAAAGACGAACGAGAAATAGAAAGTATGTAAATGAACCCGAATGAATAGTGTTTCATAAGAATATAAGAGAATGTAGAAAACATGAGTCGTGGACTCAAGAATGAACGAGTTCCGAGTTCGGATGACTGAATTACGGACGAACGGATGAAGAACGTTAATAACGTAAAATGAACAAAGGATGAAATCTAAGCCAATTGAATGGCATGTTAACAGATTCAGAATAAAGTTATGTCCAAGGGGAGTTGAAGTACTTAAGATAAGGAAGAGAATGACTTTAGAATGACCTCGTTCCGGGTTGTAATGAAGAAGATATGAGATTATAAAGTAAGCATCTCAAATCAGTTCAAAGACTTAGAAAAATTTTCAAGGATTGATGCTTGGCGCCGCAACGCTAGTTAAGCCTTGGGAGGCGGTGCCGCACCGCCAACCAGGGCAACTAGGTACTGCCTAGTGGCGTCGTAGCGCCGGTGCAGGGCAAGACCTAGAGAAGAGAGTTTAAATGCTCAACTCTTGGGAGAAGTCTAGGGAAAGATAAAGAACATATAGTTCAATTAAATTAACACTTAATCAAGTGAACTAAACCTTTATTAAAGGTTGAACGGGATTAAAAGACAACGAATGTAAACACTAATTACGTAACCGATATCCGGGGACCGTTGTCGTGATAAAACGAACGTGTGGGATTGCTATGACTATAATTCCTTAGACGTTGATGAATGTAGTAAGTAAGAGATGAATTGTAAGACCCCAACTTTTATAAATAAAGATAAATTTTCTATAAATATCATTTTCGAATATTATAGAGTTAATTTAATATAATGTTATAGTTGTGGGAAGTATTTATAAATTTTGCAAAGTACGCAAGTTGTTATATAATATTCAATTGGTCGGGGAATATTCGTTTTAACAAGAAATATTTGTACAACTGCACAATCATTGGTGGACCCCAGAATGGAATTATTATCGAATTGAGAAAACGACAAAAATATTTTATTAAAAATAACGGCGGAAGTTTTACCATTGATACTGTTGAACTACTCGGTAGTAAAAGTACAGTAACACGTGTGGTTGCATAGTAGCACACGGTATTGATTATTAATGCTTATGTGAGAAGTCACTCAGTTTGATTCAATTATTGTCAGTTACTAATATGAATTATTTAGCGATAATGAAGTTTTGTTTTATTCGTATTATTAACGTAATAAAACAGAAATATCTTTTTATATAAAACAGAATACTTTATTAAAGTTATTCTATAAATAGAATATATTATATTTTATTTAAAAGATTTTTTTTTTAAATATGGACCGTAAGATTAAAGTAATCATTCTGGACCGTTCATGGATTAGTTACTATTCATTCTATTTTTCTATAAATAGCAGCTCATTCCTTCATTATTTCTTACGAATTCACTAAACTCTAGAGAGAGAAACTATAGAGAGAAACTATATAGAGAGAGAAGAAAAGTATTCTGCTACTTAACTACTTCCTTATTTCAGTTCTTCTTTAAAACGGTAAGGGGTGTTATTATTTCTTATTCATGAAGATAACTTTTGTTATTCCATTTCCTATTATTCTGTTGGAATAACCTGTATACGCGGTCTACCCTATACTTGGTGACATTCTTCTATTATTCTGTTGGAACATCTTGTCTGTGTGTTTTACACCGGACCTGGTTCCGTTTTTATTATTATTCTGTTAGAACATCCTGTATGTGTGTTTTACACCGGACCTGGTTCCGTCTTGTTATTATTCTATTGGAACATCCTGTCTGTGTGTTTTAACCGGACCTGGTTCTATTATTTATTATTCTGTCGAAATATCTCGTCTATGCGTTTACGCCGGACCTGGTTCCATTATTTATTATTCTGTTAGAATAACCTGTCTATGCGGTCTATCATATGCCGGGTGATTTCTTTTGTTATTCCATTCTTTATTATACTCAGTTGGTTAAGTTTTAACTTCTATACTCCATGAAATTAGTGAAATATCCTTAATAATTGCGTTTCATCCAGTATCTTTTCATGAAAATATTATTCTAAGCATTCTTGAATTTTACTCCACAAAGCAGTATCATGTTGACAATTTGGACGTTGTTAATTCTTGGATAAATTAATTCTTAAACTTGTTTTATTGAATTCTTATATCATTGTCATCATCCTCATGTTTATAAAATGTTGAAAGTCATATGTGGCCTGTAGGGCATAGATGGACTTGGTATGATTATGACCAGAGATTATTCGGTATAATCATGACTGTAATGTTACAAATGATGTGGTAAAAGTCCTCATTGGCCCGTAATGCATTGATGGACAGTTGTTGGCATGATCATGACCATTACTGAATACACAAATATTCTTGGCCCGTAGTGCATGGATAATTGTGGCCGTGATACTAAAAAATATCCTTGGCCGTAGTGCAGGGGTGATTTGATGATGTGGATTATTTTGTTAAGCTGAGTCCCAGCGATAACAGTGTTGAAAAACCTTTTAAATCATAGAAGATAGTAGATTTTATTCTCTACTTGACTCTTTTAATGGATTGCTTGTTCCGCTGCAGTTAAACTTAATGTTCGTTATATTTTATCAGTTTAACACTGTTGAAGGTTAATGATAATTTATTCTGTATTATCATAGTCATAATATTTCTTACTGGGCTAGTTGAGCTCACCCTTTCTTTCACTGCTCTCTTCAGGAAATGAGAATATAGCTGGGACGAGTCGGGGAACGGAGTGATGGACCAGATGATAGTATTAGTAGTCCTCACTATTCTGTTAAATAGTGTGACAATAATTGTAATGAGGACTCCTTTTGAGTTTGTATAGTCTCTAGTAGACAATAATTGTATTCAAACTCATAGTTATGTTTTGTCGTATTGTACACGACAGTTGTATTAGTAAGTTGTATTTGTATTCTGTACCATGTATCTGATGACCCAAGATAGGTTATGTATACCTAATTTTGGGGGCATCACAGTTGGTATCAGAGCTTAGGGATATGATCCCTGGCTAAGATGTGAGAATAGAACTATGAGGAGAGAGACGGGAAATTCCTTCGCTAGTATGACCTACCTAAGTTTATTTGCATGGTATTTAATTGGTCGGTCAAAATATAAGGATAATATATGACATATCAATTAACTTTTGTTTTGTGACAGTATCTGAAAATGGCATCCGAGAATGTTGAGAATAGCAATGGAGCACAGGCGACTGTTGATTCACCACATATCAATAATCGGGATAATGTGCATCAGGAAGGCGACAATCCTCATGCAAACAACAATACTGACCAAATGATGAATGATGAAATGTTCAGAAGCTTTATGCAGTTCATGCAATAGCAGGCGAGAGCGGCTCCTGTTCAAAATGTAGGTGGAAACACTAAAAACTCTCGGACGGTCACCGCTAAACAGTTTAAGGTGCTGGGACCACCGGAGTTTAAGGGAGAGCCAAAACTACTTATAGTGGAAACATGGATAAAGCAGATCACCAAGATATTTGATGTCTTGGGATGCTCTGATGAGCAAAAGGTTCCCTTTGCCGCCTTTATGTTGCGAGGAGAGGCAGATTACTGGTGGGAATCGATTAAGCGTACTCAACCTGCTGTACTGAAGATGTCTTGGGAGAAGTTCCAAGAGCTGTTCAATGACAAATACTTTCCTGAAAGTGTTCGTCACATGAAGGAGGTAGAGTTCATCGAATTAGAGCAGAATAATATGACCCTGTCGCAGTATGAGGCTAAATTTGCTGAGTTGTCCTGGTTTGCATCCCATTTGGTGGATAATGAAGAGCGAATGACGCGAATGTTTTTACGAGGTTTGAAACCTGAGATACGTCAACATCTTATTTCTCATAAACTGTGTTTGTATTCAGATGTTGTAAATAGGGCTTAGTTAGTGGAGAACGATAATGAGTTAACACAACCAAAAGAGAGCAGTCGGCAAAATGATAATACTAGTAAGAGCAGTCATCGAAGCGGTGACAACAAGCGTGGAGGGAATCAACAGGACAGAAATGGTTACCACTTCGGTGGTAATCAGGGCCAAAACAATAAGAATGGTCATTTCAAGAAGAGGAGATTCAATAATGATGGAAAGATGTCAGCACGAGAACCCGTTGTTAAGGAAGGAGAACGACCACCTATCATATGTTTCAAATGCGGAGGGGAGGGGCACATCAGTCCAAACTACGCGATGCCGTCTAAAGCATGCTATAATTATGGAATAGAAGGTCATTTAGCTCGATTTTGTCGTTTACCAAAAACAAGTTCAACCAGAATGGAGACACCAAAGGCCGTCCCAAAAAAGTCAAAACCAGTAGTGCAAGGGAGAGCGTTTGTTGTGACCTCCCAGAAAGTAAGAAACCCGAATGAGGTCATCACGGGTAAGCTTATCATAAACTCTAATGAAGTCTATACTCTATTTGATACCGGTTCTACCCATTCTTTTATTTCTCCTACTTGCGCTCATCGATTAAATTTGACTCCGGAGAAATTAGACTTTGACTTATCTATTGAAACTCCATTGGAAAAAACCTTCATTACATCCACAGTTTATAAGTCTTGTTTGGTTCAAGTTGGTACCCACACATTACCTATCGATCTTATTTCATTAAAAATACTTGCATTTGACGTGATTCTAGGGATTGATTGGTTAACTACTCATCATGCAAAAATTGATTATTTTCGTAAGGTTGTTAGCTTTCATATTCCTAATCGACCTATTATGCCAATTCAAGCAACCAAACCATTAAAATCAATCGCTGTCATCTCAAACCATAAAGCTATTCATTTATTGAAAAACGAATGTCAAGCTTTCTTAGCTCATGTCACGGATCTAAACAAAAATACGTCAATTTTGAATGATATTTCTATTGTTAATAAATTTCCTGACGTATTCCCTGAAGAACTTCCTGGCCTACCCCCAGAGCGTGAAATTAAATTTTGTATCGACCTTGAACCCGGTACAAAACCCATTTCCAAAGCCCCATATTGAATGGCTCTTATTGAACTTCAGGAGTTAAAGATCTAACTGCAGGAATTGTTAGACATTGGCTTTATTCGTCCTAGTACTTCTCCTTGGGGTGCTCCTATTCTATTCGTGAAGAAGAAAGATGGAAGTATGCGACTTTGTATTGATTATCGGGAGTTGAATCATGTCACCATCAAAAATAGGTACCCATTGCCACGTATTGATGACCCGTTTGACCAATTGCAAGGAGCACAATTCTTTTCAAAGATCGATGTTCGTTCTGGATATCATCAGCTGAAGGTTAGAACTGAGGATATTCCAAAGACGGCTTTCAGAACTCGGTACGGACATTATGAATTCCTAGTCATGTCCTTTGGATTGACTAATGCTCATGCTGCCTTCATGGATATGATGAACCTGGTATTCAAGGAATATTTGGATCACTTTGTGGTCGTCTTTATTGATGACATCCTTATTTATTCCAAAAGCCGTGAAGATCATGAGCAACACTTGAGGTTGGTACTCCAAAAGCTTCGTGAATACAAGTTTTATGCCAAGTTGAAGAAATACGAGTTCTGGCTGGAGGAGGTAGCATTCCTTGGGCACGTAGTATCAAGTCGTGGAATATCTGTTGACCCGGCAAAGATTGAAGCTATTCAAAACTGGGAGCAACCTAAATCAGTGACCGAAGTATGTAGCTTTCTTGGTTTAGCTGGTTATTATCGGTGATTCGTGGAAGGATTTTCTCGAATCGCTACTCCATTAACTCAGTTGACTCAGAAAGATACAAAGTTCGGTTGGAGCGAAGAATGTGAGAAGAGTTTTCAAGAACTCAAGAGGAGACTCATTTCAGCACCTGTTCTAACAATACCATCTGGCTCGGAGGGATTTATCATCTAAAGTGATGCTTCGAGCAATGGGTTGGGATGCGTTCTCATACAACATGGAAAAATCATAGCCTATGCATCAAGACAACTCAAGGAATATGAGGGGAATTATCCTACTCATGATCTAGAGTTGGCAGCTGTTGTCTTTGCACTTAAAATTTGGAGGCATTACTTGTATGGGGTGAAGGTGGAGATCTTTACGGATCATAAAAGCCTCAAATATTTCTTCACTCAAAAGGAACTCAACATGCGACAACGACGTTGGCTTGAACTATTGAAAGATTATGATCATACCATTCAATACCATCCTGGAAAAGCGAACGTGGTAGCTGACGCATTGAGTAGAAGATCATATGCAAGTACGAGTGCGATATTGTCAACACAAAGGCCCATTTTGTGTGACTTGCAAAGGATGGAGATAGAGTTAAAGACTCCAGGGACCCATGTGATGATGGCGAATATACGAGTAGTACCAACTTTAATAGATAGAGTTAAAGCTGCTCAAGCTACAGACCTGGAGCTGATGCGTATGAGAAAGAAAGTGCAAGAAGGTGCTATGCCGGAAGCAAGAATCGATGAAGAAGGAATACTTCGAGTCAACTCCAGACTTTGTATTCCTAACAACCCTAATTTAAAGTATGAAATCATGATGGAGGCGCACAGCACACCGTTTGCAATCCATCTTGGGAGTACCAAAATGTATCATGATCTTCGTCATACATTTTGGTGGAGCAATATGAAGCAAGAGATAGCGCTGTTTATCTCAAGGTGTCTAACTTGTCAACGAGTCAAAGCGGAGCATCAAGTACCAAAAGGTCCATTGCAACCACTTGAAATTCTAGAATGGAAGTGGGAGCACATTACCATGGATTTCGTTACCGGTCTTCCTAAGGTTTCTCAAGGTATAGATACGATTTGGGTCATTATTGATAGATTGACCAAGTCTGCTCATTTCTTACCGATACGAAAAACTTATATACTTGAACATCTTGCTCGTATGTACATAAACGAGATTATAAGACTGCATGGTATGCCAGTATCCATAGTTTCTGATCGAGACCCAAGATTCACTTCACGATTTTGGGTTAGTTTACAAAAAGCTATGGGCACAGATTTACGATTTAGTTCAGCATATCATCCTCAGACGGATGGACAATCAGAGAGAACTATTCAAATTCTTGAAAATTTATTAAGACTCTGTGTCCTTGACTTCAAGGGAAGTTGGGACAAGTTCTTACCATTGGTAGAGTTTTCCTACAATAATAGTTATCAAGCAAGTATTGGCATGGCTCCATTCGAAGCATTGTATGGAAGAAAATGTATTTCTCCAGTATGCTGGGATGAGGTGGGTGAAGCAATGTTGTTGGGATCGGAGTTGGTACGTATGACTACAGAAAAGATTCAAGCGATCCGACAACGTATAAAAACCTCACAAGATCGACAAAAGAGTTAAGCTGATCTTCATCGAAAGGACGTGGAATTTGATATAGGAGATCATGTGTTCTTACGTGTTGCTTCTTGGAAATGAGTTACGAGATTTGGAAAGAGAGGAAAGCTCAATCCTCGATTCATTGGTCTATTTTTAATCCTCGATCGAGTAGGAACTGTGGCTTATAGACTCACTTTACCGCCAAGTATGTCTCGTGTTCATAACATTTTTCATATATCCATGTTATGTAAATATTGAGTTAGAACCGGACGAAATAGCGGAGGATTTGACGTATGAAGAAGTTCCTGTTCAAATCTTGGATAAGAAGGAACATATTCTATGTTCCAAGGTTATACCTCAAGTCAAAGTTTTGTGGAGAAATCATGATATTGAGAAAATATCTTGGGAGTTAGAATCTGAAATGAAGTCAAGGTATCCTTACCTCTTCGACATACCAGGTACGTACCCTAATTTCGAGGGCGAAATTTCATAAGAAGGGGAGGTTGTAAGACCCCAACTTTTATAAATAAAGATGAATTTTCTATAAATATCATTTTTGAATATTATGGAGTTAATTTAATATAATGTTATAGTTGTGGGTAATATTTATAAATTTTGTAAAGTACGCAAGTTGTTAAATAATATTCGATTGGTCGGGGAATATTCGTTTTAACAGGGAATATTCGTACAACGGCACAATCATTGGTGGACCCCACAACGGAATTATTGTCGGATTGAGAAAACGACAAAAATATTTTATTAAAAATAACGGCGGAAGTTTTACCATTGATACTATTGAACTACTCGGTAGTAAAAGTACAGTAACACGTGTGGTTGCGTAGTAGCACACGGTATTGATTATTAATGCTTATGTGAGAAGTCACTCAGTTTGATTCAATTATTGTCAGTTACTAATATGAATTATTTAGCGATAATGAAGTTTTGTTTTATTCGTATTATTAACGTAATAAAACAGAAACATCTTTTTATATAAAACAGAATACTTTATTAAAGTTATTCTATAAATAGAATATATTATATTTTATTTAAAAGATTTTTTTTTTAAATATGGACCGTCAGATTAAAGTAATCAATCTGGACCATTCATGGATTAGTTACTATGCATTCTATTTTTCTATAAATAGCAGCTCATTCCTTCATTATTTCTTACGAATTCACTAAACTCTAGAGAGAGAAACTATAGAGAGAAACTATAGAGAGAGAGAAGAAAAGTATTCTGCTACTTAACTACTTCCTTATTTCAGTTCTTCTTTAAAACGGTAAGTGGTGTTATTCTTTCTTATTCATGAAGAGAACTTTTGTTATTCCATTTCTTATTATTCTGTTGGAATAACCTGTATACGCGGTCTACCCTATACTTGGTGATATTCTTCTATTATTCTGTTGGAACATCCTGTCTGTGTGTTTTACACCGGGCCTAGTTATGTCTTGTTATTATTCTGTTGGAACATCCTGTCTGTGTATTTTACACCGGACCTGGTTCCATTATTTATTATTCTGTCGGAATATCCTGTCTGTGCGTTTACGCCGGACCTGGTTCCATTATTTATTATTCTGTTAGAATAACCTGTCTGTGCGGTTTATCGCATGTCGGGTGATTTCTTTTGTTATTCTATTCTTTATTATACTCAGTTGGTTAAGTTTTAACTTCTATACTCCATGAAATTAGTGAAATATCCTTGATAATTGCGTTTCATCCAATATCTTTTCACGAAAATATTATTCTAAGCATTCTTGAATTTTACTCCACAAAGCAGCATCATGTTGACAATTTGGATGTTGTTAATTCTTGGATAAATTAATTCTTGAACTTGTTTTATTGAATTCTTATATCATTGCCATCATCCTCATGTTTATAAAATGTTGAAAGTCATCTGTGGCCTGTAGGGCATAGATGGATTTGGTATGATTATGACCAGGGATTATTCAGTATAATCATGACCGTAATGTTACAAATGATGTGGTAAAAGTCCTCATTGGCCCGTAGTGCATTGATGGATAGTTGTTGGCATGATCATGACCATTAATGAATACACAAATATTCTTGGCCCGTAGTGCATGGATAATTGTGGTCGTGATACTAAAGAATATCCTTGGCCGTAGTGCAGGGGTGATTCAATGATGTGGATTATTTTGTTAAGCTGAGTCACAGCGATAACAGTGTTGAAAAACCTTTTAAATCATAGAAGATAGTAGATTTTATTCTCTACTTGACTCTTTTAATGAATTGCTTGTTCCGTTGCAGTTAAACTTGATGTTCGTTATATTTTATCAGTTTAACACTGTTGAAGGCTAATGATAATTTATTCTACATTATCTTAGTCATAATATTTCTTACTGGGCTAGTTGAGCTCATCCTTTCTTTCACTGCTCTCTTCAGGAAATGAGAATATAGTTGGGATTAAGTTTTTTTTTGTTTTTCCAGTTCAATATTTCCATGACCTTGTGATGATTGTTAGCAGATTTTTTTCTTTTATGTGTGTTGCTTAATGACATGTTTGTGAGTTTCGTTTAAGGAGGAAGGGAAGTATCAGGAAAGTTGGAGTGATCGGGAAAGTTGGAGAAAGCCTTGCAAAATATTAGAAGAAAAATTCCAACTTTCCCTTCCCTTTCCTTCCCCTCGAAATAAAACTCAGAAACAAACCATAAGTTACATTACTGTAATACTGAAGATGCACATATGGCACTACTAGACGCTAGTGTTAAGCTTTGTCGATACATCATGTAATTAGATAATGAAGATTTTTTTTAAAAGGTAAATTTCTATTTTCCATTTGAGAACTCTACACATTTTCAAGTCTGATAATAGCATTTGTATTTCAATTTCATAATGTTTTTGCAGCTTCTTACTTATCTGGCAGCATTGCTTCCACCTGTGTTGGTTCCTCCTATTTTAAGTCATCCTTTGCTTCTTCAAGAGCCCGAACCAGATTTTAAAGACAAATCTCAGCATCCTTTATTACTGTCTTGGGCATGAGGTTCTCTGCAACATCAACAGGTGTAATCTTGGTTTCATCCATCAACCGTTGAATCAAATCGAACACTGGATGTGCTTCTATCTGATTGTTAGTTGTATAGCCAATTTTGCTATACTGATTGTTAGTTGTAATAATTTGTATAGCCAAGTTTGCTATACTGATCTTAATTAATACTCTTCTCTCTCTTCTCCTGTGAAATCATATGAGCCAGGTAGATTCCTTGAGCCTAACTCTGAGTTCAAATTTATTTTTCTAGTTGTTGACCTCGATCTTTAACGGCGTATACTGGTCATAGGAGACTGTCCGCATATCACATAGTTTGTTACTTTAATCTCTCTATGCGTGTTAGAGAATTTTAGATAGTTTTATTAACAAGTACAATCATTGAGGAGAATAATCATGCAAGTCTGCAAATATTGGAACTGCAATAAAGCCTAAACAACAAACATCAACCTACACAGAGGAGTAGGCATCACAATCATATAATGTTTATATTTTACTTTAGCACTTAACTGGTTGCGCATTTGTCCACCTTCTTTTAGCTTAAGTACATCTTGCACTCGTACAGGGGAAGATGCAACATGAAAATGCCAATTGAGACTTGGGTGGAAGTTTATTACTTTATTATCATAAAATTGTTTAACATCCTTCTCCTTTGTGCCAAAGACTTGTGCACTTAACATAATGGGTTATGACACTATGTTAGTATTATACTATGTACAAGACAAAAATCACTTCATAGCTGAAGTGGTAATTCTTTCATACACACTACAGCTAGGCCAGTTGTATATGTTGCAGCAAGTAGTAATGAAGTCTCTCTTTGGAATGCAGAAAATGGGAGCTGTCATTAGGTAAATGACTACTGCTTTTGTTGATTTCAGTATAAAATTCTATTTTAATGGCATTTTCCTTTCGAGGTAAATCCCAATGTTCATTTTCTTTTTACTTAAGTCAGTGCTTGACATGATGGAGAAATAGTCATAAATTGATAATGCTGTGTTCAACCTTTACTAAAGGTTTTGCTTCAATTTCTTTTTCTATTTATCTGTCTTCTCAATGTTTCTTGAAACAAGTTTACACCATGATCTAGGTAATGTTTTCCAACTTGTACATAGCTTACCTCAGACTTTCATGTTGTGTATGAGCTGAAACATTGATTGAATATTTACTGACAGATGTCTGCGGCTGCCTTCGCAAAAGCCCTCCTTGATTTAGAAGGACAATTAACGCCATTCTCAGAAATTTTGTGTGTTTGTTGACTTGTACTTTAGATGACTGACATGTTATATGCTATCTTCTAAAGGTTTCACTTGTCAGCAAGGACTCCTCTATGTTGGATGGACTTGATAATGCCAGTATTGAGATGGAAGAAGCTAAGGTTTTTCCTTCTCCTACTGCATTATGTTGCTATGCTTTTATATGAAGTTAAATAGTAAAATTGTAGATCTGGTTATAGATACAACACTGTCAAACTATTACTAAGTTGGAGTCAATTGAACTGTTGGAATTTTGAGATGTATGATGGCGCTATTTGCCTATTAACACTGTATAATTTTACCTGACCTCTGCAATATCTTTTTACTTGTGACAGGCCAATGAATAAAACTACAGGGATGCACTCCAAGGATGATGATCTTGATTTGGCTGAGTTTTCACAATATGCTGATTATACCCTAGTTAGGCTCATCAAAGAGTAGATTATACTTTAATCAGGCAATCTAACTGATAAAATACAATGTAATATTTTGTGAATGTAGTAATTTGAAACTGTAAACGAATTGTAATATTGGGATGTATTTTGAATGGTTGATACATTTTGGCTATATATCATGGCATTATCATATTGCAGTTGCATTGGTAATATAAGTGAACCACATTTTTATTTTTTATTTTTTTTTATCTACAACATTTAAAAAACGTTGTCTGATATACTAAACAACAACATTTTTATCCAAAAAACGTTTTAGAATCATACCTTCTACAACGTTTTTAAGCATCTGCTAATTTTTGAAAAACAAATCTATTGTGCTTAACTACAACGTTTTAAAAACGTTGTGTAAGAGTGTCAAATAGATAACACCCTTAACCACGACGTTTTTCTGACTGAAACCACAATGTTTTTTCCGCGTTGTCTATTTACTGTTTTGTAGTAGTGTCGACATGTTCTCCTACTTCAATTCAAGAAATTTAACTTCCATCCTGGACTGCATACTCGGCGAAAAGTAGTTCTCAAAGAACAACTCTTTAAATTTGGTCCAAGTCACCACAGCTATACCCACTCTTGCTTGGTTAGTCTCCCACCAGTAATTAGCTTCTCCCTTCATCAGAAAAGTTGCAAAAGTTGTCTTCTGCTCTTCTGCCACACGCGCAATGATGAATGTTTTCTCCATCTCTTTTACCCAAGTTTGGGCTTCAATTGGATCTATAGTGCCTTTGAATTCAGGCAGTCCTACCGCTTTAATGTGACAACCCCAAAATAGGTCCAATCCATCCAACCTATTCTGAGTCGCCAAATACATGGTACAGAAAATAGCTACAACTTTATTACAACAATTGTCGTGCAAAATACAACAACACATATGATGTGAGTTTTGATACAAATATATACCAACTTTGACTCTCATCCCAACCTTGGATAGCACGTCACAATGGCACCTTATATAAAGGTATAGTCAAAAATTATTTTAAAAATTAAAATTTTTGGGAAGTGCTCAAAGAAACCTTCATAAATGGGAGGCTATGCATCTAGGTTATGATAGATATCATATGTCCACAGAATTATCCTTGGTTGACCCAATAGACCCCAAAGAAAAACAAGAAGATTACTATCATATTCTTTTCAATGGTAAGTCTTCTGTTGACATATCATTATCTCCACTGTATCTAATTGAGAATTATACTTCAAACAAACACCAAGATTATATAGGTAGTGCTCGTAGATATACTCAACAAGTGGATGTGCACAACCGTGTCTTATGATGACACGAAGTTGTATGTCATTAGACATCTTGTATGATAGTGACAAAACACCCTTCCAAAGTTGGGTTCGCCTCACCCTATTTGATTCACCAAATATAACTACTAAATGATGACCACCGTTCTATTTCCCTGTTACCCCCGCTCGACCCAACTACACTCTTATTACCTGAAAGGAATTATGAAACAGAAGGGTGAGCACAACTAGCCCAGTAAAGAATATCATGACTAAAGATAAATAAATTATCAATAGCCTTCAACAGTAATAAATCAGAGATTTAGAACATATGGTAAATGATAAAAATTTTCAACCATAGTTGCAACGGAATAAGCAAACTATTAGAAGAGTCAAATAGACCATAAAGTCTATTATCTTCTCCATGTTAAAAATCCACCAACAATATTTTATCCTTGTAACATCAATCAACAGTTCTGGTCCACAATCATATGAATAACTCATAATCATAATTGTGATTCTAAATTCCTCTTCGCACCCAGGACGAAGATAATTTTCATCACATGTCTTTACCTGAAACATCAAAGATCATGGGTATACCAAATCATAGTTCATGTTCTCAATCATACTAATAACTTTATCTTTGCACTACAGGCCAAAGATATTCGTCACCAGTTCATCTTTGCACTACTGGCCAAAGATATTCAACAACAGGTCATCTTTGCACTACGGGTTAAAGATATTCATCAACAATTCATCTTTGCACTACAGGCCAAAGATATTCCTCAGTAGTTCATACTTGCACTACAGGCCAAATATATTCATCAACAGTTCATATTTGCACTATAGGCCAAATATATTAATATCTCAAAAAAATATATAATCATTTCAGAATTTATATAAACAATAATTATAACCATGTTGATCAATTCACCTTTGCACTTAAGCTAAAGATATTCAATTATAAATTCAATGGTCATGATCATACCAGTCAACAATTCAACTTTGCACTACTGGCCAAAGAGAACCCATAGTTACGATCATATCAATAATCTACCCATCTTTACACTCAAGTCAAAGAGAAATTTCTTCACCAGGATTATAAAAATATCATATATGATAATAAAAATAATATGATCAAAACACAACTTTAATTTTTGGAGTAAAATTCATAAATCAACGATAATTTGGTCAGAAAAAGAAACCAATTTTGTCGTAAATAGTAACTCGTGAATAGTAACTCATGAATAGTAACTCATAAATAGTAACTCCGACATGAAAAAGGTAGAAATTTCACAATAAAATCCACACCAATATTTTGGTATAATGATATTGAAAGAATAACATTTCTTAAACTTATAAACAATTTATTTTAATTGTTTACACTTTACTAAATAATGCATTTAATCATCTTAAAATGCTAAACTCATAAGATTTTATCACCAATAACCAAAACTCTCATCAAAAATCTGCATATACCTCATATAGGATTCTCAAGCCATAAAATCCTATTTTCTAATTTTCTTACTTCGCATAACATATTTAATTCATTTACTCATAACTAGTCCATTTTCATGAAAAATACCAAATCAGTCCCAAAAACATTTTTTTCTGAGATTTAGCAGAATATAGTCCCATATTGAACATACATTTTTCTCAAAATTTTTAAAATTCATTACTATTTTTCATATGGTCAATACTACCGAATATTTAGACATTTATCATAAATTATACTTTTGTCCAAAAATTTCGAAATTTAAAGAGTATACTTCTGTTATATACATGTACTCCCAAATTTTTTTTTACCAATTTTGGAGTTAACCACAAGGAGTTATAAGGGTTTACTTTAAAAAAAGTCTTTTCGCATAAAATTCATAACTCCTAATCCATACATCCAAAAATTACTATTTTTGGATACAATCAAGAAAACTCATCAATTTATCATTTCAAATTTTTCCAGAATTTTTGAGAGTCAAAAAAATTACGAAACTAAAAAATATAATAACCCTTACAATCCCTTACCTCAAAAGAGTATTATTTCTAACTGGAATATCGGATGTAAAGCCGAAGGAAACTTGCACTGAATAGCAACTCTCCAAGTATCTAAATACTCACAAAAATACGCTCGATAATATAGAGAGAGAAAACTTATGTTTTTGGTGTGATTTTTAATTCTAACTTAAGCGCCTATTTATAGGAAAATGCTAGAACGTCAAATGAGACTAAATTAATAAAATAATAATATTATTTATCTTCTTTCTACACACCAACTATGACCAGCCTCCATGCTTGAACCAAGAATTCTAGCACATGTTCTCTCACACCAACCAAAAAATGGGGCCCGCCTTCTAGAATTTTCCACTCAAAACATTTATAAAAATAATTTCTGAATCAGTCACCTCTTAAAATTCATAACAAATCATACGTTAATTTTTAACGGTTCAAAATTTGTGGACATATACTCAACTCATATATATATATATAACATATCCAAAAATCACAACGATCCAACGGTCGGATTAAAAATTATAACTCACGCAATATATCTAAAGAACACTGATTATCGGATTATAAATCCTTCGGACTAGTTTCATTTAAAAATTCACCACGAAATATCCACAAAGAATTTTTGGGTGATTCCAATTTCTACGGTTAGCTTACTTCCAGGGCTTTCTTTTGATGTATGGCCCATCTCCTAACTCATTATACACAAAGAGTTATGGATTTTACAAAATCAAGTAATAAACTAATTTTTCTGAAAATCCCATATTTTGTTCTCCATTTCGACAAAATACTGATAAAACAGCTCATCATTAATTCCTTCACTTATAACCACATAAATAAATCTATCATTTATATCCGTATCAAATAAATATTTTATTATCATATAAATCAATAATTAATTATTCCCAAATAATATTACAGAATCACAATAATGACAATCATGCAGTTCCCAGGAAAGAGGGGGCTTTCCGATAAGGATTTTTCCTTACTGGCACGCAATTAGGTGACCAAACCTCTCCTTGATAGAACTTTCTAGACATTGTCAACAATGTTATCTCATAATATTATTCAAATAATATGAATTATTGATCTGATTATGGGAAATACTGTGTAATGACAATTATTAAAACAACAATAATATAAAATATCAATGCAACAATTATTGAACCAATAAAATAAAATATTGAACAGTAATTACTGTAACAATTATTGAGTAGTGCCTTCTTACGTAAGAATCAATAATTTTAAAAATACTGTGCAATACCGTGTGCTACTGTGTAATAACGCGTATTACTGTATTTTAACCACCGGGTATTCCAACAGTGTTAACGGTAGCCATTACGCCGTTATTTATAAAAACTCAAATTTGTCGTTTTCTTCATCCGACAGTTAATCTGTTATGGGGCCCATAAATGACTGCGCCGTCGTACGAATATTCCCCGACAGAAAGAATATTCTACGACTAAATGAATATTCCCTGACAACAATGAATATTTTATAACCACTTGCGTATTTTGAAAAAATTCATATATCACCCTCAACTTTAACCTTTTATCAATTTAACCATTTACTGAATTGTAATTATATGAAAAATTGAATACTTTTATTTCATGAAATTTTGGGTCTTACAATCTCCCCTCCTTATGAAATTTCATCCCCAAAATTTATGTACCTGGTTTTTCGAAAAGTTGAGAATACTTTGCTTTCATATCAGATTCTATCTCCCGAGTCACTATGATTTCTCCATTGCTCATCTCCCGTGATAACTTCATTTGGGTTCCTCATTTGTTGGGAAGTCATGACAACTGCCATCCCTCGAACTACCCGGTTTTGACTTGTCTGGGGCAGCATTTGGCGTCATCACTACCGTTGGAATATACTTTTCTATAGGACATATTCCTCCCTCAACTGCCTCGTCGTACTCCTGATTCATGATCTGAATCATCAATCTTCGATCTATATTAAATTCAGGTTGACCGCTCTGTACAGGGTAATTCAAAACTCGATGTTGGGTTCTCCCAATTGCTATCCAAAAAGAGAAAGACATATCATCTATTTTAGCCTTCTTAGATCGGACATCTCTTTCCACAATATCAACGCGTCATGCGGCTTTTACCCATGCATCACTCATTTTCACTCGTTCAGTTTTTTCTTCCTTCAGCTCAGATTCCAGCTTTATCATCTTATACTCTGCCAAAGAATGCTTCTGTTCAAGCATCACATATCGGATAACACAAGCTTGAATTGTTGCATCCTTTTGTTCCACGACCGCCTGTCGTTCTTCAGCCTGCTCTTCTAACTCATGAATACAATTTTACAATTCTAAATTTCGATCATAAAATTCTTCTAATAAATTCTCCTCAGGTACCTCTTCTTCTTCTTCTTCCTCACTCTCAGCTGTTACCTCTGCGACTATCTCGGGTGCAACTATTAATTCTTCCCTCACCATAAGAATATCTCTAATTCCTTCTTCACCTGACATCACATTATCATGGTTGGTAATTAGAGGTATCCCTACTGTCTCATTCACTCCATTATTAACATTCTCAGCTGCCATTCTCAAATACTGCCATAAAACAAGGGTTAATTAAACAAATTAATATATCACATAATATCTGTATATTATGATCGACCAACAAATAAGCTTAGGTAGGACACACTAGCGAAGGATTTACTCATCTCTCCCCTCCTAGTTTTATTCCCTGATCTCCGTCAGAGACCATATCCCTAAGCTCTGATACCAACTGTGACAACCCCAAAATAGGTCCAATCCATCCAGCCTATTTTGAGTCGCCAAATACATGGTACAGAAAACAACTACAACTTTATTACAACAATTGTCGTGCAAAATACAACAACACATATGTTGTGAGTTTTGATACAAATATATACCAACTGCGACTCTCATCCCAACCTTGGATAGCACGTCACAATGGCACCTTACATAAAGGTATAGTCAAAAATTGTTTTAAAAATTAAAATTTTTTGGAAGTGCTCAAGAAAACCTTCATACATGGGAGGCCATGCATCTAGTTTATGATAGATATCATATGTCCACAGAATTATCCTTGGTTGACCCAATAGACCCCAAAAAAAAACAAGAAGATTACTATGATATTCTTTCCAATGGTAAGTCTTCTCTTGACATATCATTATCTCCACTGTCTCTAATTGAGAATTATAGTTCAAACAAACACCAAAATTATATAGGTAGTGCTCATAGATTTACTCAGCAAGTGGATGTGCACAACTGTGTCTTATGATGACACGAAGTTGTATGTCATTAGACATCTTGTATGATAGTGACAAAACATCCTTCCAACGTTCGGTTCGCCTCACCATATTTGATTCACCAAATATAACTACTAAATGATGACCACCGTTCTATTCTCCTGTTACCCCCGCTCGACCCAGCTACACTTGTGACGCCCCCAAAATTAGGTATACATCACCCATCTTGAGTCTCCAGATACATGGTACAGAATTCAAATACAACTTAATAATACAACTGTCGTGTACAATACGATAAAACATAAACTGTGAGTTTGAATACAAATATTGTCTACTAGAGAGTATACAAACTCAAAAGGAGTCCTCATTACAATTATTATCACACTATTACATAGAATAGTGAGGACTACTAATGCTATCATCTGATCCATCACTCCGTTTCCTGACTCGTCCCAACTATATTCTCATTTCCTGAAGAGAACAGTGGAAGAAAGGGTGAGCTCAACTAGCCCAGTAAGAAATATTATGACTAAGATAATGCAAAATAAATTATCATTAGTCTTCAACAATGTTAAACTGATAAAATACAATAGACATCAAGTTTAACTGCAGCGGATCAAGTAATCTATTAAAAGAGTCAAGTAGAGAATAAAATCTATTATCTTTTATGATTTAAAAGGTTTTTCATGACTTTTATCGCTGAGACTCAGCTTAATAAATAATCCACATCATCCCTGCACTACGGCCAATGATATTTATTAGTATCACAACCACAAATTATCCATGCATTACGGCTAAAGATAATCATGTTTTCATCAACGGTCCTGATCATGCCATAAAATAATTCATCTTTGCACTACGGCCAAAGAGAATCCATAGCCATAATCATACCAAAAATTGTCCATCAATACACTACGGGCCAATAAGGACTTTTTCCACATCATTTGTAATATTACGGTCATGATTACACCGATTAATCCCTGGTCATAATCATACCAAGTCCATCTATGCACTACAGGCCATAGATGACTTTCAACAAAATATAAAGATGAGGATGATGACAAATGATATAAGAATTCAATAAAACAAGTTCAAGAATTAATTTATCTAGGAACTGATAACGTCCAAATTGTCAACATGATATTGCTTTGTAGAGTAAAATTCAAGAATGCTCAGAAGAATATTTTCATGAAAAGATACTAGATGAAGCGCAAATATCAAGGATATTCCACTAATTTCATGGAGTATAGAAGTCAAAGTTTTAACCAACTGAGTATAATAAAGAATGAAATAACAAAAGAAATCACTATGCATGTGATAGACCACACAGACAGGTAATTCCAACAGAAAAATAAATAGTGGAACCAGGTCATGTGTAAATGCACCGACAGGATATTCTGACAGAATAATAAATAATGGAACCAGGTCCGGCGTAAACGCACAGATAGGATATTCTGACAGAATAATAAATAATGGAACCGGGTCCGGCGTAAAGCATAGACAGGATATTCCGATAGAATAATAAATAATGTAATAACAGAAGAATTTCACCAAGTATAGGGTAGTCCGCGTATACAGGTTATTCCAACTGAATAATAAATAATGGAATAACAGAAGTTCTCTTCATGAATACAAAAAAAATAATATCACTTACGGGTACAATACATAATATCCCTTACCTTGAAAGGAAGAGTACTGGATATAGGAGTAGTGAAGTAGTAGAACACTTTTCTTGTTTCTCTCTATAGTTTCTCTCTCTAGAGTTTCAGTGAATTCGTAAGAAAATAATGAAGGAATGAGCTTCTATTTATAGAAAAATGGACTGCATAGTAACTAACTCATGGACGGTCTAGATTGATTTACTTTAATCTGACGGTCCATATTTAGAGCAAAATCTTTTAAATAAAATATAATATATATAACAATAATAGCAATCACAGTACTCCCACGTGAAACCAATAATTCACTCTTCTGACAATTTTTTTTTCCTTCTCACGGATGCAACTCTTGCATGTCTAGCCATGAAATTCAAAGTAGCATCAATAAAACAAAACAAGGTATATAACATATGTTGTCCACATTCACGGTTTACACTCCATGACTCCATTGTTTCCCTTAATCATGCATTATATATATATATATATATATATATATATATATATATATATATATATATATACACACTTATTAAATAAATATTTTAGTGGGATTGTCAGGGTATAGTAATCCCGTTCCCCCATCCCCCTATACCCTGACAATCCCACTAAAATATTTATTTAATAAGTGTATATATATAATACTTATATATATATATATATATATATATATATATATATATATATATATATATATAATACTTATACATATATATATATATATATATATATATATATATATATATAAAACACAAAACTGAGATACTTCTCCCGACTATTTAAAAAAAATGGGTAAATGGGGGGTCCATATAATAGCAAAATTAAGTGACTTCTCACGTAAGCATCAATAATCAATACCGTGTGTTACTATGCAACCACGCGTATTACTGTACTTTTAACACCGGGTGTTTCAACAGTTAACGGTAAAACTTCCGCCGTTATTTTCATAAAGTATTTTTGTCGTTTTCTCAATTCGACAATAATTTCGTTGTGGGGTCCACCAATGATTGTGCCGTTGTACGAATATTTCCTATTAGAACGAATATTCCCCGACCAATCGAATATTATATAACAACTTGCGCACTTTGCAAAATTTATAAATATTACCCACAACTATAACATTATATCAATTTCACTCCATAATATTCAAAAATAAAATTTATAGAAAATTCATCTTTATTAAAAAAAAAATTGGGGTTTTACAATCTCCCCTTCTTATGAAATTTAGCCCTCAAAATTAGGGTACGTACCTGGTATGTCGAACAGATGAGGACACTTCGTCAGATTCTAACTCTTGAGGTATAACCTTTAAGCGTAGATTATATTCCAGGATATTAACAGGTACATCTTCATACATTAAATCATCCGCTATCTCGTCTGGTTTTGAATCAGTAATGTGGTTCGGGTCGTCCACATATTTACGTAACATCGATACGTTAAAAACGTTATGAACACGCGACATACTTGGCGTTAAAATGAGTTTATAAGCCACAGTTCCTACTTGATCAAGGATTTCAAATGGGCCAATTAAATCTAGGGTTGAGATTTCCTCTCTTCGTCGATTCTTGCTTCTAGAATAACGCCCTCTTGAACCTTCTTCTTCACGTTCATCAGCTCTGAGTATGTAGCTTGAACGGCTTTAACTTTATCGATTAAAGTCGATTCTAATCGTATATTTGTTATCTTCACGTGAGTTCCTAGAGTCTTTAACTCTATCTTCATCATTTGTAAGTTATACAAAATGGGTCTTTGTGTTAACAACATCGCACTCATATATGATCTTCTACTCAATGCGTCAGCTACTACGTTCGCACTTCCATGATGATATTGAGTGGCACGATCGTAATCTTCAACAGCTCGAGCCAACGTCTTTGGCGAATTATACGTTCGTTTTGGTTGAAGAAATATTTGAGGGTTTAAGAAATGGGTTTTGTACTATGGTCAATGCAAAATTCTATTTCACGCTCTAGGGTAGGCTAAGAAGTCTTCAAGAATACATCAGGAAATTTATTACCAATAGAAATACCATTCAAAATTGTGACTCTCATCCAAGACTTGGATAACACGTCACATTGATACCTATCAACTTGCCATCGTCATTCACGACGTTGCCTACAAAAAGTCTGGCTTCGGTGCATTCCACACAAGAAAGTCAACAACGAAAGGATCGGGGCTCTTTATTTATGGCTTGATATGACAATGATTGACTTTAGTGGTTTGGTTACTTGAATTCGCATGACAGGTTGGTTAGGAATATGAAAGCTAACAACCTTACGAAAAGCATGATGAGTAGTTAACCAATTGTTTCCAAAAATCACATCAAAGAAAATTATTTTCAAAGAGATAAGATCAACAGGTAACGTGAAAGTTTCAATTTGAATCAAAAAAGATTTATAAATAGTAAAGTTAACGAAGGTTCCTCCTAACAGAGTTTCAACAGATAAGTCAAAGTCTAATTTTTTTTTTAAGAGCCAAGTTTAAACGTTGAACATAACTAGGTGAAATACAAGAGTGGGTAGAACCAGTATCGAATAAGGTACAAACTTCGCAAGGGTTTATGATTAGCTTACCCACGATAACTTCATTTGGGTTCCTCACTTATTGGAAAGTCATTACAACCGCTCTCCCTTGAACTACCCGGCTTTGACTTGTCTGGGGTAGCATTTGTTGTCATCACTATAATTGGAATTAACTTAAATATAGGGCATATTTCACCCTTAATTGCTTCATCGTACTCCTGATTCATGATCTGAATCATCAATCTTCGATCCATATCGAGTTTAGATTGACCGCTCTGTACAGGATAATTCAAAACTGGATGTTGGGTTCTCCCAATTGCTGTCCAAAAAGAGAAATGTATATCATCTATTTTAGCCTTTTTGGATCGGACGTCTCTTTCTACAATATCAACACGTCGTGCGGCTTTTACCCACGCATCCTTCATTCTCACTCGTTCAGTTGTTTCTTCTTTCAGCTGATCCTTGATATTTGAATTCTCAAATTCCAACTTTAATATCTTACACTCTGCCAAAGCGTGATTTTGTTCGAGCATCACATATCGGGAAACAAAATTTTGAATCGTTACATCTCTTTGCTCCATGACCGCCTGCCGTTCTTCAGCCTGCTCTTCTAACTCATGAACACGATTGTGTAATTCTAAGTTTTGATCATAAACTTCTTCTAACCAATTCTCCTCGGGTTCCTCTTCTTCCTCTTCCTCCTCACTCTCAGCTGCTACCTCTGCCACTAGCTCGGGTGCAACTATTAGTTCTTCACTTACCACGTAGATATCTCTAATTTCTTCTTCACCTGCTATTACATTATCCTGGTTGGTGATTAGAGGTGCCACGGTCTCATTCACTCCATTGCTAACATTTTCAGCTGCCATTTTCAAATACTGCCACAAAACAAGGGTTAATTAATATGCCACATATTATCAATATACTCTGACCAACCAATTAAATAACAAATAAACTTAGGTAGGTCATACTAGCGAAGGAATTCCACGTCTCTCCCCTCCTAGTTCTATTCTCACATCTTAGCCAAGGATCATATCCCTAAGCTTTGATACCAACTGTGACGCCCCCAAAATTAGGTATACATCACCCATCTTGAGTCGCCAGGTACATGGTACAGAATTCAAATACAACTTAATAATACAACTGTCGTGTACAATACGACAAAACATAAACTATGAGTTTGAATACAAATATTGTCGACTAGAGAGTATACAAACTCAAAAGGAGTCCTCATTAAAATTATTATCACACTATTACATAGAATAGTGAGGACTACTAATGCTATCATCTGATCCATCACTCCGTTTCCTGACTCGTCCCAACTATATTCTCATTTCCTGAAGAGAACAGTGGAAGAAAGGGTGAGCTCAACTAGCCCAGTAAGAGATATTATGACTAAGATAATGCAAAATAAACTATCATTAGTCTTCAATAATGTTAAACTGATAAAATATAATAGACATCAAGTTTAACTGCAGCGGATCAAGTAATCCGTTAAAAGAGTCAAGTAGAGAATAAAATCTACTATCTTTTATGATTTAAAAGGTTTTTCATGACTTTTATCGCTGAGACTCAGCTTAATAAATAATCCACATCATCCCTGCACTACGACCAAGGATATTCATTAGTATCACAACCACAAATTATACATGCATTACGGCTAAAGATAATCATATTTTCATCAACGGTCCTGATCATGCCATAAAATAATTCATCTTTGCACTACGACCAAACAGAATCCATAGCCATAATCATACCAAAAACTGTCCATCAATGCACTACGGACCAATGAGGACTTTTTTCATATCATTTGTAATATTACGGTCATGATTACACCGAATAATCCCTGGTCATAATCATACCAAGTCCATCTATGCACTACAGGCCATAGATGACTTTCAACAAAATATAAAGATGAGGATGATGACAATGATATAAGAATTCAATAAAACAAGTTCAAGAATTAATTTATCTAGGAACTGATAACGTCCAAATTGTCAACATGATATTGCTTTGTAGAGTAAAATTCAAGAATGCTCATAAGAATATTTCCATGAAAAGATACTGGATGAAGCGCAAATATCAAGGATATTTCACTAATTTCATGGAGTATAGAAGTCAAAGTTTTAACCAACTGAGTATAATAAAGAATGGAATAACAAAAGAAATCACCATGCATGCGATAGACCGCACAGACAGGTTATTCCAACAGAAAAATAAATAGTGGAACCAGGTCATGCGTAAATGCACCGACAGAATATTCTGACAGAATAATAAATAATAGAACCAGGTCCGGCGTAAACGCACAGACAGGATATTCCGACAGAATAATAAATAATGGAACCAGGTCCGGCGTAAAGCACAGACAGGATATTCTGACATAATAATAAATAATGTAATAACATAAGAATTTCACCAAGTATAGGGTAGTCCGCGTATACAGGTTATTCCAACTGAATAATAAAGAATGGAATAACAGAAGTTCTCTTCATGAATACAAAAGAAATAATATCCCTTATGGGTACAACAAATAATATCCCTTACCTTGAAAGGAAGAGCACTGGATATAGGAGTAGTGAAGTAGCAGAACACTTTTTTTCTTTCTCTCTATAGTTTCTTTCTCTAGAGTTTCAGTGAATTCGTAAGAAAATAATGAAGAAATGAGCTTCTATTTATAGAAAAATGGACTGCATAGTAACTAACTCATGAACGGTCTAGATTGATTTACTTTAATCTGACGGTCCATATTTAAAGCAAAATCTTTTAAATAAAATATAATATATATAATAATAACAACAATCACAGTACTCCCACGTGAAACCAATAATTCACTCTTCTGACAATTTTTTTTTTCTTTCCTTCTCACGGATGCAACTCTTGCATGTCTGACCATAAAATTCAAAGTAGCATCAATAAAAACAAAACAAGGTATATAACATATGTTGTCCACATTCACGGTTTACACTCCATGACTCCATTATTTCCGTTAATCATGCATTATATATATATATATATATATATATATATATATATATATATATATATATATATAGCACAAAACTGAGATACTTCTCCCGACACTTTTAAAAAAATGGGTAAATGGAGGGTCCATATAATAGCAAAATTAAGTGACTTCTCACGTAAACATCAATAATCAATACTGTGTGCTACTATGCAACCACGCGTATTACTGTACTTTTAACACCGGGTGTTTCAACAGTTAAGGGTAAAACTTCCGCCGTTATTTTCATAAAGTATTTTTGTCGTTTTCTCAATCCGACAATAATTCTGTTGTGGGCTCCACCAATGATTGTGCCGTTGTACGAATATTCCCAGTTATAACGAATATTTCCCGACCAATCGAATATTATATAACAACTTGCGTACTTTGCAAAATTTATAAATATTACCCACAACTATAACATTATATCAATTTCACTCCAAAATATTCAAAAATAATATTTATAGGAAATTCATCTTTATTAAAACAAAAAATTGGGGTTTTACAACACTCTTATTACCTGAAAGGAATTGTGAAACAGAACGGTGAGCACAACTAGCCCAGTAAATAATATCATAACTAAAGATAAATAAATTATCAATAGCCTTCAACAGTAATAAATCAGAGATTTAGAACATATGGTAGAAGATAAAAATTTTCAACCATAGTTGCAGCGGAACAAGCAATCCAGTAGAAGAGTCAAATATACCATAAAGTCTATTATCTTCTCCATGTTAAAAATCTACCAACAATATTTTATCCCTGTAACATCAATCAACAGTTCTGGTCCACAATCATATGAATAACTCATAATCATAATTATGATTTTAAATTCCTCTTCGCACCCAGGACGAAGATAATTTTCATCACATGTCTTTACCTGAAACATCAAAAATCATGGTTATACCAAATCACAATTCATGTTCACAATCATACTAATAACTTTATCTTTACACTACGGGCCAAAGATATTCGTCACTAGTTCATCTTTGCACAACTAGCCAAAGATATTCAACAACAGGTCATCTTTGCACTACTGGTCAAAGATATTCATCAACAATTCATCTTTGCACTACAGGCCAAAGATATTCCTCAGCAGTTCATATTTGCACTACAGGCCAAATATATTCATCAACAGTTCATATTTGCACTACAGGCCAAATATATTAATATCTCAATAAAATATATAATCATTTCAAAATCTATATAAACAATAATTATAACCATGTTGATCAATTCACCTTTGCATTTAAGTTAAAGATATTCAATTATAAATTCAATGGTCATGATCATACCAGTCAACAATTCAACTTTGCACTACTGGCCAAAGAGAACCCATAGTTACGATCATACCAATAATCTACCCATCTTTACACTCAAGTCAAAAAGAAATTTCTTCACCAGGATTATAAAAATGTCATATATGATAATAAAAATAATATGATCAAAACACAGATTTAATTTTAGGAGTAAAATTCATAAATCAACGATAATTTGGTCAGAAAAAGAAACCAATTTTGTCGTAAATAGTAACTCGTGAATAGTAACTCATAAATAGTAACTCCGACATGAAAAAGGTAGAAATTCCACAATAAAATTCATACCAATATTTTGGTATAATGATATTGAAAGAATAATATTTCTTAAACTTATAAACAATTTATTTTATTTGTTTACGCTTTACTAAATAATATATTTTATCATCCTAAAATGCTAAACTCATAAGATTTTATCACCAATAGCCAAAACCCTCATCAAAAATCTGCATATACCTTATATAGGATTCTCAAGCCATAAAATCCTATTTTTTAATTTTTTTATTTCGCATAACATATTTAATTCATTTACTCATAACTAGTCCATTTTCATGAAAAATACCAAATCAGTCCCAAAAATATTTCTTTTTTGGGATTTAGCAAAATATAGTCCCATATTGAATATATATTTTTTCCGAAATTTTTAAAATTCATTGACTATTTTTCATATGGCCAATATTTCCGAATATTTAGACATTTATCATAAATTGTACTTTTCTCCAAAAATTTCGAAATTCACAGAGTATACTTCTGTTATATACATGTACTCCCAATAAAATTTTTACCAATTTTGGAGTTAACCACAAGAAGTTATAAGGGTTTACTTTTAAAAAAGTCTTTTTTCATAAAATTCATAACTCCTAATCCATACATCCAAAAATCACTATTTTTGGACACAATCAAGAAAACTCATCAATTTATTATTTTAAATTTTTCTAGAATTTTTGAGAGTCAGAAAAATTACGAAACTGAAAAACATAATAACTCTTACAATACCTTATCTCAATAGAGTTGTATTTCTGACTAGAATATCGGATGTAAAGCCGAAGGAATCTTGCACTGAATAGCAACTCTCCAAATATCTAAATACTCACAAAAATACGCTCGATAATATAGAGAGAAAATACTTATGTTTCTGGTGTGATTTTCAACTCTAACTTAAGCGCCTATTTATAGAAAAATGCTAGAACGCCAAAGGAGACTAAAATAATAAAATAATAATATTATTTATCTTCTTTCTACGCAACAACCATGACCAGCCTCCATGCTTGAACCAAGAATTCTAGCACATGCTCTCTTACACCAACCAACAAGTGGGGCCAGCCTTCTAGAATTTTCCACTCAAAACATTTATATAAACAATTTCTGAATCAGTCACCTCTTAAAATTCATAACAAATCATACGTTAATTTTTAACGGTTAAAAATTTGTGGACATATACTAAACTCATATATGTATAACATATCCAAAAATCACAACGATCCAACGGTCGGATCAAAAATTATAACTCACGCAATATATCTAAAGAACACTGATTACCAGATTATAAATGCTTCGGACCAGTTTCATTTAAAAATTCACCATGAAATATCCACAAAGAATTTTTGGGTGATTCCAATTTCTACAGTTAGCTTACTTCTAGGGCTTTCTTTTGATAAATAGCCCATCTCTTAACTCATTATACACAGAGAGTTATGGATTTTACAAAATCAAGTAATAAACTAATTTTTCTGAAAATCCCATATTTTGTTCTCCATTTCGACAAAATACTGATAAAACACCTCATCATTTATTCCTTCACTTATAACCACATAAATAAATCCATCATTTAAATCCGTATTAAATAAATATTTTCTTATCATATAAATCAATAATTAATTATTCACAAATAATATCACCGAATCACAATAATGACAACTAGGCAGTTCCTAGGAAAGAGGGGGCTTTCCGATAAAGATTTCTCCTTACTGGCGCGCAATTAGGTGACCAAACCTCTTCTTGACAGAACTTTCTAGACATTGCTAATAATGTTATCTCATAATATTATTCAAATAATATGAATTATTGATCTGATAATGAGAAATACTGTGTAATGATAATTATTGAAATAACAATAATATAAAATATCAAAGCAACAATTATTGAACCAATAAAATAAAATATTGAACAGTAATTACTGTAACAATTATTGAGTAGTGCTTTCTTACGTAAGAATCAATAATTTCAAAAATACTGTGCAATACTGCGTGCTACTGTGCAATAATACGTATTACTGTATTTTAACCACCGGGTATTTCAATAGTGTTAACGATAACCATTACGCTGTTATTTATAAAAACTTAAATTTGTCGTTTTCTTCATCCGACAGTTATTCTGTTATGGGGCCCATAAATAACTGCGCCGTCGTACGAATATTCCCCAACAGAAAGAATATTCTACGACTAAACGAATATTCCCCGACAACAATGAATATTTTATAACCACTTGCGTATTTTGAAAAAATTCATATATCACCCTTAACTTTAACCTTTTATCAATTTAACCATTTACTGAATTGTAATTATAAAAAAAATTGAATACTTTTATTTCATAAAATTCGGGGTCTTACATTTAAAGTCTTTGAAATTAGTCAATCTGTCCGCTGGCTGATTCCTTGCTCTTCCTCTTGCAGCTGGAGCTCTATTCTCCATAGCTTGGGCTAACATATCAGCAAAGTTTTACATTGGGTCAGCTTGACCTCCTTCGTTATTCACTGGCTGTTCTTCTCGTTGGTTTCGATTCTGTCGTCTAGGCGGCATGATCTGATTTAAATAAAAATCTTACATTAATTCTCTTGCTTTATACAAACTCATAACACAATAAGAATTCAACACATAATTCTCATATATAAACGAATATTTATTCAAATACCTCATAGCACATTTAGTACTTAACACATATTACTATCCCTTTTTAAATCATATCAGGATTTAACAACACTACTTTACACAAAAAGTTGTAATTCTCCATTCACACATAGTTATTACCAGTTCGTCAAACTTACCACACTTATGAGTTCAGGAACTTGCCACAATTATATGAGTGTATGAATTTATCATAGTCAAACCTTTGGCGTCCATTTGCTGAGGGGTTCAGAATATTTCGTATAATTATGAGTCATTAACTTACTATAAGTATGAGTTTTAAGAACACACAAATTAATCTTAATCTTATATTCATATAGAAAATAAAGATTTCATTCATAAAACATAAATATTTACATATGTTTAAACATCATTCTCGATATTACAACACTTAATATCAAAAGCTTCTACCAAAAGATACTAATGCTCAAACTTAAGCTATCTACCGACCACTCCCTTCACCAGCCTTCTTCTGGTTGGGACACTTGTTGAATCCGTGACCCATTCTCCTACATGAGAAATACTTCCTCATATTCGGCTTAGGACAATGCAAAGAAATATGTCCTTTCTGCTTACAGTTGAAACAGACATTCTTCCATATCATGCATTCTCTCACGTGAGTCTTCCCACACTTGTGAAATTAGTATGCACACAAGCTAATCATGTTTGATGATAAAGCATATACTTTGTAACAATCTTATTCATTTATTAATAAAAAGTATTAATTTATTAAAGGCTTTTAATTATCTACATGATGTTATTTTATAATATGTGATAAACTCATAGTTTTAAGCAATGCTTTTAGAATAATGATGATGATCATTCTAATGAGATCTAAATTCTTAGAAAGCTTAAAACTAAAATAGATCCCAATCGTTGGATTACTAAATTGGGGATTAGTGAATCCGGATAGATTGGCACATACGTTGCTTGCTCATTGGATGAGAATGATTGATCTCATGATCATTTGTGTGGAGACACTAAATCAAGTATGTATGTGCTTATTAGAGAATAAGTTAACTGAACATGGCTCGCTAAGAAATACCTAATGGAGTTTTACTTGCCTGTCAATAGGAATTCATGTAGTGATAGTAGTACAAGTGATCATTGGGCTTAAGATCATCATAGTATCTTGTGTATGATGAGTTTTATTTTGACTTATTCCTTAAGACCCTTAGGGTATATCAAAGGGTATGCTTGAGTATAATAAGTTGTACATGGAGATAATGTATGATCAATAAAGAATCTACCACTTCTAGTAAAAAAAAAGAGAAATGTCCTATGTGATTCGATAAATGACAGCTCAGTAGTCCTTGGCCAAGGCAGAATGAAATTAGAAAGGAGTTTCTAATTTGCATTATTTGGTATTGTGTATTTAATAGTCGAAATATATATAATTAAATAAAACAAGACTTGACAGTAATTCCATGTCTTATATTTAATTAGGACATTGTATGGTGGAAGGATTGAATTGTACGGTAACTATTTACTCAAAGGTTCTTTTATGATTAATGTTAACTATTTACTCAAAGGTTCTTTTATGATTAATGTTGAAATCTATATTATCTGGAAAGTCATTGATCGCTAGGGAGGCTTATTCCTATTGTAAAATAAATATTATTTATTTAAATAAATTAATAGTTTAATTTATTTATTTAAATAAGATTAGAATTGTTCTAATTGATTTATTCACAACCGGTTTAATATGGAGAACCTAAAGAATCACACCATAAAATGAAAAATAATTATTTAAGAAGTTAATGACATAATCGTAATAATATGTTAAGTGTATTTAATTTAATCTTTGGCGGTAGAATAAATTAAATTGTTTAATATTTATTATTTAATATTTTGAATATATTAAATATATAAATTAATAAAAGGAGTCTTATTAATATTATTACAATTATTATTATTTTAATTACTAAAGAGTTAGAAATTAATTTAATATTAGTACTATCATTTATTCCTAATAAGATTAGGAGACTAATTAATTAAAAGATTTTAATTAATTATTCCTAATGAGATTGTGACCATAATTAATTAAAGGAGTTTAATTAATTAAAATAAAACTCAAATCCTTAATTGTTAAGGAGGGTTGTCAACATCTATAAATAAGAGGAGTCTTATTATAGGTGTAGAGTTGTTGTTGACTTTTTCACAACATACGTAATTCCAATAGTTGGAGAGTACGCTCCTTTTCTATGAGAGATAGAAAAATTAGGGTTTTGCCAAACATACATCTTCTTGAATCTTTATTCTTTCTTGGTGGATCACCTCTAGAGGCCAAATACTTGGGTGGCTAACGTTGATCAAAGGAAGGAACCAAACCCGGTGGATTCAAGTTGAACGCGAAAAGGATTAGAGGTGAACTTGTACCTGAGGAAGCTCGAATCTTCAAGGGCATGATTCTTGTTCTTCGTATCTTTTCGTTTAATTAATAATTGTGCATAAAAGATGATCCGGGTATATGGTTTATAAAATTTTAAACTCTGATTTTTACACGTTTATGCTTATTTTGTGCAATTTGATTGCGTTCATGAATATTACAAACCTGACAGTGGCATCAGAGCCAAACCTTTATGCGAATTATTAATTGTTTTAATTTGATATATATATTGATATGTGTTTAGAACAATTTAATTAGGCATAATTTTATTGTATAAAATTTATTTATAAAAAAAAAGATGTTCGCGAAAAGTTTTTTTTTTAAATTGGATTTTTCACTGATTATATACTGCTGATTCAAATGGGTATTATATATTTGCAGTAGAATTCTTATTAACGTGACCCAGGAGAATGGTGACATAAGGGAATCACGTGAAACAAAAAAAATAAAAAATAAAAATGAAAATGAGTACTGAACCTTTTACATGTTATAGGATTCAAGAATTAGAATTCTTATTAACGGTTATATATATATATATATATATATATATATATATATATATATATATATATATATATATATATATATATATATATATATATATATATATTATTCTTATTTATTTTATAATTAAAAAAAAGTTTATTTTAATTTTAAAATTAAATTTCATGCTAACTCTTTAGAGTTGAAATTAGATTCCATGATAACTAATTGGAGTTGAAATTGGGTTTCATGTTTCCTTAAATAAAGGAGTTTATTTAGATATGGAATAAGATTTCATATTATTCAAAATAAAGATGTTATTTGTGAATAGGAAAGAGAATCCTAATTTCCTTAAATAAAGGAGTTTATTTAGATATGGAATAAGATTCCATATTATTCAAAATAAAAGACTGTATTTGTGAATAGGAAAGAGAATCCGTGTTTCCTTTAATAAATGAATTTTTTTTATACTTGGAATTGGATTCCATAATTAATTAAAATAAAGGAGTTTATTTTGATTAATAATTTTGATTAAAATAAAATAGTTTATATTATTCAAAATTGGATAAATTAAAATAAAAGAGGTTTATTTTGATTTAAATTTGGATTAAAATAAAGGAGTTTATTTTGATTCAAAATTAGATTTTATACTAACTAAATTTGCCCATTAAATGATATCAATATATATATATTGAATGTTTATTATTCATGAGATGAATGTTATTTATTGATGTATATGGTGATGTATATGATAATAAATGAGATTGATTATGGACTATTGACTAATGTGATTGGATTCTATTTTAGTTGGATGCATGAATGTATAGGTTTTATTAAATAGGGTCTGCGTACCTCGTCTTCTCTAATTTTTCTTAATGTAAATTCTATCTCCCTCCTATGTACTTCCCCTTGACTGCTGATCAAGGTTTTTATTTATTTTAAATAGTTTTGTAATAGGAATAGTTAGAATTATTTTGAAGAATTAGAGATCAAGGAGCGCTTGAAGACTCGTTTGTAATGTAGCCCGGGTTTAAATGTAATAGTTATATTTAAATTTAATTTTTGCACCCCTAGGGTTTGACCTTTTGGTTCACTTGGTGGCTCTAGTGAACCAAATAGAATAAAAGTCCATAATCAATCCAGGTAGAATATAGTATTCTATATGTGCATGCTTATAGTATATATATTATATATTATGCAAACATGCTTCGCATGTTCATTAATATGACGCGTATTATATATATATATATATATATATATATATATATATATATATATATATATATATATATATATATATATATATATGTGTGTGTGTGTGTGTGTGTGTGTGTGTGTGTGTGTGTGTGTGTGTGTGTGTGTGTGTGTGTGTGTGTGTGTGTGTGTGTGCATGCGCGCTAAACAAGATGAGACAAATTAATTACATGCAAACCCCTCAATTTTTTTTATATTAAGTCCTAAGCGTTCAAAGATATTTGGAATATCGAACGTCGCCTTCTAGCATGATAAAAATAATAGAGTATCAATTAATTATTATAAGTTTGTTGTTTCACCACAAGGCTTATCTTAATTATTTGAGATGTTAATTTTATCACATTTGATGCTTATAAAGAAAATTGAACAATATTATTTTGTTGTGTCACCACAAGGACAATATTTTTCTTTTTTGAATATATGGAGTGTTAGGTTGGACTTAACTTAAATCATTTTAGTTCGGATGTGCACACACTTGACCATTATGATCTCATAGGCAAAATACAAGGAGTTACATAGTTGATGTAATTGACAACAGTTGTCTACTTATTTATTTATATATAGTTTGTTGTGCACACACAAGACTATATACATTTGAAATGGGATCCTTATTCTCACTAGTATATTTTTAATTAGATATTGTCGAACTATATAAATTGAGGGTAATATAGTTTGAAGAAAATAGTGAGAGATACCAATTTAAAATAAGACCTAATTATTTTGGTAATTAATAAAAGAATGTATGTTAAAATGTTGTTAATTACAAATTCATTTACAGAATTTTATAATGTCTAAATTACTATCACTGCGAAGCATATTAGATGTTATTTAACCGGACCGAATTAAACGGATTGATTAAAGAATTTGAGAATAGTTCTCATGGCTGAAAAGCTATCTTATTTCCTTAATACGCCTATCCCTGTAATGGTTACAGACAATGCCTCTGAGGAAGATATTGCTACTTTTAGAAAGTGGCAAGATGATGCACAATTCGCTCGATGCATCATGCTCGCATCCATGAGTAACGAGCTTCAGCGTCAGCATGAAACTATGGATGCTCTTACTATATTCCTGCACATCAAATAGTTGATGGTGAGGAAAGTAGGACTGAAAGAAATAAGATATCTAAGGAGCTCTTCGGATCTAGAATGACCAACGACACTACAGTACAGACACATGTCCTAAACATGATCAATTTGATTGATCAATTAGAACAACAGGTTTTGTCATGGATGGAGAGTTGAGCCAAGATTGATCTTGCACTCACTCACGGACTCCTTTCACAATTGTTGTGAATTTTTCATATGAACAAGCTAGATATCAGCCTCGCTGATTTGCTTAACATGTTGAAAAATATTGAGAGTTACTTTCTAACTAAGAAATACCATATTTTTTTTGTAGGGACCAAATGATCTTCTGAAAAGAAGAACGATTCAAAGAAGGTAAATAGAAAGACAAAAATAAATGATAATAAGAACAAAACTGATACGGATAACAAAGGAGTTTGCTTCCACTGTAATAATCCAAGACACCGGAAAAAGAAACTGCGAGAAGCATCTTGTAGAGGATAACCAGAAGAAGCTTAGTGAAGTTTCGGTTACAAATACAATTTTGTTCATGATTTAAAATAAATTTCTCTTTAAGTTAAGGTTCTACTTGGGTATTAGATACCGACTTTGGTTATCATAAATATAGATTTATGAAGGGACCAATCAGAAGTAGAAAGCTAAACAAAGATAAGTAATCCTATGTGTGAGAAGTGAAGTAAAGGTTGATACATTAGCCATAGAAACTTATAGTTTAGTAATGCCTACGGGCAAATCTATTAAGTCAATAAGTTGTTATTGTGTTCCAGTTCTTGTTAGACTTTATTTCTATTTTGTTGTTGGACAATGAAATTTTTGGTATTATATTTAAGAACAATTATTGTTCTATTTATAATAATAATGTTTTGTATAGAACTGAAATATTACTTAATGAATTTTATATACTTGACTTACATGAAAAATTATTTTCTAAATTGAACAAACTAGTATAAGAAAAGGAGATGATCATTTAAAGAGTTGAATGTGTGTATTTGCTGAAATACAAGTGTAAATTATTTGAAAGGTTCAAAGAACTCAGAAGTGAAACTAATTTGAAAAGTATTAAGATTCTTTGATCGGATCAAGGAAGGAATACTTGTGTAATGAGTTTCTAAATTATCTCAAATGGTTTTCTCACAATGGACGCCTCCTGATACACAATAATTGATTGATGTATCTGAAAGAAAAAATCATACCTTGTTGGACATGGTGCGGTCCATAATGATTTTACCGACATTTCAGTATCCCTCTGGGGTCATGCCCTAGAAATGGTTGCATATCTACGGAAAAGGTAACCTCAAAATTCGGCCCCAAGACTCCATAAAAGTTATGGACAGGGAGGATTTCTAATCTTAAGAATGTTATGATAAGGGGTCGTCCAACTTATGTGAAAAGGTTTCAAAGAATAAGTTTGGGACAAGATTTGACAAGTGTAGATTTGTGGGACATCCTGAAGTAAGTTTAGGGTATATGTTCTATAATCCTACTTAGCAAAAGGTGTTTGTTACAAAATACGCTACCCTCTAAGATAAAGGTGTTTGTCATTGAAGGAGCTAGTGGGAGGATAATAGATCTTGAAGAGTTCAAGAACCATAAATCACTATAAGTCAAATAAGAGGAACCTATAGATAGACCTATTGTACCACAACCGAATCGTAAATTTGGAATAGTACCGAAGATACCTGGGAGGTATGGATTCATCATAGATGATGATGATGAGGTAAACATCATAGAAGATGATGATCCAGTTACATACGATGAGGTAAGAGTTGTAGACACTCAGAGAAATGGATTGAAGCAAGTTTTTCAAAAATAGAACATTCGTTTTGATGAAATAATCAAAAGAGTTTGATTTTATCAAAAATAAGAATGAACCTCGTGTGTACAAAATGGTCAGTGGGAGCGTCATGATATTCTTAGTATTATATGTTGATATATTACGGATAAGGAATGACATACCAATGCTACAATTAGTAAAGATAAAGTTGTCTAAATATTCCTCCATGAATGATTTGGGAAGAGTATCTTAATTGGGGATACAAATCTATATAGATAGATTTAATAGGATGCTCGACTTAACCCAAGAAACGTATATTCATTTGATGCTAAAGTCGTTTAGCATGGCAAACTCCAAGAGATGTCCCATGTTGATGAGCCCTGGAGTGTATCTATCTTAATAGTCCCCAAAGACTCCTAAAAGAGAGATCACATGAGTAACAATCATGTATACAATAAAATATACGAGACCTGATGTTGATCAGTCATATTCTGGAGAAGTTCACTATGAGTCAATGAAAAATATCTTAAAGTACTTAATCGACACTAAGGATGCTCTCATATTCATGGTGGGTCTAAATTAAAACTAGAGGGCTTAACAGACTCGAGTTTTTCAGATAGACCAAGATTAAAGAAAATTCACTTTAAGGTAAAGTGTTACCTTAAACGGTGGTGCAGTGAATTGGAAAGGTTCCAAACAGCAAAGAGTTGCTGGTTTAGTGATAAAGATAAAGTATATAGCTATAAATGAAGCTGCAAGTTGATTGTTTGGATAAAAGTTCATTACAGAACTAGGAATAGTTCCTACGTCTCATCTTGGATCTAAACATGTGTTGTGGCATTTTTATTTGATTATAAGAATCATTGAAAAATGGGAAATCACTATAGAGATAGTGAACTCTCAAGAACAACATTACATATCCATTAACTAAAGCTTATCCAACAGTAGGATAATCGTCACTTAGAGAAGAAGGATATGAGATACCATGGCGATTGGCTTTAGTGAAAGAGGGAGATTGAAAGTAGTATGCACACAAGCCAATCATGTTTGATGATAAAGATTATACTTTGTAACAATCTTATTCATTTATTAATAAAAAGTATTAATTTATTAAAGGCTTTTAGTTATCTACATGATGTTGTTTTATAATATGTGATAAATTCATAGTTTTAAGTAATGCTTTTAGAATAATGATGATGATCATTCTAATGAGATCTAAATTCTTAGAAAGCTTAAAACTAAAATAGTTCCTAATCGTTGGATTACTAAATTGGGGATTAGTGAATCTGGATAGATTGGTACATACGTTGCTTGCTCAATGGATGAGGATGATTGATCTCATGATTATTTGTATGGAGATACTAAAGCAAGTATGTAGGTGCTTATTAGAGAATAAGTTCACTGAACGTGGCTCGCTAAGGAATACCTAATGGAGTTTTACTTACCTGACAATAGGAATTCCTGTAGTGATCGTTGGACTTGAGATCATCATAGTATCTTGTGTATGATGAGTTTTACTTTGACTTATTCCTTAAGACCCTTAGGGTATATCAAAGGGTATGCTTGGGTATAATAAGTTGTACATGGAGATGATGTATGATCAATAAAGAATCTACCACTTCTAGTAAAAAAAAAATGTCCTATGTGATTCGATAAATGACAACCTAGTAGTATTTGGGCAAGGCATAATGAAATTAGAAAGGAGTTTCTAATTTGTATTATTTGGTGTTGTGCATTTAAGAGTCAAAATACATATAATTAAATAAAATAAGACTTGACAGTAATTCCATGTCTTATATTTAATTGGGACATTGTATGGTGAAAGGATTGAATTGTACAGTAACTATTTACTCAAAAGTTCTTTTATGATTAATGTTGAAATCTATATTATCTGGAAAGTCGTTGATCGCTAAGGAGGCTTATCCCTATTGTAGAATAAATATTATTTATTTAAATAAATTCATAGCTTAATTTATTTATTTAAATAAGATTAGAATTGTTCTAATTGATTTATTCAGAACCGGTTTAATATGGAGAACCTAAAGTGTCACACCATAAAAGGAAGAATAATTATTTAAGAAGTTAATGGCATAATCGTAATAATATGTTAAGTGTATTTAATTTAATCTATGGTGATAGAATAAATTAAATAGCTTAATATTTATTATTTAATATTTTGAATATATTAAATATATAAATTAATAAGAGGAGTTTTATTAATATTATTACAATTATTATTATTTTAATTTTTAAAGAGTTAGAAATTAATTTAATATTAGTACTCTCATTTATTCCTAATAAGATTAGGAGGCTAATTAATTAAAAGATTTTAATTAATTATTCCTAATGAGATTGAGAGCATAATTAATTAAAGGAGTTTAATTAATTAAAATAAAACTCAAATCCTTAATTGTTAAGGAGGGTTGCCAACATCTATAAATAAGAGGAGTCTTATTATGGGTGTAGAGTTGTTGTTGACTTTTTCACAACATACGTAATTCCAATAGTTGGAGAGTACGCTCCTTTTCTATGAGAGATAGAAAAACTAGGGTTTTGCCAAACACCCATCTTCTTGAATCTCTATTCTTTCTTGGTGGATCACCTCTAGAGGCCAAATACTTGGGTGGCTAACGTTGATCAAAGGAAGGACCCAAACCCGGTGAATTCAAGTTGAATACGAAAAGGATTGGAGGTGAACTTGTATCTGAGGAAGCTCGAATCTTTAAGGGTATGATTTTTGTTCTTCATATCTTTTCGTTTAATTAATAATTGTACATAAAGGATGATCCGGGTATATGGTTTGTAAACTTTTAAACTCTGATTTTTACACGTTTCTGCTTATTTTATGCAATTTGATTGCGTTCATGAATATTACAAACCTGACAACTTGCTGCAAACTTGCCTCTTCTTCGGGTTTGAATCTTCAGAGTTGTCACTGACTTTTTCCCTCTTTCTCTTAGCCTTGCCCTTCTTGCTGGTTCCTTCAGACGATCCACCACCTTCAGTCTTCATCCTTTCGACCTGCGCTTTCAGCTCGTTCCGTTCTTCAGTCATTTCGCGTAACTCTCGCTCTGTCTTCCACAACTCCTCTAAAAGAAATACTTTACTTCAGAGTTCTTGGACTTCTGCAGATAGCTGATCTTGTTCTCCAACTTTGATCTTATTCTTTAACTCTACCTGAGCTTCTTTAGACTCCGCCACCTCATCAGTACTCAGATACATCTCGGGATAATCTTCATGATCACTCCCGAGATTGACCATGGATTCATCTTTTCCTACTTCTTCAACTGACTCGCTCTGTGCTGGCACCTCGGCTACTGGCACTGGTGCGACAGCCGCTGGCATCTCTGTACTCATCTTATCTTCTCCCGACATCCTACAAATAGGTTAAACAACTTGGTTAGTATTTCACCAGTACAAACTTCTCACACTATGAGTCCACATATCTCACTATCGATACACTTTTGTAATCCCTCACTTAGTACTCTAAATGAGTATTCTCTATCTCGCTCATGGTTATAATCCTAGGGTTTTCCCCCCACCCCACCTAAGGTTTATAACTTACAGCTTTGATACCAACCTGTGACGCCCCCAAATCCAGGTTACCTGACCCCCGAGTTTGGTGTTCACGATCCACAATATAATAACATCTAACTACCCATTCATATAGAAATAGTAATACATAAATCATTAACAAAGATTGTTAATACATTAGTCCCAGGTCCGCTAACCTTAACATTATAGACATACCCTTTAGATATATAAAAATGGTTTACAATACAACATAATAATAATAATGTTCATTACACTAATTTATCACTATGCATTTTCCTTTGTTCTTCTTCGCAGCACCTTCTGCAACTTCGTCCCTAGCTGAAAAGTTTTATTTAGCAAGGCTGAGCAACAAGTTTACTCCGCAAGTTAAGACATACGATAAATGTATATGAATAAATAACAAGTCTTCTCGCATTCTATGCAACAATAATCTGATAATGACAGAGTACAACGCTTTCAAGGTTTTCTACCATATTCAAATGAATAATCAAGAATTTATTCTACAAAATAGCAAAGTGGAATGTTTTCTAGATTTATGTTGAGCGATCCGTTGGATCTTGAACTTCTCTTCTCGAGTAACTATCAAATATTTGACTTTGACATACCCAGGTGTATCAAATAATCATAAAGATTAGATCATACCCCTCAACAAGTACTTAGAGTCGGCCAACTCCTTGTACCCTATATTATGCATAATACTTAAGTCGCGCGTAATGGTCGAATATATGAATAAAGGTGTTTCCTTTATATAAAAGGTTGTTCTTCTCAGTCTCAGAATTAAGATTTGATTTAACAACGAAATTTAATGATTTCAATTTCTATTTACTTATCGATCTAGTCGAAATAATTGGCATCGATCTGTCAATAACAATTGAATTCTCTTCTCGAATCTATCAAGTTCTAACAAATGTTCGTCTAGCCAGAATAATTAGCTAAGACATTTCTCAACATAATTTGATAATAAACAGGAATTATCTATACTGTCAATATTAGCTTCTACGGATAAGAATATCCAACAACAGTTATTCTATGGATGTATATTTTACGAATCAGTAATTCAGTTTGAATTATTAAACATGAACTAACTGTGAATAATCAACAATAAATTCTTGGATGTGGTATAATCAGCAATAATTAACCACTATAATATTTAAACAATATTAACTCATTGTTGAGTTAGGAAACTTGCCTCTTCCGCTGTTTACAGCTACACAATAAACTTATCTGCGTTTGAAAGACCTATGACCAATAATACCAGTCTCACAATTAGCACAATATTTCATAACACGTAACACAGTAATTCACAGTCAATCTGTCTCCTAGGCACATTACCACATATCCACATTTGTTTTTATAACCTATATAAACACTTATCAAGTCTAACTAGTTCGGTCTGGTTGGACTTCAGTCCATTCTCGGTGCCCTGGTCATCCTATCCGACAATTAACACTTATATTGTTCATTAAACTCGGTCTCTAAGCTTCAATATTATTTTAGATAAGTCAAATATCATTTATAATATTTTTCAGAAGCTTTTAATAATTTATAAACAATTATTATAATTTATTATAATTTTTTAAACACTTAAATCATTTTTAAATAATTTAATTATCAAAATATTAATGTTATACTTGTCAAAATATTAAAGTTATTATTAATAACCTAAAATATTTTTAAATCATTAATATTCTACTTAAATAATTTTTAAAGTAATTAAAATCATTTTTAAATTATCACCATTAATATTTAAATATTAATGAAATTATCATCCAAATATTAAAAGTCATTAGTTATAACTTAAAATATTTTTAAAATATTTTTCTCATTTTTAAATGATTTTTAAATCAATAAAATTATTTTTAATTTATTTATTTAGTATAATCATTAAATAAATCTAATATCATTAATATTAGTTTATTAATGAGAATTCTCCAACAATATTAAAAATTATATTTTATAAATCAAAATATTTTCTAACATTTTATTCTCATTTAAAATAATTTTTAAATCAATAAAATCATTTTTAACTTATTTATTTAATTTAATAATTAAATAAATCTAATACCATTAATATTAAATTATTAATGAAAATTCTCTAAAAATATTAAAAATTATATTTTATAATTCAAAATATTTTTAAATACATTATTCTTATTTAAAATGATTTTTCATAATATTAAATCATTTTTCTCTAATTTATTTAATGTACTAATTAAATAAATTAAATATCATTTTTATTCAAATAATTAATATTATTAATGAAAAATGTCCCAAATAATTAAAAGTTATTTTCAGAATTTAAAATGATTTTTAAAACCATTTTTAGTAATATTTTATAATTTATTTATATTTTTAACTAATTTCCAGAAAAATCAAAAATTAGAAAATAATAAAATCGTCAATAAAGACCTTTAGCGATACAAAGCGTTGCTGTTCGTGTTCTTGAGCTCAAGAACACTGACAGCTTCGTGTTTAAGGGTCCACGTTTGACCGTTCATAGTTTTTAATCTAGTGTGTTTCTGGGATAGTTGGTGCACTGATCTTGTAGTATCCTTGTAGTACTACAATTTTCAATCATCACTAGAGTCATAACTTAACCACCTAGCAAGATCTAGCCATCCAAACTAACTGTCAGATCGTACCTGGGTTTTCTGGGTAACCCAAAAACCCAAGGCAGTTCGAGGGTCTCATTTTGAGCTCAATTAGCTAAGTGTTCTGGTGATCTTTTAAGTGGTTTCTTAGTTCAAATCTATTGTATACATGTCAAGGAACAATACAATAACCACAAATCAGTTTAACATCAACAGATCCACAAGATAGGACCCGGTCAAACCCGGTCAGAGGGATGTTCATCCGATTTTCTGGAAAATCCAAAAAACTGCTCACATGGCCGAGTAGGCTACTTTGGCCACTTGCTACATTCGAGATATGGAGTGTTTAAGAGTTTTAAGACCAGGGATCTAGAGTCCACACAACAAGATACAATCTGAATACAACAAATCATCAAAACATTAACACAACTGACAGATAAAGGGGCTTAAAGAGGTTGTCAGACGCTGAAAACGAATTTCTGGGTTACCCAGAATTCGCCCGGTCAACGCCAGTCAACAGGTTTTGATCGATTATATCTTCAAATCCAGACATCTAATGACTCTAATACCACTTCCAGATTAAAGACAACATATCATGCTCCAAATCCAAAACTTAAAACAACAAAAATCTTAAACAAGAAATGATCTGTGGCCACTGACATTCGGTTGTCAGACCACAAACCATGTTCTTGGCAGTTTTTGAAAAACATAGTTTTTACCCACTTTGATGCTATGGATTCATGATAGATCATCATAGATCTTCATAAAATATCCATTAGCAATATTCTAAACACTTAAACACATAAACTTTCTTAGCATACAAGATCAAATTAGATTTTAGGGTTTATACCTTCTTATTCAAATCTTGATCTTGATCTTCCTAATCTGATATTGGTTGATCTAGGGCTGATTCTAGGACTAATATACTTAAGGAATTCGGAACTTTTAGTGAGAGAGAGTTTGTGAGAGAAAAAGAGAAAAATTGCAAAGTAAATGAACTTTCTCTCTCTAATTCTCTTATATAATAAGTTATGTAGCTAGATCTAATCTTGCTGTCACAAGGGGTTGTTTTGCTGAGCTTTTTGTGTCACCAAGTCAACAAAGTTGGTTACCTACTAAAGTTGCTAGCATTTTTACAAGTTATCTAAATAAAAATCCAAAAAGAGCATTTTGGTCTTTAGTAAAATAAATTTAATGACATACTTGGAATTTGCATAAATCCTTAGGGTTTAACCCTAAGGTCCTAACCCTTATGTTAGACTCCAACTTATTAATGAATAAAATCAAATTTTCTCAAATTATTATTGTGAATAATAAGGTGTTAATTTGATATAATATTTTGGTTATGGGTAAAATGTGCAAATATTACAAAATAAACAAGTGGTTATAAAATACCCATTGTTGTCGAGGAATATTCGTTTGGTCGTGGAATATTCTTTCTGTCGAGGAATATTCGTACAACGTCGCAGCTATTTGTGGGCCCCATAACGGAAAATGGTCGGATGAAGATAACGACAAAATTGAGTTTTTTTGTTATAATTAATGGCGTAGTTGTTACCATTAACACTGTTGAAATACCCGGTGGTTAAAATACAGTGATACGCGTGGTTGCACAGTAGCACACGATTTTGCACTGTATTTTTGAATTATTGATCCTTACGTAAGAAGACACTACTCAATAATTGTTACAGTAGTTATTGTTCAATATTTTATTTTATTGATTCAATAATTGCTACGTTGATATTTTATATTATTGTTATTTTAATAATTGTTACTGTAAAGTATTTCCCATTATCAGATCAATAATTCATATTTGAATAATATTATTTACTAATGTTATTGGCAATGTCTAGAAAGTTCTGTCTAAGGAGAGGTTTGGTCACCTAATTGCGCGCTAGTAAGGAGAAATCCTTATTAGAAATCTCCCTCTTTCCTGGGAAGGGCCTGGTTGTCATAATTGTGATTCTATAATATTATTTGTGAATAATTAATTATTAATTAATATGATAAGGAAATATTTATTTGATGTGGATATAAATGATGAATTTATTTATGTGGTTATTATTGAAGGAATTAATGCTGAGGTGTTTTATCAATATTTCTGTCGGAATGGAGGTATTAAAAATCATATCAGTATTTTTTAGATATATTGTGTGCATTATAATTTTTAATCCGACCGTTGGATCGTTGTGATTTTTGGATATGTTATACATATATAAGTTGGGTATATGTCCACAAATTTTGAACCGTTAAAAATGAACGTATGATTTGTTATGAATTTTAAGAGGTGACTGATTCGGAAATTAGGTTTATAAATAATTTTGGTAGAAAATTCTATAATTGAGTGGGCCCCACTTGTGGTTGGTAAAGAAATGTTCTGAATTTTATTTCAAATGTGGTGGGTGACAATAGTAGCAGGTAAAGCCATCAGGTAGCAAGTCAAGTCTGCTTCGGCGTGCTAATATTTTCCTATAAATAGATGGCTATGATAGAATTGAAAATCACACCAGAATTCACAAGTTTTTTCTCTCTTTCTCTCTTTATATTCTCGAGCATATTTTGTGAGTATTTTGATACTTTGAAAGTTGCTATTCAGTGCAAGTTTCTGTCAGCACTATATCCGAAATTCAGTCAGAAGTACGGTTATTCTGAGGTAAGGGGTATTATTTATTTCATATTCTGAAGAGATATTATTTTTCGTATTCGTATGAATATTATTTTTGTCCAATATTCATAAGAAATTTTATTTCATTCAATATTCGCAAGAAATATTATATTCGTTTAATATTCGTAATGAATATTATTTTCGTTTAATATTTGTAAGGGATATTATTTTCTTCGTAAATGATATTATTTCTTTCAATATCATTATGACGAAGTATTGGTCTGAACTTTTTATCAAATTTAGAACTTTTTGTGTCGGGGTTACTATTCTCGTATACGGCACTATTCACGAATACGACATTATTCACCGAAAAATAAAAATTTTCCTTTTTGTCCAAAATGTCTATTATGGTTACTATCTTTGATTGTATCCATGTTTTGATCATTATTTTGGAATTCTTCTTCAAAATTGGTTATTTCAGAGTATTATTGAACTTGGATTAATTGTAATACGAATTTCTAATATTTGTTCTTTTATCTCACTGGATTCGTTTTCTTTAAGATATTTTTCACCATCCTCAGTCCTAAATGATGATATTACTGAATATCTTTGGCATGTAGTGCAAAGATGAATGATTACCTAATGAATGTCTTTGGCCCGTAGTGCAAAGATGAACAAGTGTTGAGTTGAACATGACCAACTGAGTATTATTCTTGAATTTTACTCCACAAAGTAGTATCATGTTGACAATTTGGACGTTATTGATTCCTGGATAAATTAAATTATAAATCTTTAAAATTTATCCTTGAACTTATTTAATTGAATTATTTTATCATTGTCATCATCCTCATGTTTATATTCTGTTGAAAGTCATCTGTGGCCTGTAGTGCATAGATAATTTTTGGTATGATTATGACCAGTGATTATTCGGTATAATCATAACCGTAATGTTATAAATGATGTGGTAAAAGTTCTCATTGGCCCGTAGTGCATTGATGGATAATTTTTGGTATGATAATGGCCATGGATTCTCTTCGGCCAAGGGTGCAAAGATGAATTATTTTATGGCATGATCATGACCGTTGATGAAAACACGATTATCTTTGGCCCGTAGTGCAGGGATGATTCGATGATGTGGATTATTTATTAAGCTGAATCTCAGCAATAAAATTGATGATAAATCTTTTAAATTATAGAAGACAGTAGGTTTTATGCTCTACTTGACTCTTCTACTGGATTATTTTTTTCCGCTGCAGTTGTTGATCTAAAACTTGTTGTCTATTATATTTTATCAGATTTTTTCCTGTTAAAGACTATTGTTAATTTGTTGTACATTATCTTAGTCATAATATTTCTTACTAGGCTAGTTGAGCTCACCCTTTCTTTTACTATTCTCTTCAGGAAATGAGAATATAGCTGGGACTAGTCGGGGAATGGATTGACGGTCCAGATGGTTGCATTAGTAGTCCTCACTATTCTGTGAAATAGTGTGATAATTGTAATGAGGACTCCTTTTGAGTTTATATACTCTCTAGTAGACAATATTTGTATTCAAACTCACAGTATATGTGTTGTCGTATTCTGCATGACAATTGTATTACTGAAGTTGTATTTGTTTCTGTACCATATATTTGGCGACTCAGAATGGGTGATGTATACCTATTTTGGGGGCATCGCACCTTAGGTTTTACAACACTAACTTTCTAAGATTTTCTATTTAGGGTTTAAATTAGAAGATAAATAAATAAATAAATAAAATTTCTAAATTATAATTAGGGTTTATAAAATAGAAATTAAAAATAACTAAAATATAATTAGGGTTTTCTAATCATATTTAAGTTTAATAAACACATTAAGCTTACCGATTAGGATTAGGGTTTCCTAATTAGGGTTTAGAGTTCCCAAAAATAAAATTAGGGTTTTTCAGATTTTGCTTAGGGTTTCTAACTATACGTTAGGATTTCTAAACCTGAGATTAGGGTTTCTAATCTCTCATTATGTTTATTAATTTTAAACATTATCCGATCAATCATTGATCAAAATCTCTATACAATACAAACACGTACTTAAAAAATAATTATTTTAATTATATTTTTCTATCGAATCCCTTTCCAGAAATTAGGGTTAGGGTGTCTAAAGCTGTTAAGCACAACTCTACTCTAAATTTATTAGTCAATACACAAATTGACCTTCTCGAGACTCGTATTACAGATACTTGTCACAAAATTAATAATCAATATTAATATTAAATAAAAAAAAATTATTCGTAAAATTTTGAATATTCAAAATCTCGGGTTATCACAATAGCAATCTCTTCCTCAGAGGCATTGTCTGCAACCATTGCAGGGATAGGCGTATTAAGGACATAAGATAGCTTTTTAGCCGTGAGAACTTTTCTCAATTTCCTTAACCAATCCGTTTAATTCTGTCCGGTTAATTTAGCATCTAATATGCTACGCAGTGATAGTAATTTAGACATTGTAAAATTCTGTAAATGAATTTGTAATTAACAACATTTTAACATACATTCTTTTATTAATTACCAAAATAAATTAGGTCTTATTTTAAATTGGTATCTCCCACTATTTTCTTCAAACTATATTACACTCACTTGTATAGTTCGACAAAATCTAATAAAAGATTTGCTAGTGAGAATAAGGATCCCATTTTAAATGTATATAGCCTTGTGGTGACACAATAAACTATATATAAATAAATAGATAGACAACTCTTGTCAATTACATCAACTATGCAACTCCTTGTATTTTGCCTCTTAGATTATTTTGATCAAGTGGTGGCACATCCGAATCAAAATTATCCAAGTTAAGTTCAAGCTAGGACTCCATATATTCAAAAAGAAAAATATTGTCCTTGTGGTGACACAACAAAACAACATTGTTCAATTTTCTTTATAAGCATCAAATGTGATAAAATTAACATATCAAAGAATTAAGATAAGCCTTATGGTGACACAACAAACTTATAATAATTAATTGATACTCTATTATTTTTATCATGCTAGAAGGCGACGTTCGATATTCCAAATATCTTTGAACGCTTAGGAGTTAATATAAAAATTTTGAGGGGTTTGTTATTAATTTGTCTCATCTTGTTTAGCGCGCATGCACATATATATATATATATATATATATATATATATATATATATATATATATATATATATATATATAAAATACACGTCATATTAATGAACATGCGAAGCATATTTGCATAACATATAATATATATAGACTAAGCATGCACATATAGAATACTATATTCTACCTAGATTGATTATGGATTTTTATTCTAGTTTGGTTCACTAGAGCCACCAAGTGAACCAAAAGGTCAAACCCTAAGGGTGCAAGAATTAATATTTAAATATAACTATTACATTTAAACTCGGGCTCCATTACAAACGGGTCTTCAAGCGCTCCTTGCCCCTTGATCTCCAATTTTTCAAAATTAATTCTAACTATTTCTGTTACAAAACTATTTAATATAAATAGAAACCTTGATCAGCAGTCAATGGATAGTACATAGGAGGGAGATAGAATTTACATTAAGAAAAATTAGAGATGACGAGGTACGTAGACCCCATTTAATAAAACACATGCATTCATGCAACCAACTAAAATAAAATCCAATCACATTGGTCAATAGTCCATAATCAAACCTATTCATTACCATACATATCACCATATGCATCAATAAATAACATTCATCTCATGAATAATAAACATTCAATATATATATTGATATCATTTAATGGGCAAATTTAGTTAGTATAAAATCTAATTTTGAATCAAAATAAACTCCTTTATTTTAATCCAAATTTAAATCAAAATAAACTTCTTTTATTTTTATTTAAATTATTTTGAATAAAATAAACTATTTTATTTTAATCAAATTCTTTAATCAAAATAAACTCCTTTATTTTAATTAATTATGGAATCCAATTTCAAGTAAAAAAAAACTCATTTATTAAAGGAAACACGGATTCTCTTTTCTATTCACAAATAAACTCTTTTATTTTGAATAATATGAAATCTTATTTCATATCTAAATAAACTTCTTTATTTAAGGAAGTACGGATTCTCTTTCCTATTAACAAATAAACTCCTTTATTTTGAATAATATGAAATCTTATTTCATATCTAAATAAACTCATTTATTTAAGGAAACATGGAATTCAATTTCAACTCCAATTAGTTATCATGGAATCTAATTCCAACTCTAATTAGTTAGCATGAAATTCTAATTTTAAAATTAAAATAAACTTTTTATTTTAAGATTAATTTTTTATTATTATTATTTTTATTTTTATTTTAAGATTAAAATAAACTTTTAATTTTAATAATAACATAATAAGAATAATATATGTAATCGTCGTTCCCTCGAAGAAGATTCACGTAATCATATATCAGGTGAACTTATTATATATATAATAGTATTATAATCATAATACTATTATAATTCACGTGGTCACCAATCCATGATAACAAATCCCTTGAATCAACTTTTGAAAACATGAAATACTGAATCACATGGGAAGTTACATAACAGGAGATCCATGACATTGTCCATCCATGAATGTGCGCAGGAGATAGAATTTGCGAACTGACAAATTTTTTTTAATTTATACAATAAAATTATGCCCAATTAAATTGTTCTAAACATATATCAATATACATATCAAATTAAAATAATTAATAATTCGCATAAAGGTTTGGCTTTGATACCACTGTTAGGTTTGTAATATTCATGAACGCAATCAAATTGCATAAAATAAGCGGAAGCATGGAAAATCAGAGTTTTAAAATTTTACAAACTATATACTCGGATCATCCTTTATGCATAATTATTAATTAAACGAAAATATGAAGAACAAGAATCATACCCTTGAATTCTTCAAGTACAAGTTCACCTCCAATCTTTTTCGTGTTCAACTTGAATTCACTGGGTTTGGTTCATTCCTTTGATCAACGTTAGCCACCCAAGTGTTCGGCCTCTAGAGGTGATCCACCAAGGAAGAAGAAAGATTCAAGAAGAAGGGTGGTTGGCTAAACCCTAATTTTTTATCTCTATAGAAAAGGAACGTACTCTCCAACTATTGGAATTGTGTATGTTGTAAAAAAGTCAACAACTATATCACCCATCTTATTTATAGATGTGGGCAACCCTCCTTAACAATTAAGGAATTGAGTTTTATTTTAATTAATTAAATTCCTTTAATTAATTAGGCTCCCAATTTTATTAGGAATAATTAATTAAACTCTTTTAATTAATTAGTTTCCTAATCTTATTAGGATATTTGAGAGTACTTTTATTAATTAATTTCCAAACTCCTTTAGGAATTAAATAATAATAATAGTAATAATAATAATAATAAGACTCCTCTTATTAATTTATATTTAATATTTCTAAAATATTAAATAATAAATATTAAGCTATTTAATTTATTCTATCACCATAGATTAAATTAAATACACTTAACTTATTATTACGATGATGTCATTAACTTCTTAAATAATTATTCTTCCTTTTATGGTGTGACCCTTTAGGTTCTCCATATTAAACCGGTTGTGAATAAATCAATTAGAATAATTCTAATCTTATTTAAATAAATAAATTAAACTATTAATTTATTTAAATAATATTTATTCTACAATAGGCATAAGCCTCCCTAGCGATTAACGACTTTTCAGATAATATAGATTTCAACATTAATCATAAAAGAACCTTTGAGTAAATAGTTACCTTACAATTCAATTCTTCCACTATACAATGTCCCAATTAAATATAAGACATGAAATTACTGTCAAGTCTTATTTTATTTAATTATATGTATTTCGATCCTTAAATGCACAACTCTAAATAAAACAAATTAGAAACTCCTTTCTAATTTCATCCTGCCTTGGCCAAGGACTATTGGGTTGTCATTTATCGAATCATATATGACATTTCTCTTCTTTTACTAGAAGTGGTAGATTCTTTATTGATCATACATTATCTCCATGTACAACTTATTATACCCAAGCGTACCCTTTGACATACCCTGAGGGTCTTTAGGAATAAGTCAAAGTATAACTCATCATACACAAGTTACTATGATGATCTCAAGTCCAAGGATCACTTGTACTACTATCACTACAGGAATTCCTATTGACAGGCAAGTAAAACTCCATTACGTATTCCTTAGCGAGCCACGTTCAGTGAACTTATTCTCTAATAAGCACCTACATACTTGCTTTAGTGTCTCCACACAAATGATCATGAGATCAATCATCCTCATCCCATGAGCAAGCAACGTATGTACCAATCTATCCGGATTCACTAATCCCCAATTTAGTAATCCAACGATTGGGAACTATTTTAGTTTTAAGCTTTCTAAGAATTTAGATCTCATTAGAATGATCATCATCATTATTCTAAAAATATTGCTTAAAACTATGGGTTTATCACATATTATAAAACAGCATCATGTAGAGATAACCCTGAGAACAGTCAGAGTCAACAGAAGGCCAATCTTAGAGATAACCCTAGGAAAAGACTGCTACATCTGCACCAAAGCTGAAGACAACCCCGAGAGAGGCAAAATGGTCATTTTGCTAACTCAATCTCAAATCAAATCAAATCAACTCATTTCAACTCAAATTACTTCAAAAGAAGTTCCAAAAGTACTATATCTTATCTTCTGAACGCAAACTACGCAAAATAGCTCAACGGACTGCCTGACGGAGACCCGAAAATGCCATTTCGATCATAGACCCATCTTTTTGGACTTAAAAATGGCAAATCCTATGTCATTGTGTAGCTCTCGGAAAGAGCTTTCCGGAATGGTATGACACGCTTCCATCGGACTCCCGGATTGAAAGTTATGAAGGTTCGAGCGGATAGCGCGTTGCACGAGTGCACGTACTTCGAGATGAGGGACCCACATGACCGTGGGCACCCCGAGTAGCCGTAGGTAGACCTACGACTCCCCCCCTCTATAAATAGAGGGCTTGGGGTGGCCCTTTTTAAGATAGAAAAGGCGAAGAAGCCCTGTCCAATTTACTTTGTACACACTTTAAACTGAGTGCTTTCTTTTTCCAAACACTTGTGAGCTTGTGTTTTGCTATATTTTACCGGTGAAAATCGAGTATTCATTCATTTAAAGCTATCTGAAGTCTTCTTGGTAGCCCACTATAAGACATCTCAAATTTCTTTCAGCCTTTCTCCACTTCCATCCATACATACTTATTCACGTTGAAAGTCGTGTTGCGTGTGCATGCCCGGATCGTCGATCCTTGGCTTTTATTGCTTATATATATACTGCATAATCATGTGAGCCTAGGAATCATATGATCACAAATTCAGTTTCTGAATCTAGATTCGATTCCCATGACGGACATTTTTAGCTGTAGCCAACTTGAAAATTTTTACCTTATTTTCTCGAAGATGCCTCGCATATCGAAAATAATAAAAGCAATCAAGCCGAACACTTAATAAAATGGAAGTATCAAAGGCCTCAATTACTATTGAGCACAAGGGTTTGAGAAACCTGTTTTACAAAACATCACTGCCATATCTCGTTATTAAAATTGAACATTTATACAAAATTTAAACCCTTTGTATATAGGTGCAAACGAGGCATATCACTACTTCCAGATAACTGCACATTGACCTACTTACACACTTTCGGATAAAAGTTTAAATTGAAACGTGGCGGTAATCGTGTCACCACGGAAGTCGGGGAGTGCCTAACACCTTCCCTCCGCTTAATTAAACCCCCGAACCCTAACGAATCTCGGTTTCATAGATCTATTAAGCAGTGTCACATCACTAGGTCTTTGTCCAAACCTTTTCTTAGTTGAGTTGGTGCAACTATTTAAAAATACCAACTGGCGACTCTTACAGTCCAATCGTCAACATATACATGTCGGACCTTTACACAACTTGTTTTTTCAGACAAATCTCACCTAACATGAGAACACCAGAAGACAAGAACATATATGGACATATGAAAATCTCGACCTCGACAGGTGGCAACTCTGCTGGGGACACTAGTAAGAGGGCTTAAGCCGCTATTAAAAGCTTTTCAAAACTTTTATATACTTATGTGTGGATGTTGCATTTACATTTGAATGAATGTGTACTAATGCATTTAATTACTGCACTTAGTGTTTCTCACCATATCTGCCTGTGATATTAGTGCTTCACACATGTCATCATTTCCATACGGTCAGACACAATATATGTGAATGTATGTTGTGTGGTCCCTCCACCAGTAGGCTATCCCGTCAATGTTTGATTACTGGACTCGTATGGAGACTAATTCTAACGAGGCTCAGGAAAGGCACCACCCAGATTCGCTCCAGTTGAAAGACCGGATTAACTTCCCATCGAGTAAATTGTGATGATCTGGAAACCTTCATGCCAAAAAGCCGCAAGAGTAACCTAAGATAGGTCAGTCTCTGATAAACCAAATGTAGAGGGAAGTCTCTTCATAATCTCCCGTTTCAATTACTTGTAATTTCCTTTCCATGTCAATCTCAATGTAATGGAAAATATAAAGGATTATGTGAACATGCATTCCTTTTCATATCAAAACATGTCATGTTATCTTGTCATTAAAACAGCTAACATTAGTAATGCAGGAATTACACCTAAAAAATGGACACATTATATAGAATGTTACATTGCCATGTTTCCCTAAGACTAAACTACATAAGTCTTTTTGTAGGGAAGCAATTGATCCCGTTGCCCGTTCAAAATCCAAAAAGGCACTAAGCCCACCATCAGATATGGCTACAAGTGCCCAGCCTAATCCTACTCATGTTTCCCACGAGGAGTTCGAAGGATTAAGGAATCCAATAGCAGAATTGGTTATCTTTCTAAAAGAACAAAGTAGAAACACTCGGGTCCATACAATGCCTACTCAATCAGAGTCATTCACTTAAGGGGGCAGTCAAAATATTAACAGAAAGATGAAAACCCATATACCTAAACCTCAATCCAATAAAGGAACCAACAAAACCCCTGAAATCACAAAACTCAGGGATGATCAAGAAACTGGGGATATAAGAAAGAAAGTCCAACATATGGAGGAAACCATCTGATCAATCAAAGGGACTGGAAACTATAGAAGTGTCACCTATTTAGATCTCAGCATATTCCCAGGGGCTCGATATCCTGACAAATTCAAAATCCCAAAGTTTGAAAAGTATAATGGGGCAGGTGATCCCTATACGCACCTAAAAGTATACATTGGCAAACTAGGCTCTTATGTTGAAGATGAAAGCCTCATAATGCAACTTTTTCAAAAGAGACTCACTGGAGAGGCTAAAGCCTGGTATGCCCAACTTGACAATGCCAAAATCCACAACTGGGAAGAATTGGCCGACACCTTTCTAAATCAATACAATTTTCAGCCACAAATGGCACCAGATCGATTTCAAGTGACTAAAGTCAAAAAGTAAAGTACTGAGTCTTTTCGAGAATATGCCCAAAGGTGGAGACGTTTGGCAGCGCAAGTCATTCCATCAATGACATAAACTAAAATAGTGATGACTTTCATAGACATTCAAGAGGCGCCTTACTACGAGAGAATCCTAGCAAGCATAGGAAAGCCACTCTCAGAAATGATCAAACACGACAAAATGGCAGAGATAGGCCTGCAGGCAAGCAAGACTAAAGACTTCACTGCCTTGGAAATAGTCGTCGAGCATATACAGACTGACAAGTATGCGAGCGATCCCAAGAGGGTACTCGATAAAGGCAATGACGATGTATCCATTATTTCATAGGGGAAAGCTAGGAGACAAACCTATAGTCCCCTCATTTGGAAAAAACAAGACAATCTTCCATTTCAACAACAGGCTACATTCAACCAATTCCAAGTCAGAAAAAGAAAATTTGAAAGAACGAAAAATCGAGTGTTCACTCCACTGGGCGATTCCCTTGAAAATGTATTGGCGATATTAATGGATCACAAGAAAATTACCGAACTGGCTCCACCTATGGAACTAGGGAGTAAAAGATACAATCCAAGCCAGAGATGTGCTTACCACTCAGGGTCTCCGGGCCACGATACACAAGATTGTTGGTCCTTAAAGCATAAAATTCAAAATCTGATCGAAAGTGGCAGTATTGTGGTCCAACGACTTGACCAACAAAATATTAACACCAACCTTCAATTGCAGCATGATACGGAGGGAGTAAACATGATCGGGTCAGGAAGCGCTAAAATGTATCCAAATCATAAGTACATAAGAAGGCTGGAGGAATACTCCCAAAGTCACAAAAAAATGTCCTAGAGAGGGAAAACTCAGAGAAGGGTATGACAGTAATGCAAAAATTAGAGACGATCTAGAATTAAGTAAATTTGCTAGCTAATCTGATAGTGCGCCAACATCTGGAAACAAGGCAGTTTTTCACTCAACTATCAGAAAGCCCAGAGAAAAAAAAGGTTAACCATAATATAAGCCCATATCTCTCTAGGATGAGCCAGCTAAATGAAGAAGATCAAAGCAGGCTGAAAGGAAAAGAAAAGGGTGATGATAAAATTGCTAGAAGATCTCACCAGCAAAAAAATCGCTCAGGGGAATGCGAATTCTCAAAGAAGAAAGATCAAACAACCCCCAAGGAAGCCTGAAAATTCACCCTCTAAGCAAATCAAATGAAGAAATGTTACACTTTCTAATAAGCGAAGGAAGGATTACTGAGTTGATGCCTCCTATAAATTCTAAGATAAAGAGTTATCATTCTAGCAAGATATATCTCTACCATTCTAACTCACCTGGACATGCGACTGAGGAATGTTGGTCTTTACGACATAAAATCCAGGATCTTATTAAAAATGGATAGCTGAAGATAGAATCCCCCATGACCAAAAAAGTCGAAAAGGAAATAAAAAGCTTAAGCTGTCCACTCGAGACATGCAGTTCAAAGTAGTTGAAGGCTATGAACACCAATTCTGGCAGAACACAAGGTGGACTAATCTTAATGCATATATAATAATAATAAATAAAAATAAAACATAACTGAAATATAATAAAAGAGGGGAGTAATATTTTATCAGTTATATACATTTACGTATATCAGTTTGTATCATATTCTTATGCTAAGTTAGAAAAGAGAGGCTAAGAAAGAGAAGAGAAAGAAAAGAAGAAAGAAAAGAGAGAAAGAAAAAGAGAGAAGCCTCATGTGAATTTGAAGGAAGGAGTTTGAGAAATCAAAGCTAATCATTCTTGTTAGTTAAATAAGCAAATTGTAGGTATAATTTCAATTTCTAATGTCTTTGTTTTGTATATATGAAAAGTTTTCTGTGTTCTTAAGTTTTCATATAAAAAAATTTCTCCGTAATTAAGTTTTAGTTGATGATTTGTGAGAATAGAAATTGTAATTTAGATGATTATTATTATTATATGTGGAATTAAATTAAGAATATGGAATTTAATTGAAGGAATAATGTTCTTGAGTTTCACTGTAAAGCAAAAAATTTATTTTCAAACTCAATATAGTGCAACTTTTGATGAACTTTTGATGTATAAAGTGATTGACTTTATTTATATATAATTATAATGTTATAACTAACATCTAGACACGAATTTCGTATATTAATTTAGGAAATCACGTTCAAAAAGAAAAGAAATTAGTTATAGTGAACATATGTATGAATATGGCTTGTTAGAGTCCAAAATTGAAAGTTGATTCGTGAATTAAATTGTAAATTGATTCTTGAATGTGTTAATTCATTAAGAAACGAAAAGAATGCAGTTTAAATGAACATATTTAGTGGAGAAATGAAGACATGGTTTTAATTCTTTTGGTTTGATGGTTTTAGTTGTTTAGTTATTTTAAACCATTGTATATATGATGGGTAATGTTTATATGAAGCCTATATGATTTGGGTGTGTTTAATTTATTGCTTAAATGGCAAAATTCATGTGTTTTGGGTTTGAACAGAGTAAGAAACAGTCTGCTTAGTTTCTTTCTGTGCACAAGCACAGCTACGCTGGTGTCAAAGGCAGAAACGGCGCAGCTGTGCTAGTTCTAGAGTTGTAAACGGCGCAACTGCGCCCTAGCCAGAATAGAGACAGTGATGTCTTGTTGATTGTTCAATCTTTAAAATCTCATATAACCTAGTCTAATGAAAATGACAATGTGGTGAGCATGTAACAAAGACGCTATAATAGCTTTTTAACATGTGTTTGATAATTCCAAAGTTGTAAAATTAGTAAGTTCTGAAAACTTTACATTGTGATTTGTTAAAATCTAGATATGGTGATTAAGTGATGTAATGTTAAGACTTGTGATTTTAGAATTGTGTATGGTGCTAGTAATTGGAACTTGTACTAAAATAACGAGTTTAACTAAAATGAGATTTAACTTGTAAGGTTAATGTTGGTATGCCTAATGGATGTTGTGATTCTAATAATGTGTAGGTTAACGTGAGTTGTAATTTAATAGCTTATGAACGAGGCATGTTTCCAAACTCTAATTTCTAATTTAGTTATCCTATCTCACTTATTTTATGCAAGTTTCTGATCCTTACTTTTATAATGAGCAAGGTCCTACTCCTACTTATATAACTTAATTATATTCTTGCAAGTTCTTTAACCTAACTCTTACTTTGAGTAGGTTTCCTATTTTAATTTGTTTCTTATTATGCAAATTTTTGAATTCCATTATTCTTATGATGAGCAAGTTTTGTTTCTCAACTTGTTATCAATTATGCATGTTCAATAACTCAATTCTTTTATTAAGCAAGATTATAGCCTTAGCTTAATATTGTTCAAGTAAGGTTTATTATATTATTCAATGCTTATGCTTTCTAGTTTATTTCTAAGCATGACTTCGATATATAATGTTGATTCACCTATGATTCATGACTATTCCATATCATGTTGTTATCGAACACTTGAAATGATATCAAACTTTATTGATTCAACTAATCCTTAGTTGATGATCGTTAAACCTTAAATTACACTTGAAGTTTACCCAAACAAAACTTACTTTGGTGCGGACTTGTACTCTAAAACTGAGAAGAACAACCCTATTATAAGGGATTATTTACGCGAAGCGTTTACATGTTTGTGCACAATATACGATACGAAGGGCTGATCAACCAAAGTACGGGGAGTCCGCACAGTCTTATGTCTGTTTAGGTTTAAGTTGAAAGATTACTTATAACCTTGGACATAGTTCATGGCCGTGTGACCCTCAGATAAATTTTAAATTCTGATTTTAGTTCTTGATTATCGATGATAGAAAATGCTATTTAGTTTAATTAAGCTTATTCATTGATAGTTATTATGTTGTTATTATTCATTGTCATTTCAAGTGAGTATTTGTTTTGCTCACTCTTGTATATATAACCTTTGCAGCTAAAGTTGAGAAGGTTGATGAACCTACCACTAGCAAAAGGAAATGAAAAATGAACAAGTGTTGAAGACTTGTAAATTATTGACTTTTATATTGTCAGACTTTGTTTTAATTATGAGATGTAATTATTTATTTTTTCGCATTTGATGAATGTTTAAGGTTAGATAACCTGGGAGATTTTATTGGATTTAATGATGTAACCCTTTAATGGGAAGTTTTATTGTTTAAATTTTATTATATTTGGGTAGTTAGAAATGAATGAATGGAAAGTGAACACCAAATCTTGTGAGAATGAAGTACCCAGATTTGGGGGTGTCACAGAGAATGTTGGAATGAAATGTAAAAGTTAAACACTTTAGCCGACGTGAGGGTTGCATGTAAGCTAATATTAAATGGGCAGAACATACACACCGTGTATGGTTTGACCGTAAGGTAATGAATAATAATGATTAAACCTATAAACGGTGAATAAACTGAATTAATGACAATGACGTATAACGTTAAGAAGTCGAGTTACTGAGTATAACTTGGATAACGTTCCGAGTCAAAGGAACTGGACGTTATAAGATATGAATAAGGTAATGTAAAATGCTTAATGCTATGAACACATAGTATTAACATTGAATGATCGTTATGATTATACACAAGATTATATGACTTAGACGGTATTGAGTAAATCATGAGGTATGTCATTTAGTTGCCATCATAAGGAATGGAAAATCAACTTAACGAACATTATAGCTTTAATGGTTCAAATAAGTTAAGTTTAGGTTGTGGTACAATCGTAATCTTTAATGGTTGACATATGGGAGTTGGGCTAAACAATTCCTTTAGAGAGCGGAGGTATATACGAACTAGTAACCGATCTAACTCGCTGTGAAAGACAGTGTAGATGAGACGGAAAGCTAGTTCTTTGGTTGTTTGTAGGAAACCACTCAGAGTACCATATGGGCTACTAGTAGAGACTCGATGTGTGCTAAGTCCTAGATAAGTTATAAGAAGAAGATAAGAATGTAAATCATCAAAGATGATGACCGTATGAGTTAAGACATCTCCGTATGTCGTAACGCCATAAAACGATAAAGAAGAATGATGGTTACGTTAACTTAGGTTATAAACACGAATCATAAGGAGTAACGTTAAACTTAAACCAATGTGGAAGTCAAGTATATGACTAATCGGTGTTCATGCTATTCCTTATGTGATATATAGGGATTACGATGAGCAGTTCAGCGTAAACTGTAAGTTATAGCTATGTGTAAGGCAAGTTTCCTAACATCATTCATGTTTAATATGAATGCTAGTTTCTTAAACTTTCTCAGATGTTGTGTAGCATCCCGCAAATCCGGGTACTTTTTACCTCAGATCTGGTACATCATTTCTATAACTATTGCGGAAGATATAAATATAAATTGTTTATACATTAAACTTTTACATATCATTCCCAATGTCTACAACCTTAACTAAATATTTACTTTCAATATCTAAAAAGGTTTACAATGCTATTTTCGTCAGAAAATTTAATAGATCTAACTGTACCATAATTTAATCTTGCATTTTGCCTTTGCTTATGTCTTTACTTAAGCTTTCATCTTAATTTTAAATTTTTTATCATGATATAGCAAGGGTGAGTAACAAATTTGTCCAACAAGTTTTAAGTACAATAAGGATATATCATGATTGACAAGAAATAAGATGTCAAACGTTCAACAATATAATGATTGTGAAAGAGCATAAATCAATTTCAATAATTGAATAACTGAGCCAATAATATTGAATGTCAACAATGAACATGAACAAGTTTAACTGAAACATATGGTAATGAAGGTGATCAGTCTTTCATACCTGATGAACATATACAACATGCACAATGTGCGAATCAATAAATTATTGACGTGGTATAATCAACAATGATTAACCACTAACATGCTTTGAATTAACAACTCAAGTTGAGTTAGGAAACTTGCCTGTACTGCTGATTACCGCTAAGCAACCTAATGTAATCTCTTATGAAAGACCTATCAATTATAAGATTGATCTTTCAATTAGTATAACATATCTTGTAGCTCTTAATACTATTTCTTTATCCATAAATTATCTAATACTTAATCAAATATTTGATAACATCTTAACACAACTGCATTATTATTGTAACAATCTAGATTTTAATTATAATTTAAAATATTTATTAAATTATATAAATATTTAATGAATGTGTTTGTCGTTGATTAATATTTATCTAATTTGATTTAATTTGTTTTGGTTAATTATTTGTTAAATAAATAACTAATGAGTTAAGAAAAATAATTATTATGAGATATTATTCTAATTTAATTTAATAATTAGGTTAGAGAGTTTATAATGATTAAATGAATTATTATAATGATATGTTAATTTGAATTATGATTAAAATGATACGTTAGTTGATTAAATAAAATTATAATTATGAAGAAAATTATAGTTATATTGTATTGATTTATGGGGTGAATTAATCTAATAAATTGTTATTAGAATTAAATTAAGTATGAAAACTTAATTAAATAAAGTGTGACAATTGATTATATTATAAAGAAGTTTAATTTAGTTTTGCCAAACAAGGCTTAAAAATATTAAGTGTTTAATTTTAAAGGGTTTTGCCAAACGGAGCCTTATGGCTTTTGGATTTTTTTTGAATTTTGAATTATAATAATATAAATTAAATAAATAAAATATATTTAATCTATACGTTATCTTCTGTAACTGATAATAATTAGTAGGCTTATTATTGCCATATCAATTTTTATTTTGACACATACTTTTATCAGTTAGTTTTGTTTATGCTCCAGTTAATTGCTAAGTCTAAGAAAAGAGTTTTCAGAGATAAATTTTGAGAGAGAAAGGGTTCTGTAATTCTAAAACGATTCTCAGTGGTTAGCAAGAAGTTTCAAAGGAACAAAAGGTATGTTTAACATATATGTTTTTATGGTATAATTCCTTAGTCTCTGTGTTCTTGAAATTCACTTTGTTTTATAGTATAATCTCTGTAATTCATATTCTTATAGTTGACTATGAAATTATGAAGTTGTAATAGTATAACTATCCTATATATACATATAGGTGATTGTTTGATGAGCATATATAAGTATGTGATTGTGTGAATTACGTCAAAAAGAAGGAAATTGGTTTTTACAATAAAAATATATGCATGAACATGTTTTGTAAGATAACAAAATTAGTATATATTAATTGTAAAATTGTGAAATTGAACCTAGTATATATTAATTGGGTAAGAATTTAAACAGAACATGGTTCATACGAATCAAATTGGTATTACAGTGTTCACTGTGTTAAACAACTGTCGAGTTTTGGATTTTATTTAAAACAGTGCTATCAAGGATTTAATCTTTCTAAAATTATTGTTTAAATTGTTGTATGTATGCTTGGTGATGTTTATGTATAATTTACATGTGTGAATTTAGATGCTACAAACTGTTAATCAGACCGAAATTGGTCTTCGTGCTCGGTTTTGTAAGTTTCGGCGCCTCAACGCTAAAATTAGAGCCGCAGCTCAGGACCTCGCGTCGCAGCATCAAAGTCAGCGCCGCAGCTCCAACTTCTCTCCGCAGCGTCGCTGTCTAGCCTAGACGTCGCGCAACAGCGCCGGCACCGTGCCGCAGCGCCGGTTTGCAGTAGGTCCAAGAGTGACTTTTGTTTTGCACAAAAGTCTTTAATTGTTGATGTAATGCAATATGGTAATTGTTAAACATGTAAATTTTTATTGAGGTGTTATAGTACTATGAATGAGCATATAATTAACACTTAACGAGTGTTGCTATTATCGTAATTGATATAATTTGATTATGTGATTAAGAATCAAACCTTACTTGATGTAGAGATATAGAGTGTTGGTAATGACTGATTATGTCATGGTGACATGTATATAGGATAATTTTGATTTGGATTATTTAGGTTTAGCTATTACTCAAGGCAAGTTTTCTATCTCCAAACTTTCGTTGAGCTAGTTTATTTACGATTTTGCAAGTTCTCTAAATTTATTGTTACATTGAGCATGTTTTCTAATTCTACATTTTCGTTGAGCTTGTCCTATTATTATTACATTGTAAAAGTTTATTCTTACAATTAATCAAGTTCTTGTATCTAGTTTGTTTATGATGATGCAAGTTTTCTAAATCTTATTCTGATATTGAACAAGTTATTCTTGTCTTTAACTTGTTATTTAGCATGCAAATTTACATATTCTGATATACTAATGTTGAATAAAGTTTTATCATTCAATTTACTATTCGGTATGTATGCTCAATACTCAATTCTAAATAAGATTTTAACCTTAGCTTAATGTTGTTCAAGCAAGGTATGTTATGTTATTCAATATTTATGCTTTTAGATTATTTCTAAAGCATGACCTTAATTTACAATGCCGATTCAGTTATGATTATTCCATAGCATAACGTTATTAATTTTTATTCAACTAATCCTTAGTTGATGTCCGTTGAATTCCAAATTACCTTGAAATGTATCCAAACCAAACTTACTTTGGGACAGACTTGTATTCTAAATAGTGAGATGAACAACCCTATTATTAGGAGTTTACGCTTAGCGTTGAAATGTTTGTGCACAATACATTGTACGAAGGACTGATCCCCCTAAGTACGAGGAGTCCTTATAGTCTTATGACTGTTAAAGTTTAAGTTAAAAGATTACTTATAATTGTGGACATGGTTCGTGGCCATAAGACCCTCAGTTGTATTCCATGATTTTCATTAATAGAACGTATTGTTCAGTTCTATTGAGCCTATTATTTGGCAAATGTTGTAAAGTTTTATTCCTTATCATTTCAAGTTAGCCTTGTTTGCTCACTCTTGCTTATATAACTATTACAGCTAAAGTTGAGAAGGTCGATGTACCTAGAACCAGTAAAGGGAAAGGAAAGATGAACAAGTATTGAAGACTTGTAATCATGTTGATATTTTATTATCAGACTTTATTTTAATGATTGTAATGTAGTTATTTAATTTTTCGCATTTGAATGATTGTATGTAAAGGTTAGATAGCCTGAGAGATTTTATTAATGTAATCCATTATGGGAAGGTTTATTATTCAATTTTTTTATGATTGGGTAGTTAGATATGAATGTTTTTATAAAGTGAACATCGAATCTTTAGAGAATGAAGTATCCAGATTTGGGAATGTCACAAGTTGGTATCAAAGCCTTAGGTTATGAACCTTAGGTAGGGAAAAAGCCTTAGGAAGTAACCTTTGAAAAGATAGTGGTGATAAACACTTATCGAGTTTTAAGGTAGAAGTAATAAAACACTTATGTGCTTATGTGATTACAACTTATGTGCTCGTAATTGTCGAGTAGTAATGATTAGTAATTAAAACTTAAAATTTTTGTTATCAGGATGACTAATGTAGGAGAATTCAGTCAGGCTAGGGAGGAAGGACCTCAGATGCCTAGAGAGGAGGAGTCTCATGACGTTCAGGTGGATTGGGAACAACTACTTCCACGGGAGTCAGCCTCGTTGGTTACAGTGGTTAAAGATGAGGATGGTGATGTAGAAACGAATGAGGAGGATCCCGTTGAGCTGCCACAGTCGAATGATGATGACGAGGATGAGGAGGAAGAGAGTCCACTAAAATCGATCGCTGCTCGTATGTACGATGAAGTCTACGACCGCAATGTGGAACTTCAGGATACCGTCGAGGAGTTGCAAGACATAGTAGCTGAACAACAGACCTTGATGGAATAGAAGGACGATGAGATCCTTGATAAAGAGGAACTTCTGACTAATGTCGAAGAGAAGCTGGTCTACACTAAAGGAGTGAATGAACAGCTGACCGAGGAGATCGCAGAACTAAAGAACAAGCTGCAGGAAGAATATACTAAGAGGGCAAGAGCTGAAGATGTGTACGAGGAAGTGTTTCAACGAGCCGAGATAGCAGCGAGAGACGCACAAGCAAAGAGGTTGAAGATGGAAGAGATGAATAACGTGTTTAACACCGTGATTAATCAAGCTCAAGATCGGGTCATGGGGCATCCGATTCTGTTCGAGACGCTGCCATCATACATATTAGATCGCAGAACAATATTTCGGATTATGGAGGAATAGCGTCATAAGGCTACGCAGTATCTTAGTAGGACATCGTAGTGAATGTACCTGATATGCGATTAATAAAAATGTTAAATAATATGTAAATCCCTGGTGATATGTAATCTTTGGGATATGATGTTAATGTTATCCTGAAACTTTAGTAGTTCAGGAAAGTAATGTAAATAGCAGTGACGCTATTGTTCTTATATTTTTCTAAAAAGGTTAATGAATGAATAAAAGATTATTATTTTATTTTATTCAAAATGTTATGTGTTATGTGATGATTTCTTTTATGGGGTGTAAGTTAAGTAGAAAATATTTAAAGGCATTGAATAATAATCTAATGGGTGTATTTTTAACAGAAAATACCTCCAAGACGTCAACCACGATAGAGAACCACTTAGGGAACAAACAATAACGATGTTGAAGCCAACCCCGTTCAACAGTTAGTGGCGTTACTGAAGGGAGCATTGCAGAATTAACCTCAGAATCAAGGTACAACTTTTAAGGATTTTAAGGCGGTTGGACCACCAGAATTCCGTGGGTCCATGAATACAGTGGAGGCACAGACCTGAATCATGGAGATAGAGAAAGTATTCGATGTTGCGAGAGTAGGGGAAGATCAGAAGACTGCTTTTGCAACATTCATGTTGAAAGTAGAGACTAGTTATAGTCTTATGACTGTTAAAGTTTAAGTTGAAAGATTACTTATAACTGTGGACATGGTTCGTGGTCATAAGACCCTCAGTTTGTATTCCATGATTTTCATTAATAGAACGTATTGTTCAGTTCTATTGAGCCTATTATTTGGCAAATGTTGTAAAGTTTTATTCCTTATCATTTCAAGTTAGCCTTGTTTGCTCACTCTTTCTTATATAACTATTACAGCTAAAGTTGAGAAGGTCGATGTACCTAGCACCAGTAAAGGGAAAGGAAAGATGAACAAGTATTGAAGACTTGTAATCATGTTGATATTTTATTATCAGACTTTATTTTAATGATTGTAATGGAGTTATTTAATTTTTCGCATTTGAATGATTGTATGTAAAGGTTAGATTACCTGGGAGATTTTATTAATGTAATCCTTTATGTGAAGGTTTATTATTCATTTTTATTATGAATGGGTAGTTATGCATGAATATTTTTATAAAGTGAACACCGAATATTGAGGGAATAAAGTATCCAGATTTGGAAATGTCACAATTATCATCCTTTGATAATTCCTTAAACACTATATCATATATATTATGATTTAATACTCTAATCTTATATATTATAAGTTCTTCTTTACACTCTAATAAGTCAAATACCAAACCAGTAACTTGGATTCCAAATCCAGCAACCTGGATGGTCAATCCACAAACCCAACTACAATCCAGCCAACTGGATTCCAAATCCAGCAACTAGATTTCAATTCAGCAAGCTGGATTCAACATATTTTCAATTCAGTAGACTTCTTTTCAATCCAGCAAGCTAGATTCACCAGATTTTTCAATCCAGCAAATTGGATTCACAAATTACTCAATTCAGCAAGCTAGATTACATATCCTTTTCACGAAAATACCAAATCAGCTTAATATTTTTCTATCCTTTGTCCAAACACATATACATATATTTCATACACAAAAAGTATTTTTCTATAATTTTCTAACTATCTTTGGTATTTTTCAAAAATCATTTTTAGTGCGTAGTTTAAGAAATTAGCAACACCATGCTTAACAACAAAAATTCCCATCTTTTGACACAATCTTATAAGTGTTAACGTGACGCTCCAGTTTAAATTTCGTGGCCATCAGAGTTATAGAACTCCGGTTATAGCCGTTTTCGTCGAAAAATCACAAAAATTGAAATGACCATAACTTGGTCATTTTAAGTCAGAATGAGCTCATTTTTGGACAGGAGGTACTTTATACCATATATTTTCTTGTCCCAAAAGATCGGAATTTATTTTACAATTTAAGTGGCCGAAATAGCACGCACAAAATCTTGGACAGTAGCTATTTTAGCATTTTTTTCTTTTTCGTGCTTTGTTAAAAATATTCCATACGAAAATTTAAAACTCCTTTTTCAGTGATTCCACTTGGAGATGTTAGAAAACTTATCATATTATCCTCCCAATTTTTTCCAAAATTTTTAAATGTCAGAAAAATGACAAAATTGCCCCTACCCTTGACTGTCCAAAATAGTCTATTTTTCCTTAAAAACACAAAAAACTATTTTTGCTAAATCAGTCACTACGGACCGTGTACTCAACATTTTTGAGTGCTACCACTTAGGTTTAGTAGTTAACTTATATATCTAGATCTTCTCTTTGACGGATCGTAAAAAGAAGGTGTAGAACAAAAACGGTTGAAATCCAAAGTACATAAAAATTTTAGGACATATAAACTAGAAAATCACTTTTCTTTACTTTTGATTTCCAACTAAAACAACACTCAATATGGGTATATCTAAACATGAAAACACTCATTAACATGTAGATAGAGGGTTTTAAACCTCAAGATCATAAACTTTAAATCACCACAATCAACCAAAATAAAAAGGAATAAGCTAGTTTAATTCTTTTCACCTTGATTTTTGGGAACACTTTCTTTCCTTTCAAAGTATGAGATGAACTTATGGAGCATCAATGGTGGATCTCCTTCTTCCTTCTCTCTTCTTCCCACCGAATTTCTATCTCTCTCTTGCCTCTCTCTCTTATGTTGGTAAAAATGAAATGGAAGAGATATTAGCTTAAAGATTTTTTTTTCTATTGAATGTAGTAAAAATGTATAGATATATTGTATATATCTATCTATTATTACCCCACTCTAGCTTCCTCTCTCTCCTTAATCATTAAATGATTACTTGCAAGCTTTGCCAAAGTGTTGGTAAAATAAAGAAATGACACATGGAAGGAATTGGTCACCAACTAAAGTAAATAACACACATTCTTCCCCCTTTTTTTCCTTCTCTAATGTCCGGCCAAGTGGCCTTAGCTTGTCCCAGTTTTTGCTTTCTTTTTATTTATTATTTAGTATACAAAATGTCCAACATATCCCCACATAATTGGGCTAAAAGTTGGACCACTCATTTAATTCTTTTGGGCTACTAAATTTAGTTTCTTTGGGCCATAACAAATAACATCTTCCAACACTTCTAATATTACAATTCTCTAATTATTTAATTAGGATTTTTATTTCCTCAATTATAACATAAATTCCTTACTCATGCACATTTAATTTCTTAACCCAATTAGACTTACCTTAATTAGGTTATAAAATTAATTAATTTAGATGTATAAAATAAATTTCTTAGAATTAGTATATATTTTATATATTAATATTATCTCCTATTATAACCTCTTAGGTTATTTAATTATAACACCTAATATATATATTAGGTTACATAACTTAATTCTTAATTCACTTTTATATACAAAATAAATGTATTCATATTATATAATGTATATTTATTTAATCATATACATAATTCACATAATCATAACATATTTCACTTTTAACTCTAATTTTGACTTTTCTTCATAAAAAGTCAACTATTGACTTTGACCAAAAAGTAAACCCTTACGCATTTTGGGTTTATTGTCCATTCTGACTAAACTTGACGCAACCGAACAGTTCGTGCTTCAAAATTCTATCTCTAACTCAAATTTTGAGTTTTAAGTTACTCTCTTCTTATTGCTAATCGTATTAACCAACGACTTTATACTTATTCAAATTCTTATTTGTCACTCAAGGCCAACGTTCAAGCTATGTTAATTACTAACATAGTTTTATATTGATCCTTATATCATTAACTTAATTCATCATTCCTCTTGCTAAAATATATATAGCACCTTACTAAGTATATATATATATATATATATATATATATATATATATATATATATATATATATATATATATATATATATATATTCATCTTCGTTTAACCTCATAGCATCTCTTCATGTGAAACCTTATCTCCTTAATAAAATTTCCATATGTACTTATATAACATTTCTTAGACTATTCAGTTCACATCAAATTTACAGGTATCGTAATACCTTATTCTTGATATTCTTTCAAGTACATATTAATTCATTTCTAGGGTTTTGAAATTTTGTAACCCATATTTTCTCTATTCTCATTCGAATAGCAAACCATATAGGTTTTACTTGAAATTTTTAAATAAATCCTCAAATTCTCATCTAGGTTTTATTATTTAACCTTTATTCTAATCAGTCAAGAGTTTATGAATTTTCGGGTTATCACATTCACCCCTTCTTCTAAGAATTTTGTCCTCAAAATTTCAGTCTACTAATCACCACTCCTTTTATTCATCAAAACTAGATTTTCAAATTAACCTTTGCTTGATTCCATGCTCAATTTAATGAGTACATCTTGCTTCCTACTATGAGGAGCTCTGCTACTATCACATTCTTCCATGACTTCAGTCGAAGGAGTTAAAACTTTTTAAATCATGCTAAGGGGTCATATAAACCATGAACACGTAGTTTTAACGATATTTATATCGCAAAACAGTAAATTACTAGGTATGTTTACAATCTCAAAGAAGGTAAACTACAGTTGCTACTACTTTAGGTGATTAGCATATCGTACTCTTACATCATGCATAACGTATCAATCATGTCTAGTGAATATTTATGCTACTATATTGGATTATTTTATCCAATCAACATAGTTCACCTCAGTCTTATCATAGGATTCCGCACCAAAATAATTTAGGTCGGGATAAATTCTCAAAAATACTTTGAATTTTCATAAACATTTGTCTAGCTAAATCATATAGCTTAGACGCATATCAAATAATTCAAATTTCAATCGAAACATTGCATACTACATCATACCATAGTGGGTTGACGATCCTTAGATCGCATACAACCCTAAGTAATACGGCATTAATGACTCCATCATTTTTATCATCTCTGCACCAGGTTGCATGATGCATTAAGGATATAAAAATATATTTTGATAATTCAAATCACTTTCGTCTAGCCGAATCAATTAGCATAGACTTTTCTTTAATGTGACGCCCCCAAATTCAAGTACTTGAAACCCGAACTCAATGTTTCATGATACAATTTCTAGGAGCGGAATAATACTAATAATAATAACAATAATATAAATACCAAACTTAATTTTACATATATCAGACTCTAATCCCAGTTTGTCAACCTTTACTACATTATATTACATGATAGATAATAAATATCAAAGTCTTAATAACGTCTAACTATTACATAAGATATCATACTTATTCTGTTTGTTTTCCTTTTCCCTTGTTCCTGCCTGAACCTTCAGGTTGTACACGCTTAGCTGAAAATATTTACATTTAAAGCAAGAATGAGTATTTGATTGCCCAGCAAGTAATAGCAAATAATAAACATTAGCTGAAAGAAGTAAATATTTTCTATGAATGACACTTCTACAACAAATTAACAGTTGTGAAGTAAGTTGAACCAATAATAATAACATATCAAATCTATCTCAAATTTTGAAACTACGTACTGACTATAAATGGATAGCAATCAACAGACTACGGACATTGTTTTCAATTTTCGATATTCAACTGAATAACAAGAATTAATTATACGCAATAACAAAATAGAATATTTTCCAGAGTTTATGCTGAGAGATCCCTAAGGATCTTAAACTTAATTCTCGAGTAACTATCAAAGATTTGCTTTGATTTACCCAAGCGTATCAGATAACCATAAAGATTAAGTCATACCCCTCTGCAAGTATAACGAGTGATCAACTTAATTATACCCTATATTATGCATAATACTTAACTGTGCGCAATAGCCGAATATACGACAAATAGTTTTCCCTTTGTATTAAAGGTTGTTCTTCCTAGTCTTACAATCAGAATTTTGAATTATAACAATGAAATACAATGATTTCAATATCTAACCGCTTTTTCGATCTAGCCGAAACAATTGGCATCGACCTGACAATAATAATTGAGTTCTTTTCTCGAACCTTTCAAGTTCTAGCAAATATTCATCTAGCCAGAATAATTAGCTAAGACTTATCTTAACGCTATTTATAAATTTATGTCTAGCCAAGTCAAATAGCTTAGACAGCTTTTAAATTAACATATACATACTGCAAAATAATAAGTATGTATCAACACGTGATTAAATACAAAGATTATCCAAGTGAGGTCAATTGTTTAACAAATTTTAAAAATTAACGAACAGAATATATATCTGGAATGTACAATAATACTGAATTGATAGTCAATGATCGAATAGAATTCAAGAACTGGCATGTCTACAAAAGTAAAGATACGTGATCAATAACAATAACATTATAGTTCTAAAACTGGCTTACACATGTACATTGTATAAAATAAATGCAAAGGTTAGATACTTGCCTGGTCTGCTGCTTACAGTTACGCAACTTAGTTTTATCTTTTATGTCGAGGCCTATCAGTTATAAGATCATTCTATCGATTAGAAATACATATCATAACACATAGTACTACTATTTGTAGTCTGCACATAACCTATTCACATTGTCACATAGTTATATCAGTCATATGATCACAAACAAACACGTATCTAGTCAAACTATCTAGGTTTGGATCAATTTTTGAAACATTTCGGTGTATCGACGGCTTTATCGGGTAATTATCGAGTCTAAAAGTCTACCGTGCAATTCAAAATTTTTCTGGATATTTTAAATATCAGTCGTATTTTTTTCATAGCCTTCTAATAATTTTTAAATAATTATCATGATTTTTCAAACACTAAAATCAATATTAAATGATTTAAATATTAAACAATTCTATTATCATTAATATCTAATCAATATTAAATTATTAATGAAATCATTGCCAAAATATTAAATTATTTATAATAACTCGAATTATTTTTAAAACATTTTTATTACCCTTAAATGATTTTTAAAACATTTAAAATTATTTTTAAATAATTATCATTAATATTTAAATATTAATGTACTATTTATCAAAATATTAAAAGTCATTAATTATAAGTTAAAATATTTTTAATTCATTTATATCCTTTTTAAATGATTTTTAAATTAATAAAATCATTTTTTAACTATATATTTAATATAATTATTAAATAAATTTAATATCAAATTATTAATAAAATTTACCTTTAAATATTAAAAGTTATATTTTATATCTTAAAATATTATTAAACTCTTTATTTTCATTTAAAATGATTTTTATAATATTAAAATCATTTTTAAACTAATTTATTTAATATAAGTATTAAATAAATCTAATATCATTAATATTAAATTATTAATAAAATTTACTTTAAAATATTAAAAGTTATATTTTATAACTAGAAATATTTTTAAATACCTTATTATCATTTAAAATAATTTTTAATATAATAAAATTATTTTTAATTAATTTATTTAATACATTTATTAAATAAATTAAATATCAATAATATTCAAATAAATACTAATATTTATGAAAAATATTTCAAATTATAAAAAGTTAATTTTTATAACTTCAAATAATTTTTAAAATTATTTTTGTAATTTTCAGAAATAAATTTCTATTTTTAAATAATTTTTAGAAATTAAATTAAATAAAATAAATAAGACTGTCGCTATAGCCTTCGGCGACAGAAACCGTCGCCTATTGTGTTCTTGAGTAATCCAGACATTCATAAGCAGTTAACGAGGGGGCATGTTTGACCAAGTTTAATTCTTAACACAAAGTGTTTATGGGCAAACTAAGACTCAGATCTTGTAGTGTTTATGTAACACTACAATGAACACCAACACTCTAGGCCATACAACAACATATCTGCAAGATATAATGTCCCAAAGTAGCTGTCAAAACGTTTCTGGGCTGCCCAAAATCTTAAGTCATGGTCGGGCAACCCTATTGATGGCCTTCTATCTTTTAATCTAATCATGCTATAGGTGATCTATACGTCGGGCTTGGTAGACAAACTAATAGAGTGCATGCTTTGAACAATAGTCAAGTCTAAACATCTTTAATAAGAAAGATATAAACCATAGAAAAGGCTGTCAAAGCTGTTCTTCATTTTCTGGGTTACATAGAAATGAAGAACGGTTCGATCGACTATATTTGGGCTTCCACTACTTGCAATCCGTGCATTATTTTTGTGATTTAATGATTTCAGTATGTGGCCAGCACGACAAGGAAGAGATCTATCACATAACAACGATCTGACAACATCACAATATCAAGATCCATGCCGGTCAAACCATGTCAGAGAGCTAGTTCATATAGTTTCTGGGTTTTCCAGAAACGCAAATCGTGATCGGATGGTCTAGTTTGACCATCCACTACACCAATCCTGTTGATGTTTTAAAGTATCTAAATCCATGGATATATAGTACATGATACATGCTACAATCTAGATATAACAACATTATCATACAACATAACACTTGACAGATCTCAGGCTAACACAATTCTATCAGGCACTGAAAACGAGTTTCTGGGTTGCCTAGAAACTCTTGGTCATGCTCGGTCAATGGGTTATGACCAATAATAACATGAAACCTAGACATGTAATGGCTGTTATTACACTTCCAGATCACAGACCACATATCAAACTACATATCTAAAACATAAAACAACAAAAAACATGATCAGGCAAGAATCTAGAGCCACTGCCATTCGTTGTCAGACCACAGTTTTAAACTTTTTCCAGATTTTATAAATCATCAAATTTGAGCCTATAGATGTTATGGATCTAACATCCAGTAACCCAGATCATCTATATACACTACATATAACATGTTTAACAAAAAAAATAACATCTAACATAGCGACCAAGATTAGATTATAAATTAGGTTTTATACCTTTCTTGAGCAAAACATATATCTAAGGCTTTTGATTCATTAGTGAATGAACTAGGGGCTGGATATGGGACTAAAATACTTGTCAATTTCGTGGGTTAGAGAGAGGGATTTGGTAGAGAGTTGGTGTACAAACGGGCTAAAAATGAACTTTCTCTCTCTTTCAATCTATATATATTAGGTTAGATGCAATGTATTGGGCTGGTGAATGACTGATATGTGTAGGTTTTCAGCACATGGGCAATCTCATTAGGTCACCTACTACATATTTTGGTAAGATTCACAAGTAATCTAATAAAGAAATAAGAAAGGGCATTTTGGTCAATTATTTTGTAAATTTAATGGTCATTTGGTAACTTAGCAAACCGTTAGGGTTTAACCCTAAGGTTCCACAATTTAAATTTTCTCTAGGATTTTTATTTAGGTTTAAAAATAAAAATTTTAATTTCTAAAAATAAAAATTAGGGTTTGCTAATTAAATATATTTTCTAATTACACAAACTTACATGATAGGTTTAGGAATTCACTAATCACAGTTAGCTTTCTAATATCGCGATTATGGTTAGTAACTTAACAATTAGGGTTTTAAATTTGGAAATTAGGGTTTCTAATTAATAATTAGGGTTTCTTATAATTAGGGTTTTTCTAATTAAAATTAATATCTATAATAATTAACATTAATCACACAACACAATTTCTTACCAATCATAAACTCCAATTTGAGTTTCAAATTAGGATTTATTACCGTAATACTCTGCTGCACTTAACGAATTGTAGGAAGAAAAGTTGATGAGGGTGCTTAGGGATCACAAATCAGCGATTGGATGGACGATTGCGGATATAAAGGGAATTAGCCCATCATTTTACATGCACAAGATTCTGGTGGAGTATGATGCAAGGCCATCGGTGGAGCATCAACGTCAACTTAACCCAATTATGAAGGAAGTAGTTAAGAAGGAAATTCTGAAATTATTGGATGCCGGGATCATATATCCAATTTTCGATAGTAAATGGGTTAGTCTGGTTCATTGTGTGCCGAAGAAAGGGGGAATGACGGTGATACAGAATGAGGACAATGAGTTAATTCCAACAAGGACAGTGACAGGTTGGAGGGTGTGCATTGATTATAGGAGGTTGAATAAGGCAACCCAAAAAGATCACTTCCCGCTACCATTTATCGATCAAATGTTAGACAGATTAGCGGGACATGAGTTTTACTATTTATTGGGTGGATACTCGGGTTATAATCAGATCGCCATCGCTCCTGAAGATCAAGAAAAGACAACATTTACATGCCCTTATGGCACATTTGCATTCAGGAGGATGTCATTCGGACTATGCAACGCACCAGCAACTTTCCAACGGTGTGTGATGGCTATTTTTTCAGATATGGTGGAGAAGAATGTTGAAGTCTTCATGGACGATTTCTCGGTCTCCAGAGACAATTTTGATACTTGCCTAGAAAATCTGGTCATGGTTTTGCAGCGATGCAAGGATACAAACCTCATACTCAATTGGGAGAAATGTCACTTCGTGGTTGAAGAGGGCATAATTTTGGGCAATAAGGTGTCAGCTCAAGGAGTAGAGGTGGACAAAGCAAAGCTGGATACGATCGAGAAACTGCCTCCACCGAGCTCAGTTAAGGGTATTAGAAGTTTTCTGGGACATGCAGGGTTCTACAGGAGGTTCATAAAAGACTTCTCTAAGATTGCAAAACCTCTATGCAGTCTTCTAGAGAAGGATGCTACTTTCAGCTTTTTTGCGAAATACAAGTCAACGTTTGACCTATTGAAAAAGAAATTAACTACTACCCACGTGATAGTTGCACTGGACTGGAAAATGACATTCGAGCTTATGTGTGATGCGAGCAACTATGCGGTTGGGGCTGTTTTGGGACAAAGACGAGACAAGGTGTTTCATGCCATATACTATGCAAGCAAAACACTCACAGAGACTCAAATGAATTACACTACCACGGAAAAGGAATTGCTTGTAGTGGTGTACGCGTTCGACAAATTCAGGGCATACTTGATCGGGACTAAGGTGATAGTCTATACGGACCATTCGACGATTCGGTACCTAATAGCGAAAAAAGATGCTAAGCCACGCCTTATCCGATGGATTCTCCTACTGCAAGAGTTTGATTTAGAAATTAAAGATAGAAAGGGGACGGAGAATCAAGTTGCCGACCATTTATCAAGGCTGGAAAATCAGGAGAAAAAGGATGAAGATAAATGTGCAATCAACGAGTCATTCCCGGATGAGCAACTATTTGGGTTAAATGCAGAATATCCGTTGTATGCAGACTTTGCGAATTATGCTGTGAGCAAAATGCGTCCCCTGATCTTACACGACAATAGAAAAAGAAGTTTCTTCATGATGTCAAGTGGTACATGTGGGATGAGCCTTATTTATTCAAACAGTGCGCCGACAAGATGATTAGAAGGTGTATCCCCTACAGTGAAGTGCACGGCATATTACAGGAATGCCACTCATCGGCATATGGGGGACATTATGGGAGCGAGCGCACCGCGGCAAGAGTGTTTCAAGCCAGGTTTTATTGGCCGACATTGTTCAAAGATGCCCACCAATTCATTAAACATGTGATAGATGCCAAAGGGTGGGAAACATATTTAAACGGAAGGAGATGCCCCTATAAATAATTCGTGAAGTGGAAATCTTCGATGTATGGGGCATCGATTTCATAGGACCCTTCCCTTCGCCCTTGAGTAATCAGTATATTCTACTCGCCGTGGATTATGTCTCGAAGTGGGTGGAAGCTGCAGCACTACCGTCCAACGATGCCAAGGTGGTCCTTAAATTCTTACAGAAAAACATTTTTACGAGGTTTGGCACGCCAAGAGCAATAATCAGTGACGAAGGTAGTCACTTCTGTAATCAATCAATCAACAAGTTATTTTTACTGTGCTATCCTTATTATACCGGTTTCAAACAGGAAAAGATTCAATTCATAACAAGAAATCACATCAAAGCTCTAATAGTCAGTATTATACTTGTCTACCCAATTCTAATCTCATCATTGGCCAAAACAAACTGTAAACAATCTAACAACTGGATTCATGCAAATGAACATAGTAACCAACTATATATATATATATATATATATATATATATATATATATATATATATATATATATATTATTTTTTTAATTTTTTTTTGAATTTTTGATTTTTGATTTTTGATTTTTTTTAGTTATAAATAAAAACTATTATGCAACTACTCTACTATGCAAACTATTATGCAATTACACTACATGAATGCAAACATAAATAAACCTAAATTGTTGACCCTTTACCTATGTTGACCCTCGATATTGGTAATTATTTGATTTTAGTTGGATCTAGCTTATTTTTGGATTTCTTGAGTTTACAATGTATGATGCCTTCGAAGAGACTTGTTATGTGTTAAATTTGATTTTATATCAGTTAACATGGTTGTTGAGCACACACGCACTATATCAGTGATAACAGTTTAAGATTTGATGATTGACTAGGAAATTGTTGATTAGTTTTGATATGATGTATTATCATGTTTACTTGATTTCTCTAAGGCCGGATGAATAGACTTGTTTCTGTCATTACTGCTAGATTGGTAGGCATGTATTTCATTGCATTGCATTGCATTATGTTGTGTTGCTTGGGGACAAGCAACGGTTTAAGTTTGGGGGTATTTGATAAGTAGGTTTTATACCTACTTATCCGGTATCTTTTACTTGAATTAGTTACTTATATTCATGTGTTTTAGTTACTTTTCATGCATTTTGTGTTCATTTTATAGGTTATACGTTTGGAAGCGGTGTGAGCGACTATTGGTAAGGAAAAGCAAGGAAAATGCAAAGAAAAGCAATACGGACATCATTTGGGCTTTCATGTTCATTTCATGTTCTTGGCTTGGAACTTAGACTATATTGTAGAGCTTCTTCTTAGCTTTCTGGAACATCTTAAATCATTCCAATCAGAGTTCGGATGCAAGAGTTATGACATTTGTACCAACGGACGTCGAATGTCACTGTTTTGGGTGGTCATTTGCATAACAGTCAATTCCAGGCCAATTTCAACCTTCATCTGTCCGTTATTTCTAAATTCTAAAAGAATAAAAGTTGTAGATCTCGTCGATATCTTCGATTTGATAGGTGGCAGGTCCCGTAACTCCTCCGGAATCAAAAGTTATGGCCGTTTTCCCAAAGGACGTCAGATCAGAAAAATGACCCCCGCCGGGGTGGGATTTTCCTTCACAAAACCCCTGCCGGGGTGGGGGTACCAGCTGGAAAACAGACCCAAAGCCAGCCGGGGCGGGCCCTTTACAAGCCTAAACCCCCGCCGGGGCGGGGGTACGCGTAGAAAAGACGTTTTTTGGCCAAATTTGAGTTCGGGAAGGATTGTTTCGATCCGATTAACTCAAGGACTTCCAAGAGGACTTAAAGACATATAAAGAGACTTATAAAGAGAGGAGAATCACAAGGATTAGAGAGGTGAAGATTTGTTTTAGAGGATTCCATTAGATTAGATTAGAGTAAATTAGATCAAATCACTAGTTCTTGTTAGATTTGGAGATTGAAGCAACTTGGAGACCATTGAAGATTCAAAGTAGGAGCAAGGAGGGAGCTTCAAATCTACAGATAATAGATTCTATCTTCTTATCTTCTTCTATCTTTGTCTTTTAATGTGTATTCATTTGTGGATTCTTAGTTTTAATTCAATAATCATGAACTAATTCTTTGTTTGAGATTACAATGGATCTTATTATGTAGTTTATTTTAATATGTTTCGCTATCAATTATTATGTTTTATTGTGAGGATTGTCTATTGTGATTTGGACTTAATTGTTTAATTGATTGGCCATCAATTATCGTGATAATCTATATGAACTCGAGAGATGAAGTATTGATTTAGATCTTATCATGATAGCATGTGTTCAGGATTTTGTTAGTAGCTTAAACTTGATGAGTGTTAAGGTAGAGATATGCTTGACACTGCATGTAATCGGATAGAGAACTTATTCTTCAACCTTCTTCAATTGTAATTCACATAGAGATATAGTGGGTTAGTTGATTGAGGTGTTTAATGGATTTCTATCTTAATTGTGGATTGACGTTAATATGGGTATTATGCATCGAGAGGTGGTTTTATCTGCTTTAGTATTCTTGATTAACAATTCAGGATAGAGAATAATTGATGAGAAGTGTGTTAACTTAAATGAAGCAATAAGTGAAGTTGTGATCTTAAATCTCTGTTATCTTAATTTAACTAGTGGAATTTAAGAGTAGTTTAATTTATATAATTTGAAATTCATTCGTTTAAATAAGATTGAGTTGGTTGCGAGTTAGTACTTGGTGAATTTTATTAAATTCCTCGTGGGAACGATACTCTACTTTCACTTTATTACTTGTTGACCACGTATACTTGCGTGTTGTGCGTAATTAGATTTTACCCAACAGAGGCTAACCAGAAGAAACTTAGTGAAGGTTCGGTTACAAATATAGTTTTTGTTCATTATTGAAATAAATTTTTCTTTAAGTCAAGGTTCTACTTGGGTATTGGATACCAGCTTTGGTTATCATAAATATAGATTTATGAAGGGACCAACCAAAAGTAGAAAGCTAAACAAAGATTAGTAATCCTATGTATGAAAAATGAAACAAAGGTTACTACATTAGCCATATGAACTTATAGTTTAGGATTGCCTACGGACAAATTTATTAAGTTAATAAATTGTTATTGTATTCCAGTTCTTGTTAGAAATATTATTTCCATTTTATTGTTGGACAATAAAATTTGTTGGTATTATATTTTAGAACAATTGTTGTTCTATATATAATAATAATGTTTTGTATAGAACTAGAATATTACTTAATAGATTTTGTATACTTGACTTACGTGAAAAATTATTTTATAAATTGAACAAACTAGTATAAGAAAATGAGATGATCATTCAAAGAGTTGAATATGTGTATTTGCTGAAATACAAATGTGAATTATTTGAAAGGTTCAAAGAATTCAGAAGTGAAACAAATTGGCAAAGTATTAGGATTCTTTGATCGGATCAAAGATGGAATGCTTGTGCAATGAGTTTCTAGATCATCTTAAATGGTTTTCTCACAATGGACGCCTCCTGATAAGCAATAATTGATTGATGTAGCTGAAAAGAAAAATTGTACCTTATTGGACATGGTGCGGTCTATAATGATTTTACCGACATTCCAGTATCCTTCTGGGATAATGTCCTAGAAATGGTTACATATCTACGAAAAGGTAACCTCAAAATCCGACCACAAAACTCTATAAAAGTTATGGACAGGAAGGATTCCTAATTTTAAGTATGTTAAGATAAGGGGTTGTCCAACTTATGTGAAAAGGTTTCAAAGGATAAGTTTGGGACAAGATTTGACAAGTATAGATTTGTGGGACATCCTAAAGTAAGTTTAGGGTATATGTTCTATAATCCTACTTAGAAAAAGGGTGTTTGTTGTGAAGCACGCTACCTTCAATGAAGGTGTTTATCATTGAAGGAGTTAGTGGGAGGATAATAGATTTTGAAGAGTTCAAGAACCATAAATCATTATAAGTCAAATAAGAGGAACATGTAGATAGACCTATTGTACCACAACCGAATCGTAAATTTAGAATAGTACCAAAGATACCTAGGAGGTATGGATTCAACATAGATGATGATGATGATGATGAGGTACACATCATAGAAGATGATGATCTAGAGTTACATACGATGAGGTAAGAGTTATAGTGTGTACAAAAGGGTCAGTGGGAGCGCTGTGACATTCCTAATATTTTATGTTGATATACTATGGATAAGGAATGACATACCAATGCTAAAATCAGTAAAGATAAAGTTGTCTAAATACTCTTTTATGAATGATTTTGGAAGAACATTTTAATTGGGGATAAAAATCTATATAGATAGATTAAGAGGATGCTCGACCCAAGAAACGTATATTCATTTGATGCTAAAGTCGTTTAGCATGGCAAACTCCATGGGATGTATCATGTTGATGAGCCCTGGAGTGTATCTCTTTTAATAGTCCATATAGACTCATAAAAGAGAGATCGCATGAGTAACTATCATGTATGCAATGAAATGCACGAGACCTGATGTTGATCAGTCATATTCTGAAGAAGTTCACTATGAGTCGGTGAAAATATCTTAAAGTACTTAATCGGCACTAAGGATGTGATCATATTCATGGTGGGTCTAAATTAAACTAGAGGGCTTAACAGACTCAAGTTTTTCGGACAGACCAAGACGACAGAAAATCTACTTTAAGGTAAAGCGTTATCTTGAACGGTGGTGTAGTGAAATTGGAAAGGTTTCAAACAGCTAAGAGTTGCTGGTTTAGTAATAAATACAAAGTATATAGCTATAAATAAAGCTACAAGTTGATTGTTTGGATGAAAAGTTTATTATAGAACTAGGAATAGTTCATAAGTCTCATCTTGGATCTAAACATGTGTTGTGGCACTTTCATTTGAGTATGGGAATCATTGAAAGATGGAAAATCACTATAGAGATAGTGGACTCTCAAGAACAATATTACATATCCATTACCTAAAGCTTATCCAACAGCAGGATAATCGTCACTTAGAGAAGAAGGGTATGAGATACCATGGCGATTAGCTTTAGTGCAAGTGGGAGATTGAAAGTATTATGCACACAAGCCAATCATGTTTGATGATAAAGCATATACTTTGTAACAATCTTATTCATTTATTAATAAAAAGTATTAATTTATTAAAGGCTTTTAATTATCTACATGATACTGTTTATAATATGTGATAAACTCATAGTTTTAAGCAATGCTTTTAGAATAACGATGATGATCATTCTAATGAGATCTAAATTCTTAGAAAGCTTAAAACTAAAATAGTTCCTAATCGTTGGATTACTAAATTGGGGATTAGTGAATCCGGATAGATTGGTACATACGTTGCTTGCTCATTGGATGAGGATGATTGATCTCATGATCATTTGTGTGGAGACACTAAAGCAAGTATGTAAGTGCTTATTAGAGAATAAGTTCACTGAACGTGGCTCACTAAGGAATACCTAATGGAGTTTTACTTGTCTGTCAATAGGAATTCCTGTAGTGATAGTAGTACAAGTGATCCTTAGACTTGAGATCATCATAATATCTTGTGTATGATGAATTATACTTTGACTTATTCCTTAAGACCCTTAGGGTATATCAAAGGGTATGCTTAGGTATAATAAGTTATACATGGAGATAATGTATGATCAATAAAGAATCTACCGCTTCTAGTAAAAGAATAGAAATGTTCTATGTGATTTGATAAATTATAACCCAGTAGTCCTTGGCTAAGGCAGAATAAAATTAGAAATGAGTTTCTAATTTGCATTATTTGGAGTTGTGCATTTAAGAGTTGAAATACATATAATTAAATAAAATAAGACTTGACAGTAATTCCATGTCTTATATTTAATTGGGACATTGTATGGTGGAAGGATTGAATTGTACGGTAACTATTTACTCAAAGGTTCTTTTATGATTAATGTTGAAATCTATATTATCTAGAAAATCGTTAATCGCTAGGGAGGCTTATCCCTAATGTAGAATAAATATTATTTATTTAAATAAATTAATAGTTTAATTTATTTATTTAAATATGATTAGAATTGTTCTAATTGATTTATTCACAAGCGGTTTAATATGGAGAACCTAAAGGGTCACATCATAAAAGGAAGAATAATTATTTAAGAAGTTAATGGCATAATCATAATAATAAGTTAAGTATATTTAATTTAATCTATGGTGATAGAATAAATTAAATAACTTAATATTTATTATTTAATATTTTAAAAATATTAAATATAAATTAATAAGAGGAGTCTTATTATTATTATTACTATTATTATTATTTAATTCCTAAAGGAGTTTGGGAATTAATTAATAAAAGTACTCTCATATATCCTAATAAGATTAGGAGGCTAATTAATTAAAAGAGTTTAATTAATTATTCCTAATAAGATTGGGAGCCTAATTAATTAAAGGATTTAATTAATTAAAATAAAACCCAGTTCCTTAATTGTTAAGGAGGGTTGCCTACATCTATAAATAAGAGGAGTCTTATTATGGGTGGTGTGAGTGGTTGTTGACTTTTTGACAACAAACGCAATTCTAATAGCTGGAGAGTACGTTCTTTTTCTATAGAGATAGAAAATTAGGGTTTAGCTAACCACTCTTCTTCTTGAATATTTCTTCTTCCTTGGTGGATCACCTCTAGAGGACAAACACTTGGGTGGCTAACGTTGATCAAAGAAAGGAACCAAACCCGATGGATTCAAGTTGAACGCGAAAAAGATTGTAGGTGAACTTGTACCTGAGGAAGCTCGAATCTTCAAGGGTATAATTTTTGTTCTTTATCTTTTCGTTTAATTAATAATTACACATAGAAGGTGATCCGGGTATATGGTTTGTAAAATTTTAAAACTCTTGTTTATCACGTTTCCGCTTATTTTGTACAATTTGATTACGTTCATAAATATTACAAACCTAACAAATAGTGTCGTATACGTGAATAGTAACCTCGACATAAAAAGGTAAAAATTTCATAATAAAATTCATACCAATATTTCGATATAATGATGTTAAAAAAAATAACATCATTTACGAAGAAAATAACATCTCTTACTATCCCTTACCTCAAAAGAACAGTACTTCTGAATGGAATATCGAATTTAATGTTGAAAGAAACTTGCACTGAATAGCAACTCTCAAAGTATCTAAATACTTACAAAAATACGCTCGATATTATAGAGAGAGAAAACTTCTGATTCTGGTGTGATTTTCAATTCTAACTAAGCACCCTATTTATAGGAAAATGTCAAAACGCCAAAGTAGACTAAAATTTAATAAAATAAATTTTTATAACAATTTTCCACGCACACCACTCTTAAAATTTCTCAGCACACCAACAAGGACAAGAGTGGGGCCCACCCTTCTAGAAAATCCCACCAAAATATTTTAAATTTAAATAATATTCAGAAACTTCAATAATTCATAATAAATAGCCCTTTTATCAGAAAAATACGAATTTTATGTCCATTCCAAAGAAAATTTAATTCTCTACAACTTTGTAGAAGAAAGTTTTTCTAAATTCCAAACAGAAAATAACCGAAATCCACATACGGATAATTTTTAATACCTCCATTTCGATAAAATATTGATAAAACTCATCAACATTAATTCTTTCATTTATATCCATATTAAAAATAAATATTTCCTTATCATATAAATTAATAATTAATTATTCACAAATAATATTACAGAATCATAATAATGACAACTAGGTCGTTCTCAGAAAAGAATGGGACTTTTCGATAAGAATTTTATACTTACTGGCGCGCAATTAGGTGACCAAACCCTTTTCTAGACAGAACTTCCTTAGACATTGCCAATAATGCTATCTAATAATATTATTCAAATAATATGAATTATTGATCTGATAATGGGAAATACTATGCAATGACAATTATTGAAACAACAATAATATAGAATATCAATGTAGAAATTATTGAATCAATAAAATAAAATATTGAATAGTAATTACTGTAACAATTATTGAGTAGTGCCTTCTTACGTAAGAATCAATAATCTAAAAATACTGTGCAATACCGTGTGTTACTGTGCAACCACGCGTATTACTGTACTTTAACCACCGGATATTCAAACAGTGTTAACGGTAACAACTACGCTATTATTTTTATTAAAAGGTTATTTATGTCGCTTTCAATATCCGACATTCATTTCGTTATGGGGCCCACAAGTGGTTGCGTCGTCGTACGAATATTCCCCGACAACAAGAATATTCCACGACCAAACGAATATTTCCCGACAACAATGAATATTTTATAACCACTTGTTTATATTAAAAAATTTACATATATCACCCTTAACTTTAAACTTTTTATCAATTTAACCATTTACTGAATAATAATTATAAGAAAAATTGAATACTTCTATTTCATAAAATTTGGGCTCTTACAATCTCCACTCCTTATAAAATTTCGTTCCTAAAATTTACGTACCTGGTATTTCGAAGAGTTGAGAATACCTTGCTTTCATTTCAGATTCCATCTTCTCTGTCATCATGATTTCTCCATTGCTCATTCTAGAATACAGCTTCAAAACAAAGGTTAATTGACATTTTACAATTTGTCAACTTATCAAGCAAGAAATTTCAGCTTAGGTAAGTCACACACTAGCAAAGTATATTACTCGTCTCTCCCCTCCTAGTTCTAGACTTTGATCTCCGCCAGCGACCATATCCCTAAGTTTTGATACCAACTGTGACGCCCCCAAAATAGGTCCAATCCACCCAACCCATTTTGAGTCGCCAAATACATGGTACAGAAAATAACTATAAACTTCATTATTACAATTGTCGTGTAAAATACGACAACACACATGCTGTGAGTTTTAATACAAATAGATACCAACTGTGACTCTCATCCCTTTATCTGGATAACACATCACATTGATACCCTACATAAAGGTACAGTCAATAACTGTTTTAAAAATTAAAATCTTTGGAAAATGCTCAAGGAAACCCCCGTACATGATGTAGACACTCGAAATTTTCTGCACACCTGTTACTAACATTGCAGGAGGGTAGAATTATCTTTTAGAGATATACCTGGAAGACAACTTAGCTCAATCCTGGAGATAACCCTAGGATATTCACTATCACCATCTTGGAGATAACCCCGAGACATCCAGCTCAGACCTGGATACCACCAGATGTTTCAACCTCAACCCCGGCGACAACACCGGGAGATTCAGTTTCAACCTCGGAGATAACCCCGAAGAGTGCAGTGCCAATACCGGAAAACACACCGGAGAATATAATGTCATCTCAGAGATAACCCCGAGATACTCAGTCTCAGCCATGAACAACACCGGGAAAGATAATATCCACCTCGGAGATAACCCCGAGGAATACAGTTGCAGTTCCGGAGATAACCCTGAAAATACTTGTTTCAAAGCCATGCAAACAGCTTCAGAACACTCAGCAAAAGCCCCAAGGCACTCATGCCACAAGCCAGGAGATAACCTCGAAAAGTTAAGCACATCTCAAAAACAACCCTGAGGACGGTCAACACCTACAGCAGTCCAATCTCAGTGATAACCCTGAGTAACGACCGCTAACATGACTCAAACCGGAGATAACCCCGGTGAAGGGCAGGACCGTTATTTTGCCATCCCAATGCCATATCGCGCCGTTTCAAGAACAATATACATACATTTTACACATCATTGTCCCACAAGAATTAAGGAAGTCCAATCCCGAGTGACTATTACGCAGGGAAACAGATAGAATTTAAAGCTTAAAGACCGGAGGGCATGGCCCCATCTTCCTGACTTCGTACAACTTTTAATCCCATGTCATTGCGTAACTCCCGACAATGGCGATCCGAAATAGGTCTTATACACCTCAATCGGTTGCCCAAATTAAAGTTCTGAAAGTTCAAGCGGACATCACGGTGCACGCATGCACGTACTTTAAGACGGCAGGACCCGCAGAGCCCGGGGCACCCCGGGCAGCCGCAGGTACACCTGCGGCTCCCCCTCTGTAAATAGAGGGCTTGGGCAGCCATTTTACAAAGAGAAAAGGCGAGGAAGCCCTGTCCAATTTGCTCTATACACACCCTAAACTGAGTGCTTTCTCATTTTAAACACGTGTAAGCTCATATATAGCTACTTTTTTACCGGCGGGAGCCGAGTGTTCATCCATTTTAAGTTATTGAAGTCTAATTTGGCAGCCCACTGTAAGCCTTCTTACACACTTTAGAGTCTTTCTCTTCATCTTTGCACACATCGTTCTTCACGTTGAGAGGCGTGTTGCGTGTGTTTGCCCGGACTTCAGTCCATGGCTTTTCTTTCTTATGTAAATTATATATATTTATATATATATATATATATATATATATATATATATATATATATATATTTCGTCCCGCCTGGAGTTTACTTCGTGGCGGTTGACCGTTTTTACTGCTTTCTTTATGTTTTGTCCTGCCTGGAGTTTACTCTGTGGCGATTGATCGCTTTTACAACTTTATTTACATTTCTGATCTCCCATGGAGGTGCTTCGTGGTGGTTGATCATGTCATATATATATATATATATATATATATATATATATATATATACAGACATGATCAACCTCCATGGAGGATCAAAAATATAAATATATAAAAACGGTAAATATATATATATATATATATATATATATATATATATATATATATATATATATATATATATATATATATATATACAGACATGATCAACCTCCATGGAGGATCAAAAATATAAATATATAAAAACGGTAAATATATATATATATATATATATATATATATATATATATATATATATTTACAGCTTTTATATATATAACTGCTTATAGCTTTCATACAAATTACGTTATCATGTGAGCCTAAGAATCATGTGATCACAGATTTAGTCTACTGAATCTAGATTCGGTTCCCGTGATGGACATTTTCAGCTGTAAGTAGCTTGTAAATTATTCACGGTGTTTGGATTTCCTCAGATGGTTTTCATACCCATGAGGAATTCGGCACTGCTTTGTACATTATTTTCTCGAAGATGCTTCGCATCTCGAAAATAAAAGCAATCAAGCCGAACACCTAATAATAAAATGGAAGTGTAAAAGGTCTCAATTACTATTGAGCATCAGGATTTGAAAAACCTCTTTTACAAAACTTCACTGCTATATCTTATTTAAAACTGAATTTTTACATAAGTTCAAACCCTGTGTATATAGGTGCAAACGAGGCCTCGCATTACTTCCAAATAATTGTACATTGACCCACACACACACACATTCATATAATAATTTCTTAAAAAGTGGCGGTCACCGTGGCAACACGGATGTCGGGGGGTGCCTAACACCTTCCCTCCGCATAAGCAAGTCCCCGGACCCTAATGAATCTCGGTTTCACATACCCGTTTAGCAGTGTCACATCACTGGGTCAATGTGCAAACCTTTTCTCGGTTGTGTTGGTACAACCAGTTAAAAAACCAACTGGCAACTCTTATAGTCCAATCGTCGACATATAAATGTTGGTCCTTTTCACAACTTATTTTTTCAAACAAATCTCACCTAACATGAGAACACAAAAGAACAAGAACAGAAAGGGACAAATAAAAATCTCGATGTCGACACATGAGATGCCATGCATATAAGTTATAATAGATATCATATGACTCGAGAATTATCCTTGGTTGGCCCAATAGACCCCAAAGAAAAATGAGAAGATTACTATCATGTTCTTTCCAATGTTGAGTCTTCTCTTGACATATAATTATCTCCATTGTCTCCAATTGAGAATTATATTTTGACCAAACTCCATGATTATATAGGTAGTGCTCGTAGATATACTTAACAAGTGAATGTGCACAACCCTGTCTTATGATAACACGAAGTCGTATGTCATTAGACATCTTATATGATAGTGGCGAAACACCCTTTCAAAGTTGAGTTCACCTCACCCTATTCGGTTCACTAAAATCAACGGTTAAATGACGTATAAAATACGACACACTTATCTAAATTCTCAATAAAATTAGTTACATACAGTTTTAGGAGAAACCTCAACAGCTATAGACCACCGTTCTATTCCCCTGTTACCCCCGCTCGATCCAGCTACACTCTTATTACCTGAAAGGAATTGTGAAGCAAAAGGGTGAGCATAAATAGCCCAGTAAAGAATATCATGACTAAAGATAATTAAATTATCAATAGCCTTCGTCACTAATAAATCAGAGATTTAGAACATATGGTAGATGATAAAACTTTTCAATCATAGTTGCAGCGGAACGAGCAATCCATTAGAAGAGTCAAATAGACCATAAAGCCTATTATCTTCTCCATGTTAAAAGTCCACCAACAATGTTTTATCCTTATAATATCAATCAACAGTTCCTGTCCACAATCATGTGAATAACTCATAATCATAATTGTGGTTCTAAATTCCTCTTCGCACCGAGGACGAGGATAATTTTCATCACCTGAAACATCAAAGATCATGGTTATACCAAATTACAGTTCTTATTCATAATCATACTAACAAATTTATCTTTATACTATGGGCCAAAGATATTCATCAACAGTTCATCTTTGCACTACAGACCAAAGATATTCAACAACAGGTCATCTTTGTACAACAGACCAAAGATATTAATATTCCAAAGAACTATATAATCATTTCAGAATTTATATAAACAATAATTATAACCATGTTGATCAATTCACCTTTGCACTTAAGCTAAAGATATTCAATTATAAATTCAATGGTCATGATAATATCAGTCATCAATTCAACTTTGCACTACTGGTTTCTTGAGAACCCATAGTCACGATTATACCAATAAAATACCCACCTTTACACTCAAGTGAAAGAGAAATTTTGTCACCAGGATTATAAAAATGTTATATATGATAATAAAAACAATATGATCAAAACATGAATTTAATTTCAAGAGTAAGATTCATAAATCAACAATAATTTGGTCAGAAAAAGAAACCAATTTTGTCATGAATAGTACCCCGTGAATATTAACCCGTGAATAGTAACTCGTGCATAGTACCCTGTATTCATAAATAGTACCGTATACGTAAATAGTGATGTATACGTAAATAGTGTCATATACATAAATAGTATCGTATACGTGAATAGTGTCGTATACGTGAATAGTGATGTATACATGAACAGTGTCGTATACGTGAATAATAACCCCGACACAAAAAGGCAATAATTTAACAATAAAAATCATACTTTGTGAATAGTATCGTATTCGTGAATATTGACGTATACGTGAATAGTGTCATATACGTGAATAGTAACCTCGACATAAAAAGGTAAAAATTTCATAATAAAATTCATACCAATATTTCAGTATAATGATATTAAAAGAAATAACATCATTTACGAAGAAAATAACATCCCTTACTATCCCTTACCTCAAAAGAACAGTACTTCTGAATAGAATATCAGATTTAATGTTGAAAGAAACTTGCACTGAATAGCAACTCTCAAATTATCTAAATACTCACAAAAATAGGCTCGATATTATAGAGAAAGAAAACTTCTGATTCTGGTGTGATTTTCAATTTTAACTAAGCACCCTATTTATAGGAAAATGTCAGAACGCCAAAGCAGACTAAAATTTAATAAAATAATTTTTTATAACAATTTTCCACGAACACCACTCTTGAAATTTCTCAGCACACCAACAAGGACAAGAGTGGGGCCCACCCTTCTAGAAAATCCCACTAAAATGTTTTAAATTTAAACAATATTCAGAAACTTCAATAATTCATAATAAATAGCCCTTTTATCAAAAAAAAATACAAATTTTATGTCCATTCCATAGGAAATTTAATTGCCTACAACTTTGTAAAAGAAAGTTTTTCCAAATTTCAAACAAAAAATGACCGAAATTCACATACGGATGATTTTTAATACCTCCATTCCGATAATATACTAATAAAACTCATCAGCATTAATTCCTTCATTTATATCAATATAAAAAATAAATATTTTCTTATCATATAAATCAATAATTAATTATTCACAAATAATATTACAAAATCATAATAATGACAACTATGTCGTTCCTAAGAAAGAATGGGGCTTTTCGATAAGGATATCTCCTTACTGGCGCGCAATTAGGTAACCAAACCCCTTTCGTAGACAGAACTTCTTTAGACATTGCCAATAATGCTATCTAATAATATTATTCAAATAATATAAATTATTGATCTGATAATGGAAAATACTGTGTAGTGACAATTATTGAAACAATAATAATATAAAATATCAACGTAGCAATTATTGAATCAATAAAATAAAATATTGAATAGTAGTTACTGTAACAATTATTGAGTAGTGCCTTCTTACGTAAGAATTAATAATCCAAAAATACTGTGCAATACCGTGTGCTATTGTGCAACCACGCGTATTACTGTACTTTAACCACCGGGTATTCTAGCAGTATTAACGGTAACAACTACGCCGTTATTTTTATAAAAAGGTTATTTCTGTCGCTTTTTATATCCGACATTCATTCTATTATGGGGCCCACAAGTGGTTGCGTCGTCGTATGAATATTTCCAGACAACAAGAATATTCTACGACCAAACGAATATTCCCCGACAACAATGAATATTTTACAACAACTTGTTTATTTTAAAAAATTTACATTATATCACCCTTAACTTAAACTTTTTATCAATTTAACCATTTACTGAATAATAATTATAAGAAAAATTGAATACTTCTATTTCATAAAATTCGGGGACTTACATCCAGTCTTGCCACAGTTGTAGCATGTTATCTTGGCATTTTACTTTTTACAAGAACATCGCTTGCCGACACCCTCACTTGTAACCAGCCCCCTTAGGCGCAGTAGGATTAGCATATTTCTTCACTTTCTTAGCTTGGACCCTCTATAAGAGTTTGATTCAGCTACATATTCCCTGGAGGTCTTGACAACCTCGACGGGCTCAACCTCGAGCTCCAGGTGACTACGAATATCATCAATGTTTTTGATATTCTCATTATGGGTCATGTTAACCCGTATATGTTCCCAACTTTCGGGAAGAGAGTGAACCACCGCTAAAATATGATGCTCGTTTGACAATTGAGTCCCACCAAATTTCAATTCCCGAATCATATTAGCCCTGATTCGAAGGTGCTGTTTCATGGTGTGGTTATCACATTTTTTAAAACCATCAAATCTTATGGCTAATTTTCTCAGCCTTGTTAACGAGATGCCACCAAACTTTGTTTTGAGAACTTCTCACATTTCGTGTGTCATTGAGTATTGTTCATACTAAAATAAAAATTCATTGTTCATGCAGCTCAGCAACGTTATGCGAGTGATGCGATCCTTTTTGCGCTAACTTTCGAAGGCTACAACCTTGATTGGATCATTTGCATGTACACCCTCTAGTTTTGTCATCTTGATCAACAGGGTTTCTTCAACCTCTTTCTCCTTGAAGACCATCCTAACTTTTCGGTGCCACACATCATAGTTAACTCCGTCAAACTTGTTTCCTTGGTTAAGGTATGTGATAATGTGTTTTGAAGCCATTTCTATTTTGAACTAAAACGGGAGAATTAATTTTTACCATAATATAAAATAGTAGTTGCAGCATTAATCAAATTAACACAAAAAATAATAGGACATAAATATAGAAGGGATATTTGGTCAAGTTTAGGAATCACAATCTGTATAAAGCCAAATTATTTAAATTTAATTTTTCAGTGCATAAGACGTGCAATTTATGGAATAATTAAATTAAATTACTACTACCTAAATTACTCCCACTAGGAACAAGGGTACATGTGTAATTATAGTATGATAATTTAATTCCAAGAATCAACAATTAATATTTCAAAAATATTAACAAAAAGAATTAAATAATAGGCAATATTACTCAATTAATATACCAAGTATGATATAAACACATTAAAATACTTCTAAAAAATTTACAACTATAGCTTAACAACACAAAAGGTTACTATAATTTTTTTTGAATTTTTTTTTGATAATTATACTAATTATCACAATTAATTAACTATTACATAATTAAATTGAGAGATAAGGTTCAAAAATGTCCTGACTTTTACCGCGATATCTACCAAGCACCCTATACTTTTTTTTTGTCCAAAAGTACACTTAACGTTACAATTTTTGGGTCGTCCGTGCCCCTGCCGTTAACAGATCTGCCAACCAGACTAACATCCGTCCAAATTGATTACGTGGCTGCCATATAAAAATACTAAAAATACTAATTAAAAAATACTAAATACTAATTAAAAAAAATACTAAAATACTAATTAAAAAATACTAAAATATTAATTTAAAAAATACTAAAATATTAAAAAAATCAAATTAAAAAATACTAAAATACTAAAATTCAAATTATTTTGTTAATTAATCCAAACAACATAAATTCAAATTACATCATTAAAATACTAAAATTTTACTAAAATACTAAAATTTTACCATAGTTGTATAACATATCAAATTTTACTTAATATTAGTATTATATACTTTTTACTTTTTATTAAATATTAGTATAACATATCAAATTTTACTAAAGATTTAGTATTATATTTTACTAAGATACGAATTTACTAAAATTTAACGTTAAATTTTTTTCAATTACTATTTTTTTTAACTAAAATACGAATATATTTAGTATTATATTTTACTAAAATACGAATTCACTAAAATTTAACGTTCAAATTTTTTCAATTACTTAAAAAAGAAAATTATTAAAATACGAATATATTTAGTATTATATTTTACTAAAATACGAATTTACTAAAATTTAACGTTAAATTTTTTCAATTACTGATTTTTTAAACTAAAATATAAATATATTTAGTATTATATTTTACTAAAATACGAATTTACTAAAATTTAACGTTAAATTTTTTTCAATTACTAAAATACAAATATATTTAGTAAATCTATTCGTATTTTAGTAAAGAAAATTTAGTAAATATATTCGTATTTTAGTAAATATATTCGTATTTTTAGTAAATATATTCGTATTTAGTAAATATATTCGTATTTTAGTAATTTTTTTAGTAATCGAAAATAATTTAACGTTAAATTTTAGTAAATTCATATTTTAGTAAAATATAATACTAAATATATTCGTATTTTAGTAAAAAAAATTTAAATAATTGAAAAAAAAATTAATGTTAAATTTTAGTAAGATATAATACCTAATATATTCGTATTTTAGTAAAAAAAAAAATATAGTATTTGAAAAAAAATTAACGTTAAATTTTAGTAAATTCGTATTTTAGTAAAATACAATACTAAGTATTTAGTAAAATTTGATATGTTATACTAATATTTAGTAAAAAGTAAAAAGTATATAATACTAATATTTAGTAAAATTTGATATGTTATACAACTATGGTAAATTTTAGTATTTTAGTAAAATTTTAGTATTTTAGTATTTTAATAATTTAATTTGAATTTTTATTATTTTGATTAATTAACAAAATAATTTAAATTTTAGTATTTTTATATTTTTTTAATTTTATTTTTTTAGTATTTTAGTATTTTTTTAATTAATATTTTAGTATTTTTTAAATTAGTATTTTAGTACTTTTTTTAATTACTATTTAGTATTTTTTTAATTAGTATTTTTAGTATTTCCATGTGTCAGCCACGTAATCAATTTGGAAGGATGTTAGTCTAGTTGGCAGATCTGTTAACGGTAGGGGCACGAACGACCAAAAAATTGTAATGTTAAGTGTACTTTTGGACAAAAAAAGTATAGGGTGCTCGGAAGACATCGCGATAAAAGTCAGGGATATTTTTGAACCGTATCTCATTAAATTGATAATTAACTAAAATTATCTAAATGTAATAATTTTTCCAAAAATTTCATTGGAAACATTAATTTTATGTCAATAATTAATTTCTATTAAATTTCCAAAATTTAATAATCACAATAATTAATTTTCTTGTATAAAATAATTAAGGCAAAACTAATGAAATACACACTGTAGCTGGCAGGTTTTACGGATTACAAAATTAAACTTTTAATTTTTCAAATTACCCCACTAAACTAATTATTATTTTAAAATTGAGTCATTCCGTTAAAAAAAAATAAACAGACATTAATTTTTTATCGACAAAACTAATACATTACCGATTATAGTTGACATATTTTACTGATTAAACCATTGAACTTTTAATTTTCTAAATTACCCCATTTAAAAATGATTAGTTTAAATATTTTTAAAAATAATTATTATTTTCAGTAAAAATATTAGAAACTTTAGTGTTTTCCATAAAATGAGTAAAGTTTCATAATATATATATTCAAAAAAATTAAGTTTTATGAAACCAAACTGATTTTTAAAAAAATTAAAATTTTCTATTTTTTTCTTTAAAAAAGTAAAGTTTATTTTTTTGAATCTATATTTTATAAAATTTTACTCATTTTTTTAAAATATGAAAATATTTCCAATTTTTTTTTTCTGAAAATAATATTTATTTATAAAACTTATTAATTTCTTTTTTAAAAAAATTGAATCAATTTTTTTATTTATCTTTTTTTATTTTTTATTTTATTTTAATTTCTATTTTTAGGTTTTGTTTTTCAGATTTCTAATATTAAGAATGAGTCATTCTGTTAAAAAAAAGTAAGTAGACATTAATTTAATTTAAAATCACTTTAATTTTTTTGAATCTATATTTTATAAAACTTTACTCATTTTATGAAAAAAAGTTTCTAATATTTTTTATAAAAAATAATAATTATTTTTAAAAATATTTAAAATAATCAATTATTATTTTCAGTAAAAATATTAGAAACTTTAGTGTTTTTCATAAAATGAGTAAAGTTTCATAATATATATATTCAAAAAAATTAAGTTTTATGAAACCAAACTGATTTTTAAAAAAATTAAAATTTTCTATTTTTTTCTTTAAAAAAGTAAAGTTTATTTTTTTGAATCTATATTTTATAAAATTTTACTCATTTTTTTAAAATATGAAAATATTTCCAATTTTTTTTTCTGAAAATAATATTTATTTATAAAACTTATTAATTTCTTTTTTTAAAAAATTGAATCAGTTTTTTTATTTATCTTTTTTTATTTTTTATTTTATTTTAATTTCTATTTTTAGTTTTTGTTTTTCAGATTTCTAATATTAAGAATGAGTCATTCTGTTAAAAAAAAGTAAGTAGACATTAATTTAATTTAAAATCACTTTAATTTTTTTGAATCTATATTTTATAAAACTTTACTCATTTTATGAAAAAAAGTTTCTAATATTTTTTATAAAAAATAATAATTATTTTTAAAAATATTTAAAATAATCAATTATTATTTTCAGTAAAAATATTAGAAACTTTAGTGTTTTTCATAAAATGAGTAAAGTTTCATAATATATATATTCAAAAAAATTAAGTTTTATGAAACCAAACTGATTTTTAAAAAAATTAAAATTTTCTATTTTTTTCTTTAAAAAAGTAAAGTTTATTTTTTTGAATCTATATTTTATAAAATTTTACTCATTTTTTTAAAATATGAAAATATTTGTAATTTTTTTTTTCTGAAAATAATATTTATTTATAAAACTTATTAATTTCTTTTTTTAAAAAATTGAATCAGTTTTTTTATTTATCTTTTTTTATTTTTTATTTTATTTTAATTTCTATTTTTAGTTTTTGTTTTTCAGATTTCTAATATTAAGAATGAGTCATTCTGTTAAAAAAAAGTAAGTAGACATTAATTTAATTTAAAATCACTTTAATTTTTTTGAATCTATATTTTATAAAACTTTACTCATTTTATGAAAAAAAGTTTCTAATATTTTTTATAAAAAATAATAATTATTTTTAAAAATATTTAAAATAATCAATTATTATTTTCAGTAAAAATATTAGAAACTTTAGTGTTTTCCATAAAATGAGTAAAGTTTCATAATATATATATATTCAAAAAAATTAAGTTTTATGAAACCAAACTGATTTTTAAAAAAATTAAAATTTTCTATTTTTTTCTTTAAAAAAGTAAAGTTTATTTTTTTGAATCTATATTTTATAAAATTTTACTCATTTTTTTAAAATATGAAAATATTTCCAATTTTTTTTTTCTGAAAATAATATTTATTTATAAAACTTATTAATTTCTTTTTTTAAAAAATTGAATCAGTTTTTTTATTTATCTTTTTTTATTTTTTATTTTATTTTAATTTCTATTTTTAGTTTTTGTTTTTCAGATTTCTAATATTAAGAATGAGTCATTCTGTTAAAAAAAAGTAAGTAGACATTAATTTAATTTAAAATCACTTTAATTTTTTTGAATCTATATTTTATAAAACTTTACTCATTTTATGAAAAAAAGTTTCTAATATTTTTTATAAAAAAATAATAATTATTTTTAAAAATATTTAAAATAATCAATTTTTACTTAGTTTAATGTGGTAATTTAAAAAATTAAAAGTTAAATGGTATAATCAGTAAAATGTGTCAACTTCAGTGGGTAATTCATTAGTTTTTTAGATAAAAAATTAACGTCCATTTATTTTTTTTAACGGAATGACCCAATTTTAAAATAATAATTAGTTTAGTGGGGTAATTTAAAAAATTAAAAGTTCAATGGTATAATCAGTAAAACCTGCCAACTACAATGAGTATTTCATTAGTTTTGCTAAATAATTAATAAATCAGTTTTTTAGAAATTAAATAAAAAAAACTGGCAAAACGAGTAAGCGCGCAAGTCAGGTTTGAGTTGGGCAGGTTAGTCAAGAGTGTGGGTCAACTAGTAGACGTGTGCAGCATACACGCGTGTTGTAGAAGCTGTAGCCGCGCATTATGCTCGCTCGCAGGAGTGTGGCCACTGCGACTCTCCGGCGCACGTGTGAGCCATGCGCCACCTTCATGGACTCCGTTCGCATCGCGGTTTGGATAGTTCTGATCGACTCCATTTTTTGAATCTAATGGTATGATTAACTATCATTTTAGGAGCTCCCACAGAAGTGTTGTGACGCACGCAAGTCCTACCGAGAGTGGAATTACGTCGTGCCTTCAACCGCCAGAATTTCTAGAAAACCAAGTTCACGACTCAAACTTCGGCAAAGCTATATCACAAAATTTTTATTCGAATCTTGCATATAATAATTCGTTGGAAAGCTTACAGGACCTATTACGCATACATACCAATATCACATGAAATAGACAACTATGTAGAAAGTTATGGCTGGTCAAAATAGGCAGTTCATCAACTAGGGTTCAATTTTTTTCAAATTACATATCCGATTGAACCTAAATTATGCATATCATATACACTATATATAGGCTACAACATACTGCAATATTAGCCCCTAACAATAAGTGTAACACATGTTGCCATTGATGATTTTTTCAAGCTTGCATACATTCATGACATATTGTGTAAACAATTCATACATGGCATACATATGATCGAAAAACACTTGCTCTCATACCAGTGAAGGAATAATTACATGCATGCTATACTTGTTTACACATAATAAAGAACCAAAGACATACCTCTTAAAGCGTGTTAGCCTTTGGTGCAGAAAAATCTAGTGCAATTCTACGTACTATGCAACCTAGTAGTGTCTCCGAACTACAATCCTTGTGAGATGATTACGAAGCTCGATTTCACGGTTAGAAGCAACTAGAATTTACTCAATATTTAGGAGAGCTCTCTGTAATGGCAGTATGTTATCTATCTCTCTGTTGGAACTCTGAAGACTGATTCATCTGATAATCCCAGACGTTGGTTTTTAATGGCGTAACTAGTTAAAAATTCCCCTATTTTCTCCAACTCCTAGTCAAAGTAACATTTAAAATTAAATGTGTTACTACCTTTATCTATTAGATAAATTGACTTACAAACCAAATGGGTCAAACCCTCTATGGGCGCCCCATTTGGATACCTAATGTAAGACCCCAAATTTTATGAAATAAAAGTATTCAATTTTTCTATTCAGTAAATGGTTAAATTGATAAATGTTAAAGTTAAGGGTGATATATAAAATATTCATTATTGTCGGGGAATATTCGTTTGGTCGTGGAATATTCTTTCTGTCGGAGAATATTCGTACGACGGCGCAGCTATTTGTGGGCCCCATAACGAATAACTGTCGGATGAAGAAAATGACAAATTTAAGTTTTTACAAATAACGGCGTAGTTGTTACCGTTAACACTGTTGGAATAGCCGGTGGTTAAAATACAGTAATACGCGTTATTGCACAGTAGCACACGGTATTGCATAGTATTTTTGAAATTATTGATTCTTACGTAAGAAGGCACTACTCAATAATTGTTATAGTAATTACTGTTCAATATTTTATTTTATTGATTCAATAATTGCTACGTTGAAATTTTATATTATTGTTGTTCAATAATTGTTGTTGCACAGTATTTCCCATTATCAGATCAATAATTCATATTATTTGAATAGTATTATTAGATAGCATTATTGGCAATGTCTAGAAAGTTCTGTCTAAGGAGAGGTTTGGTCATCTAATTACGCGCCAGTAAGGAGAAATCCTTATTGGAAAGCCCCCTCTTTCCTGGGAACGGCCTGGTTGTCATAAATGTGATTCTATAATATTATTTATGAATAATTAATTATTGATTCATATGATAAGGAAATATTTATTTTATGTGGATATAAACGAGGGATATATTTTTGTGGTTAAAAATGAAGGAGTTAATGTTGAGATTTTTATCCGTATTTTTGTCGGAATGGAGGTATTAAAAATCAGGGTTTTTGAGATATTTTGCGGGGGTTATAATTTTTAATCCGACCGTTGGATCGTGGTAATTTTTGGATATGTTATACATATATAAGTTGAGTATATGCCCACAAATTTTGAACCGTTAAAAATGAACGTATGATTTATTATGAATTTTACGAGATGACTGGTTCAGAAATTGTTGAATTTTCGGAGTTTATCATTTTGGTGGAAAATTCTAGAATTTGTGGGCTCCACTTGTGGTTGGTGAAGAAATGTGATGAATTATATTTCAAATGTGGTGGGTGGGAATAGTAGCAGGTAAAGCCATCAGGTTGCAGGTCAAACCTACCAAAATTTTCCTATAAATAGAGGGCTAAGTTAGAATTGAAAATCACACCAGAAACATAAGCTTTCTCTCTTTCTCTCTCTATATTATGAAGCATATTTTGTGAGTTTTTAGATACTTGGTGAGTTGCTATTCATCAGTGCAAGTTTTCTTCAGCATCATATCCGATATCCAGTCAGAAGTACTGCTCTTTTGAGGTAAGGGATAGTAAGAGATATTAAGGGATTTTAAGGGTTGTTATGATTTTCAGTTTCGTAATTTTTCTGATCTTCAAAAATTCTGGAAAAATTTGAAATGATATTTTGATGAGTTTTCTTGATTGTGTCCAAAAATGGTGATTTTTGGATGTATAGATTGAGAGTTATGAATTTTATGAGAAAAGACTATTTTAGAAGTAACAGCTTATAATTCCTTGCGGTTAACTCCAAAATTGATGAAATTTTTATTGGGAGTACATGTATATGATAGAAGTATACTCTGTAAATTTTAGAATTTTTAGACAAAAGTACAATTTTTGATAAATGTCTAAATATTCGGCTATTTTGGCCATATGAAAAATAGTAAATGACTTTTAAAAATTTTGAGAAAAATATATGTTCACTATGGGACTATATTATGCTAAATCTCAGAAAAGAAATATTTTTAGAACTGATTTGGTATTTTTCATGAAAATGGACTAGTTATGAGAAAATGAATTAAATATGTTATGTGAAGTAAGAAAATTGAAAATAGGATTTTATGGCTTGAGAATCCTATATATGAGGTATATGCAGATTTTTGATGAGGGTTTTGGTTATTGATGATGAAATCTTAAGAGTTGGCATTTTATGATGATTAAATGCATTAATTAGTAAAGTGTAAACAATTTAAATAAATTGTTTATAAGCTTAAGAATATTATTCTTTCAATATCATTATACTGAAATATTAGTATGTATATTATTGTGGAATTTCTACCTTTTTCATGTCAGGGTTACTATTCACGAGTTACTATTCATGAGTTACTATTCACGAGTTACTATTCACGAGTTACTATTCACGACAAAATTGGTTTCTTTTTCTAACCAAATTATAGTTGATTTATGAATATTACTCTTGAGATTAAATTTATATGTTGATCATATTGTTTTTATCATCATATATAACATTTTTATAACCCTGATGTTGAAATTCTCTTTCACTGGAGTGTAAAGATGGGTAGATTATTGGTATGATCATGACTAGGGTTCTCTTTGGCCTGTAGTGCAAAGTTGAATTGTGGCTGGTATGATCATGACCATTGAATTTATAATTGAATATCTTAAGCTTAAGTGCAAAGGTGAATTGATCAACATGGTTATAATTATTGTTTATATAAATTCTGAAATGATTATATATTTCTTTGAGATATGAATATATTTGGCCTGTAGTGCAAATATGAATTGTTGATGAATATCTTTGGCATGTAGTGCAAAGATGGCCTGTTGATGAATATCTTTGGCCTGTAGTGCAAAGATGAACTGTTGTTGAATATCTTTGGCCCGTAGTGCAAAGATGGTTTGTTGATGAATATCTTTGGCCCGTAGTGCAAAGATGGATTTGTTAGTATGATTATAAACAGGAACTGTGATTTGGTATAACCATGATCTTTGATGTTTCAGGTAAAGACAGGTGATGAAAATATTCTTCGTCCTGGGTGCGAAGAAAAATTTATAGTCACAATTATGATTATAAGTTATTCATATGATTGTGGAAAGGAACTGTTGAGTGATGTTATATGGATAAAATATTATTGGTGGATTTTTAACATGGAGAAGATAATAGACTTTATAGTCTATTTGACTCTTCTAATGGATTGCTCGTTCCGCTGCAACTATGGTTGAAATTTTTATCATTTACCATATGTTCTAAATCTCTGATTTATTGTTGATGAAGGCTATTGATAATTGAATTATCTTTAGTCATGACATTCTTTACTGAGCTAGTTGTGCTCACCCTTTTGCTTCACAATTCCTTTCAGGTAATAAGAGTGTAGCTGGGTCGAGCGGGGGTAACAAGGGAATAGAACGGTGGTCATCATTTAGTAGTTATATTTGGTGAAGAAAATAGGGTGAGGCGAACCCAACGTTGGAAGGGTGTTTTGTCACTATCATACAAGATGTCTAACGACATACAACCTCGTGTCATCATAAGACATGATTGTGCTCATCCACTTGCTGAGTATATCTATGGGCACTACCTATATAATCTTGGTATTTGTTTGAAGTATAATTCTCAATTAGAGACAGTGGAGATAATGATAAGTCAAGAGAAGACTCACCATTGGGAAGAATATGATAGTAATCTTCTCGTTTTTCTTTGGGGTCTATTGGGTCAACCAAGGATAATTCTGTGGTCATATGATATCTATCATAACCTAGATGCGTGGCCTCCCATGTACGAAGGTTTTCTTGAGCACTTCCCAAAGATTCTAATTTCTAAAACAGTTTTTGACTATACCTTTATGTAAGGTACCTTTGTGAGGTGCTGATACATGATGGTGTCCAATGTCACATTTGGTATATATTTGTATCCAAACTCACAGCATATGTGTTGTTGTATTTTGCACGACAATTGTTGTAATAAAGTTGTAGTTGTTTTCTGTACCATGTATTTGACGACTCAGAATGGGTTGGGTGGAATGAACCTATTTTGGGGTCGTTACATTTGGTATCAGAGCCATAAGTAAAGAGCCCCGAGCCTCTCGCTGGTGACTTCCTGTTGATGGGGGATGCACCGAAGCCAGACTCTCCGTAGGGGACGCCGTTCTGCGGTGGCAAACTGATAGGTACCATTGTGAGGTGCTGTGGTTGAAGCACCATGAGAGTCACATTTGGTATCAGAGCTTAGGGATATGATCTTTGGCGGAGATCGGGGAATATAACTAGGAGGGGAGAGATGAGTAAATCCTTTGCTAGTGTGTCCTACCTAAGCTTATTTGTTGGTCAGTCATAATATCGAGATATTATGTGATATGTTAATTTGTTAAATTAACCCTTGTTTTGAAGCTGTATTCTAGAAAGATATCTGAAATACAGAAGATGAGCAATGGAGAAATCATGATGATAAGGAAGATGGAATCTGAAATGAAAGCAAGGTATTCTCAACTCTTTGAAATACCAGGTACGTAAATTTCGGGGACGAAATTTCATAAGGAGGGGAGATTGTAAGACCCCGAATTTTATGAAATAAAAGTATTCAATTTTTCTATTCAGTAAATGGTTAAATTGATAAATGTTAAAGTTAAGGGTGATATATAAAATATTCATTATTGTCGGGGAATATTCGTTTGGTCGTGGAATATTCTTTCTGTCGGAGAATATTCGTACGACGGCGCAGCTATTTGTGGGCCCCATAACGAATAACTGTCGGATGAAGAAAATGACAAATTTAAGTTTTTACAAATAACGGCGTAGTTGTTACCGTTAACACTGTTGGAATAGCCGGTGGTTAAAATACAGTAATACGCGTTATTGCACAGTAGCACACGGTATTGCATAGTATTTTTGAAATTATTGATTCTTACGTAAGAAGGCACTACTCAATAATTGTTATAGTAATTACTGTTCAATATTTTATTTTATTGATTCAATAATTGCTACGTTGAAATTTTATATTATTGTTGTTCAATAATTGTTGTTGCACAGTATTTCCCATTATCAGATCAATAATTCATATTATTTGAATAGTATTATTAGATAGCATTATTGGCAATGTCTAGAAAGTTCTGTCTAAGGAGAGGTTTGGTCATCTAATTACGCGCCAGTAAGGAGAAATCCTTATTGGAAAGCCCCCTCTTTCCTGGGAACGGCCTGGTTGTCATAAATGTGATTCTATAATATTATTTATGAATAATTAATTATTGATTCATATGATAAGGAAATATTTATTTTATGTGGATATAAACGAGGGATATATTTTTGTGGTTAAAAATGAAGGAGTTAATGTTGAGATTTTTATCCGTATTTTTGTCGGAATGGAGGTATTAAAAATCAGGGTTTTTGAGATATTTTGCGGGGGTTATAATTTTTAATCCGACCGTTGGATCGTGGTAATTTTTGGATATGTTATACATATATAAGTTGAGTATATGCCCACAAATTTTGAACCGTTAAAAATGAACGTATGATTTATTATGAATTTTACGAGATGACTGGTTCAGAAATTGTTGAATTTTCGGAGTTTATCATTTTGGTGGAAAATTCTAGAATTTGTGGGCTCCACTTGTGGTTGGTGAAGAAATGTGATGAATTATATTTCAAATGTGGTGGGTGGGAATAGTAGCAGGTAAAGCCATCAGGTTGCAGGTCAAACCTACCAAAATTTTCCTATAAATAGAGGGCTAAGTTAGAATTGAAAATCACACCAGAAACATAAGCTTTCTCTCTTTCTCTCTCTATATTATGAAGCATATTTTGTGAGTTTTTAGATACTTGGTGAGTTGCTATTCATCAGTGCAAGTTTTCTTCAGCATCATATCCGATATCCAGTCAGAAGTACTGCTCTTTTGAGGTAAGGGATAGTAAGAGATATTAAGGGATTTTAAGGGTTGTTATGATTTTCAGTTTCGTAATTTTTCTGATCTTCAAAAATTCTGGAAAAATTTGAAATGATATTTTGATGAGTTTTCTTGATTGTGTCCAAAAATGGTGATTTTTGGATGTATAGATTGAGAGTTATGAATTTTATGAGAAAAGACTATTTTAGAAGTAACAGCTTATAATTCCTTGCGGTTAACTCCAAAATTGATGAAATTTTTATTGGGAGTACATGTATATGATAGAAGTATACTCTGTAAATTTTAGAATTTTTAGACAAAAGTACAATTTTTGATAAATGTCTAAATATTCGGCTATTTTGGCCATATGAAAAATAGTAAATGACTTTTAAAAATTTTGAGAAAAATATATGTTCACTATGGGACTATATTATGCTAAATCTCAGAAAAGAAATATTTTTAGAACTGATTTGGTATTTTTCATGAAAATGGACTAGTTATGAGAAAATGAATTAAATATGTTATGTGAAGTAAGAAAATTGAAAATAGGATTTTATGGCTTGAGAATCCTATATATGAGGTATATGCAGATTTTTTATGAGGGTTTTGGTTATTGATGATGAAATCTTAAGAGTTGGCATTTTATAATGATTAAATGCATTAATTAGTAAAGTGTAAACAATTTAAATAAATTGTTTATAAGCTTAAGAATATTATTCTTTCAATATCATTATACTGAAATATTAGTATGTATATTATTGTGGAATTTCTACCTTTTTCATGTCAGGGTTACTATTCACGAGTTACTATTCATGAGTTACTATTCACGAGTTACTATTCACGAGTTACTATTCACGACAAAATTGGTTTCTTTTTCTAACCAAATTATAGTTGATTTATGAATATTACTCTTGAGATTAAATTTATATGTTGATCATATTGTTTTTATCATCATATATAACATTTTTATAACCCTGATGTTGAAATTCTCTTTCACTGGAGTGTAAAGATGGGTAGATTATTGGTATGATCATGATTAGGGTTCTCTTTGGCCTGCAGTGCAAAGTTGAATTGTGGCTGGTATGATCATGACCATTGAATTTATAATTGAATATCTTAAGCTTAAGTGCAAAGGTGAATTGATCAACATGGTTATAATTATTGTTTATATAAATTCTGAAATGATTATATATTTCTTTGAGATATGAATATATTTGGCCTGTAGTGCAAATATGAATTGTTGATGAATATCTTTGGCATGTAGTGCAAAGATGGCCTGTTGATGAATATCTTTGGCCTGTAGTGCAAAGATGAACTGTTGTTGAATATCTTTGGCCCGTAGTGCAAAGATGGTTTGTTGATGAATATCTTTGGCCCGTAGTGCAAAGATGGATTTGTTAGTATGATTATAAACAGGAACTGTGATTTGGTATAACCATGATCTTTGATGTTTCAGGTAAAGACAGGTGATGAAAATATTCTTCGTCCTGGGTGCGAAGAAAAATTTATAGTCACAATTATGATTATAAGTTATTCATATGATTGTGGAAAGGAACTGTTGAGTGATGTTACATGGATAAAATATTATTGGTGGATTTTTAACATGGAGAAGATAATAGACTTTATAGTCTATTTGACTCTTCTAATGGATTGCTCGTTCCGCTGCAACTATGGTTGAAATTTTTATCATTTACCATATGTTCTAAATCTCTGATTTATTGTTGATGAAGGCTATTGATAATTGAATTATCTTTAGTCATGACATTCTTTACTGAGCTAGTTGTGCTCACCCTTTTGCTTCACAATTCCTTTCAGGTAATAAGAGTGTAGCTGGGTCGAGCGGGGGTAACAAGGGAATAGAACGGTGGTCATCATTTAGTAGTTATATTTGGTGAAGAAAATAGGGTGAGGCGAACCCAACGTTGGAAGGGTGTTTTGTCACTATCATACAAGATGTCTAACGACATACAACCTCGTGTCATCATAAGACATGATTGTGCTCATCCACTTGCTGAGTATATCTATGGGCACTACCTATATAATCTTGGTGTTTGTTTGAAGTATAATTCTCAATTAGAGACAGTGGAGATAATGATAAGTCAAGAGAAGACTCACCATTGGGAAGAATATGATAGTAATCTTCTCGTTTTTCTTTGGGGTCTATTGGGTCAACCAAGGATAATTCTGTGGTCATATGATATCTATCATAACCTAGATGCGTGGCCTCCCATGTCGAAGGTTTTCTTGAGCACTTCCCAAAGATTCTAATTTCTAAAACAGTTTTTGACTATACCTTTATGTAAGGTACCTTTGTGAGGTGCTGATACATGATGGTGTCCAATGTCACATTTGGTATATATTTGTATCCAAACTCACAGCATATGTGTTGTTGTATTTTGCACGACAATTGTTGTAATAAAGTTGTAGTTGTTTTCTGTACCATGTATTTGACGACTCAGAATGGGTTGGGTGGAATGAACCTATTTTGGGGTCGTTACACCCAAAATTAAAAACTATATATGTGCAACATTTAATATTCATAAATTTTAAAGCACATAACCCAATACAAAAATTCTGATATGATTAATCTAAAATATACATATATGCATATTATTCTTATGCAATAATTTCAAGAATAAATTAGCAAGCATATACTATATTTTCAATAATTTATTAAATTATGAACTCAAATTCTCACATATAATAATCCATATGTATTACTTTATTTTTCTCCTAAATAATATAATCACATATATTATACTTGGAAGAAAATAAATATACATTTTTAGCCACATATAGTACATTATCAAATAATAAATATATATATTATCATGCAAAAATTAAATTAATTCACTTACAGTGATTTCACATTTCTTTTTTTGAAGTTTCTTTGATTGGGAAATATCTTCCTAGATAGTAATAATTTTCGCGAGCATACAATTATAAGAAAATATCATTCTTTGATGTAGCCTCATCACCCTTTCATATTCAGGCTAACATCATTTTTTAGAATGTCCTTCATAGAATACCAAAGTGGATGATTAACTCATTCCATACTAGAAATAATCGCAAGAAATCCTTTGATAACACGGATTCCTATTTCTCAACGACATTCCACGATCGAGACAATTGGCTAAATCCCGTGAAACCATTTCATAGAAGGTCATTGATATCTTCTTTTTATAAAGCAAATCGACTTCAATTCTTGAATAATCCACATCACTTCTGCTTCTATTGTAATAAAAGATTCCCTTTTTATGTGGAAAATGTAACGACCCAAAAATAGGTCCATTCCATCCAACCCATTCTGAGTCGCCAAATACATGGTACAGAAAACAACTACAACTTTATTACAACAATTGTCGTATAAAATACAACAACACATATGCTGTGAGTTTGGATATAAATATATATCAAATGTGACACATGTCCCAACCGTGGACAACACCTCACAGTGGCACCTTACATAAAGGTATAGTCAAAGACTGTTTTAGAAATTAGAATCTTTGGGAAGTACTCAAGGAAACCTTCGTACATGGGAGGCCATGCTTCTAGGTTGTGATAGATATCATATGGCCACAGAATTATCCTTGGTGGACACAATATACCCCAAAGAAAAACGAGAAGATTACTATCATATTCTTCCCAATGGTGAGTCTTCTCTTGACTTATCATTATCTCCACTGTCTTTAATCGTGAATTATACTTCAAACAAACACCAAGATTATATTGGTAGTGCTCGTAAATATACTCAGCAAGTGGATGAGCACAATCCCGTCTTATGATGACACGAGGTTGTATGTCATTAGACATCTTGTATGATAGTGACAAAATACCCTTCCAACGTTGGGTTCGCCTCACCCTATTTGATTCACCAAATATAACTACTAAATGATGACCACCGTTCTATTCCCCTGTTACCCCCTGCTCGACCCAGCTACACTCTTATTACCTGAAAGGAATTGTGAAACAGAAGGGTGAGCACAACTAGCCCAGTAAAGAATATCATGACTAAAGATAAATAAATTATCAATAGTCTTCATCAGTAATAAATCAGAGATTTAGAACCTATGGTAGATGATAAAAATTTTCAACCATAGTTGCAACGGAACGAGCAATCCATTAGAAGAGTCAAATAGACCATAAAGTCTATTATCTTCTCCATGTTAAAAATCCACCAACAATGTTTTATCCTTGTAACATCACTCAACAGTTCCTTTTCACAATCATATGAATAACTCATAGTCATAATTGTGATTCTAAATTTTTCTTCGCACCCAGGACGAATAATATTTTAATCATCTGTCTTTACCTGAAACATCAAAGATCATGGTTACACCAAATCACAGTTCCTGTTCATAATCATACTAATAAATCCATCTTTGCACTACAGCCAAAGATATTCAACAATAGTTCATCTTTGCACTACAGGCCAAAGATATTCATCAACAGACCATCTTTGCACTACAGGCCAAAGATATTTAACAACAGTTCATCTTTGCACTACAGGCCAAAGACATTCATCAATAATTCATCTTTGCACTACGGCCAAAGATATTCATCAACAATTCAACTTTGCACTACAGGCCAAAGATATTCTTTAACAGTTCATATTTGCACTACAGGCCAAATATATTCATATCTCAAAGAAATATATAATAATTTTAGAACTTATATAAACAATAATTATAATCATGTTGATCAATTCACATTTGCACTTAAGCTAAAAATATTCAATCATAAATTCAATGGTCATGATCATACCAGTCACAATTCAACTTTTTCACTACTGGCCAAAGAGAACACTAGTCATGATCATACCAATAATCTATCCATCTTTGCACTCAAGTGAAAGAGAATAGCATCATTAGGGTTATAAAAATGTTATATATGATAATAAAATCAATATAATCAACATATAGATTTAATCTCAAGAGAAATATTCATAAATCAACTATAATTTAGTTAGAAAAAGAAACCAATTTTGTCGTGAATAGTAACTCGTGAATAATAACCCCGATACAAAAAAGTAAAAATTCTACAATAAAATCCATACCAATATTTTGGTATAACGAAATTGAAAGAATAACATTTCTTAAACTTATAAACAATTTATTTTAATTGTTTACACTTTACTAAAATAATGTATTTAATCATTCTAAAATGCCAAACTCATAAGATTTCATCACTAATAACCAAAACCTTCATAAAAAATTTGCATATACCACATATATGATTCTCAAGCCATAAAATCATATTTTCTAATTTTCTTCCTTCACATAACATATTTAATTCCTTTATTCATTACTAGACTATTTTCATAAAAAATACCAAATCAGTTCCAAAAATATTTCTTTTCTGGGATTTAGTAGAATATAGTCTCATATTGAACATATATTTTTTTTCGGAATTTTTAAAATATATTTACTATTTTTCATATGGCCAAAATTACCAAATATTTAGACATTTATCATAAATTGTACTTTTATCCAAAAATCCCGAAATTTATAGAGTATACTTCTATCATATACATGTACTCCCAATAAAAATTTCATCAATTTTGGAGTTAACCACAAGGAGTTATAAGAGTTTTCTTTTAAAATAGTCTTTTCTCATAAAATTCATAACTCTTAATTTATACATCCAAAAATCATCATTTTTGGACACAATCAATAAAACTCATCAAAATATCATTTCAAATTTTTTCAGAATTTTCTGAAGTTCAGAAGAATTATGAACTAAAAAACATAATAATCATTAAAATCCCTTACTATCCCTTACCTCAAAAGAGCAGCACTTCTGACTGGAATGCAAAGCCGAAGGAAACTTACACTGAATAGCAACTCTTAAAGTATCTAAATACTCACAAAATATGCTTCATAATATAGAGAGAGAAAAAGAGAAAGCTTGTTTCTGGTGTGATTTTCAATTCTAACTTAGCCCTCTATTTATAGGAAAATGTTAGCACGCCGAAGCAGACTTAACCTGCAATCTGATGGCTTTACCTGCTACTATTCCCACCCACCACATTTGAATAAAAAATTTAGCACATTTCTTCACCAACCAAGAGTGGGGCCCACCAATTCTAAAATTTTCTACCAAAATGATAAATTCCGAAACTTCAATAATTTCTGAACCAGTCATCTCGTAAAATTCATAATAAATCATACGTTCATTTTTAACGGTTCAAAATTTGTGGACATATACTCAACTTATATATGTATAATATATCCAAAAATTACCACGATCCAACGGTCGGATTAAAAATTATAACCCCCGTAAAATATCTCAAAAATCCTAATTTTTAATACCTCCATTTCGACAAAAATACTGATAAAAACCTCAACATTAACTCCTTCATTTTTAACCACAAAAATATATCCCTCATTTATATCCACATAAAATAAATGTTTTCTTATCATATGAATCAATAATTAATTATTCACAAATAATATTACAGAGTCACAATTATGACAACCAGGCCGTTCCCAAGAAAGATGGGGCTTTTTAATAAGGATTTCTCCTTATTGGCGCGCAATTAGCTGACCAAACCTCTCCTTAAACAGAATTTTCTAGACATTGCCAATAATATTATCTAATAATATTATTCAAATAATATGAATTATTGATCTGATAAAGAAAAATACTGTGCAACAACAATTATTGAAACAACAATAATATAAAATATCAACGCAGCAATTATTGAATCAATAAAATAAAATATTGAACAATAACTACTGTAACAATTATTGAGTAGTGCCTTCTCACGTAAGAATCAATAATTTCAAAAATATTGTGCAATATCGTGTGCTACTGTGCAATAACGCGTATTACTGTATTTTAACCACCGGGTATTCTAACAGTGTTAACGGTAACAACTACGCCGTTATTTGTAAAAACTCAAATTTGTCGTTTTCTTCATCCGACAGTTATTCTGTTATGGGGCCCACAAATGACTGCGCCGTCGTACGGATATTCCCGACAAAAAGAATAATCCACGACCAAACGAATATTCCTCGACAACAATGAATATTTTATAGCCACTTGCGTATTTTGTAAAATTTGCATATTTCACCCATAACTTTAAACTTTTATCAATTTAACCATTTACTGAATAGTAATTATAAGAAAAATTGAATACTTTTATTTCATAAAATTCGGGGTCTTACAGAAAATGCCCGTATCAATAATTATGATTTTACGTATGGACAATTCTTCAATATCTTGTTCATTCATAACAAAAAAATTTCTTTGTGTGTTGGTTAAAAAAATGCTTTTTGGGGGAGAGATACTATTTCACCAATCGAGTCACAGGTATCTAACATATTCATACCTAACAATTTCCACAAAGTGGTGGTGACGAAACGCATAACTTGTACAAATCTTCCATTTTCTAAGTCGATCCGACCCATTCGTTCGTAGAGCTATTTACTCGATCGCAGACATTTTTGGAACACCTTTAACAGAGGGACAAATAGTCAATTTTAAAAGAACTTATTGTCAACCTCTTTCAGATATGAATCTATCTGATTCAGAAGGGAAGAACTTGCATCAGTATCTCAATTTCAATTCAAACATGAGTTTGATTCACACTCCATGTTCTAAGAAATATTTACCATCCGAAAAGTGGAAAAAATGGAGTCTTTGTCTAAAGAAATGCGTTGAGAAAGGGCAGATATATAGAACCTTTCAACGAGATAGTGCTTTTTTAACTCTCTCAAACTGGAATCTACATATATGCCATGGTTCCTTACTTCGATAGGGTACAAATATCTAAATTTTATATTTTTAGATACTTTTTCAGACCTATTGCCGATACTAAGTCTAAGTAGCAGTCAAAAATTTGTATCAATTTTTCATGATATTATGCATGAATCAGATATATCATGGTGAATTCTTCAGAAAAATTGTGTCTTCTATAATGAAAATGGAAACAATGGAAATGGAATCTGATAAGTGAGATTTCGAGTAAGTGTTTCCATAATTGTTGGAACTTTCATCGTAAAACGTTGCCAAAGTGCCAGAGTTTTGAAAAATAATAATAATACCATCTGAATCGAATGAAAGTTCACTCTCTCCTTACGACAGTATTTGGCCCCTATATAAACTGCACATAGTTACAGCGAATCCGTCTCCCAACATAAGATAAACTCAAAAATTAATTTGTATTAAATACCATGTACACGATAGTATTTAATTCAAAACTATAATTTGAGAGAGAAGAAAAATAATAACACCAAAATTCTTTTAAAAGAATTATGCATTCATTTCTTGTGAATGAAATGTTATCAAAAGTGAGTTTTCTAATCCATTTATAATGTTCTAAATACCCCTTTCTAAAGGCACATTTTCAATTTGAAAAAAACCCTATTTTTAAGTGTCACATCGATTCAAACTAGTGACCCAAATCGAACTATTACACCGGTTCAATGTCACATTCGTAAAAACTAGCAATCACACCTATTCAAACTAGTGACTCAAGTTAAACTATTACACCGATTCAATGTTAAATTTGTTCAAACTAATAATTATATATTTACTATTAAATCAATACATTTATCAATTATTAAAATAATATAATATATTTAATATATACCAACAATATTCAACACGCCCTTCGCATGAACCCATGTGATTAAAGATGTTGTGAAGGCTTTGTGAATTGGAACCATGCTTTTATGGTCAAAGCTCACAATAAGAAATGGAAAATTTTATTTTCTCATTCATTTTTGGTGACATAATTGTTGTGTTCACCCAATAAACTTCAACCTCTCCTACTTGCTTATTTTAATCTTCTTTGACATTCAATGTTTTTTTGATAAAGTCTCATGACTCATCATCAGGTCTTATCAGCGTAGTAAACAACCTAACATATAATTTGACCACATTGTAGAATTATTTACTTTTAAAGAATATAAACGTGTTTCATGATTGCAACACTTTATTGGATTAACAAATTGTATTTTTTCCGTTTTAAATTATAAAATTATTATTAATTTTTTAAAATTAATTTAATATATTTAAAATTTTAAATTGAGATAATTCATTAAAAAATATGAAAAAATAAAATTTATAATAATTTATACTTTTGAGATAATTTACAATATTAATTATTGTATTAATTAAAATTAAAAAAATTCTTATTAATTTTAAATTTAATTTTTTTAAAATTATTTTAAAAAAATTTATATTTCATAATCGATAGTATTTTATTTCACGAAGACACGGTGTTCAAACATTATACATACGTATGTTATATGTAGACGCAAACGACATACAGACGGACATTAAGATGGGAAATGGAGATTCCGAATTTACCTCCAACTTATTATTTTCCCCCCATTATATTCTACTTATACAAATTTTGAGCTATCCCACTTATGCTTCCTGTAGCTATTAATAAAGAAAAAAGGTCATTCAACTTATACACGTTTATATATGATATGAATGTTCTAAAAGTAAAATTATTTTCGATTATTTATTAACTTTGTTTTAAGATTAAAATACATTTTAATTTTTTAAAATAAGTATATAAAATTTTAAATTTTACATGTGATATATACAAGTCGCACTTTCAATATTTTCGAACAAACTATTTTTTTTTCACTTTAAACTTTAAACCATAAACCATAAACCATAAACCATAAACCCCATAAACCATAAACTTAGGAGAAAGATTTTGTTTTTCCTGAATAAGTTAACAACCATTAGTTGACTAATCACATTTTTGTTTAATTATTTCGTGAACAACTCAATGAGTTAACTCGCCAGAGTTAACTTTTTCATCCGTGTAAACTCAAACATCCATCCTTTAATTAAGATAATTTACAGAATAAAAATAATTCATCTTCAAGAACTTGCCGAAAGACAAGAATATATATATATATATATATATATATATATATATATATATATATATATATTTTGTAGACATTCAGAATTTTGCATTCTTGTTACTAACCTTGCAGGAGGGCAAAATCGTCTTTCAGAGATAACCCTAGAAGTCAAATCAGCTCAATCCCGGAGACAACCCCGGGATACTCAGTTTTTCAATCTCAGAGACAACCCCGAGATACTCGGTTCTGATGAGTGGATTTCATACCTACGAATCGGCTTCTGATTTGTGCTTAAACAGCATTGATCCTGTCTATTTCTGTTCTTTTTTATTTGTTTTATGTTTAGGATTGCATTACGTGGCATGGTGGTATAATGGCGGTGTTATGGCGAGAAATAGCATGCAAAAGGTGAGAATTTAGAGATGCAAAAGTACCCCCTGTCGGGGCAGGCATATTTGCAAAGAAAACCCCCCGTCGGGGCGGGGGTACATAACCCAAGAACAGAAGCACCCCCCGCCGGGGCGGGCCTCATCAGTACAAAAACCCCCGCCGGGGCTGGGGTATGGGGAGAGAGAAAATGTTTTGCTTTGATTAAACTTCTGCAGCCGCGTGAATGGAACAATTTGGCATGGACTGGGACTATGTTGGGGGTGGTGTTATCAGTGTTATACATGACTTATTCTCAGAAAACACATTAGAACATCAATTAATTACAACAATCAGTCAATTCAACTTGGAGCCCTAATTTTCAGAGAAAATCATTGGAGGAGAGCAAGGAAGGTCAAGATCACGAAGATTATAGATTCGAAGGCGAAGAAGGGTGGTTTTGTAACTATTCTAATTTATTACTTTGAATTTTATAATTGGGATTATGAATTCTCTACTTATTTCAGTCTTTAATTTATCTATGATGAACTAAATTCTTAGTTAGGCTTGCAATGTATCTTTATGGTTGAACAATGATTGTTATGCCTTAATTTCAGTTTAATATTACTATCAATTCAGTTTATCTATTGTGAGTTGCACTTAAATTTATGAATTGCTTGATCACCAATTCTGTGTGGATTTATATGGACTCGAGAGATGATGCATGAATCTAGACTTGATCACTTTAGCATGTGTTCTTGAATTCTGTGTTTTAATGGAATCTTGATGAATGTTTATGATAGAGATATACCTAACATCACATGTAATCGTGTAAAGAACTTGAGATTTAAACATTTTTTGATTTTAATTCACATAGAGATATAATGAATTAGTTAATTAGGGTGTTTGGCTTAATTCTATCAATTTGTAGATTTAAGTTAATACGGTGTTAGTGCATCGGGAGATGTCTAATTCTATTTGAGTGTTCTTGATTAATAAACTGAGATAGTAAATTGAACTGAAATGAGGTGTGATAATCAAAGTGAGACTTAAAGTGAAGTTGTAAGACTAATTCTCCATTATCTGCTTGAAATTTTCGGTTACTTAGTGTGTTGATTGATTTGAATTTTTAGTTTCTTAGTTTTTATTAATTATAATCATTAATTTGAATAGTTAAATAAAATTGGGTTGATATAAAACTGATAATTATTATATTTAATTTCATACTAGTCTCCGAGGGAACGATATTTTTCTTATCATTATATTACTTGTTGACCACGTACACTTGCGTGTGAGCGTATATAGATTTTATCAAACAAATTTTTGGCGCCGTTGCCGAGGACTAGGTGTGATTTTAGTATTTTCAATATCAGTTTAATTAGTTCAGTTTTACTTAAACAAAATTTTCTTTTATTTTTGTTCTTTCTTATTTCAGGTTCTCTGACTTAGTGTATGCAAACTCGGTCTAAGAAGCCAGACTTGCTTCCTTTCAAGGACGATATCAAGAAAAGGTTTCAAAGGTTTTGTAAGTGGATTAAGGACACTAAGAAAAACTTTGATAAGGAAGAAACAATGGCTGCAGAGGATCAGAAAGCGCTGAGGGATTCTGCTACTCCCAGGGTGACTGAGCTTCAGTCAAGTATCACTAGGCCTGCGATAGCTACAAATAATTTGAGATCAAGCCTGGAACCATACAGATGATTCAGAACTCAGTACAATTTGGGGGATTAGCCAACGACGATCCAAATGAGCACTTAATTAGTTTTCTGGAAATCTATGACACCTTCAAATACAACGGGGTGTCAGATGATGCAGTTAGACTTCGCTTATTTCCGTTCACACTACGGGATAAGGTGAAAAGTTGGTTACACTCTCTACCTCCAGGGTGGATTACTATATGGGACGTCCTTGCTCAGAAATTCTTGGCCAAGTTTTTCCCACCAGCAAAAACTGCGAAGATGAGAAACGAGATTATTATGTTTGAGCAGCTGCATGGGGGAGTCATTGTATGAAGCATGGGAAAGGTACAAGGAAATCCTTAGGAAATGTCCACATCATGGACTACCTAAATGGCTGCAGATGAACATGTTCTACAATAGGTTGAGTGGTAATCTCAGGACTAGCATAGATGTAGCTTCGGGTGGAGCTTTCATGGCTAAGAGTTATGATGAAGCGTATGATCTAATAGAAATGATGGTGGCTAACAACTACCAGTGACCTACAACAAGAATGACACAGCCTAAGATAGCTAGGATGTTAGAAGTAGATGGGGTAACAACGTTAGCGGCACAAATTTCAGCTTTGTCTAAGAAGATGGATGCTTTGACAGATGTACAAACATATCAAGTTGGTTATGTTTGCGAGTTATGTGCAGGGGAACATCCTACAGAATAGTGTGCCATTAACCCAGCAGCAGTACAGTTTATGGGCAGCTACAATAGGATTCCGCAGAATATGTATCAGAATGATTACAATCCGGGGAATAGATATCATTCTAATTTTTTGTGGGCTAATAATCAAAATCAGCAGGCTCCACGACCTTCTTATCCCCCGTGGTTTCAAAATCAGCATCAACAAGCAGCTTCGCAGCAAGAGAAAAAGACAGATTTAAAAGAGCTATTGTTGAAGTATATATCGGGAAATGAGACGTCAATGAAAACATAAGCAGTGGCCATCAATAACTTAGAAAATCAGATGGGACAGCTTGCTTTAGCACTTAATAATAGACCTCAAGAGACTCTACCTAGTGACATAGAAAAGAATCTGAAGGGGAATCATGAATAGTGTCAAGCAATTACTTTGAGGAGTGGAAAGCATCTTGTGGGGCAGAATGCAGAAAATTCAGCTAAGAAAGATGACAAAGAAGGTGAAGACAAAGTGGTTGAAAAGAAATAGGGTGAGGAAAAGCAAGAGGACAAGAGTAAGATAGATGTTGAGCCCGTTGTGTATCCTCCACCACCGTTTCAGTAGAGGGTCCAAAAACAGAAACTAGACAAGCAATTCTCAAAGTTTTTAGAAGTTTTCAAGAAACATCAGATTAACATTCCTTTCATAGAAGCCGTAAAGCAAATGTCGAGTTATGCCAAATTCATGAAGGGTATTCTGTCAAGGAAGAAGAAATTAGAGGATTACGAGACTGTAGCTTTAATGGAGGAATGCAGTGCAGTTCTACAGAGAAAGTTACCTCCGAAATTGAAGGATCCGGGGAGTTTCACCATTCCTTGCACAATCAGTAATATGGCCTTCAACAAGTGTTTGTGTGATTTGGGGGCGAGTGTGAACCTCATGCCGTTGTCAGTTTATACTCAATTGGGTTTGCCAGCTCCGAAGCCTACAAACATATCACTGCAGTTAGCGAACAGATCAGTGACCTTTCTATGAGGAATCGTTAAGAAGGAATTACTTGCAGTAGTTTACGCCTTTGACAAATTTAGAGCCAATTTGATTGGAACAAAGGTGGTGGTATACACGGATCACTCGGCGATTCGTAATTTGATCTCAAAGAAGGATGCTAAGCCTAGACTAATTAGATGGATTCTACTCCTTCAGGAATTTAACTTGGAAATAAAGGATAGGAAGGGGACAGAAAATCAAGTAGCGGATCATCTTTCAAGACTAGAAAATTCGGACAAGGATGGGGCAGACAAGTGTTTAATAAATGAATCATTTCTGGATGAGCAACTTTTTGGAGTAAACTCTGAGTTTCCATGGTATGCAGATTTTTCCAATTACTTGGTGAGTAAAATCCTTCCCCCTGATCTGACACGTCAACAGAAAAGGAAGTTCCTACATGATGTCAAGTGGTACATGTGGGATGAGCCCTATTTATTCAGACAGTGTGCAGACAAAATGATTTGCAGATGTGTGCCATACATCGAAGTGAAGAATATTTTGCACGAATGCCATTCACCTGCGTTTGGGGGACATTATGGTAGTGAGCGGACAACGGCCAAGGTACTTTAGACAAGATTCTATTGGCCTACTGTGTTCAAGGATTCCCACCAGTTCGTGAAAAATCATGACATATGCCAAAGGGTGGGTAATATCTCGAAAAGGAATGAGATGCCGCTCAACACGATCATGGAAGTCGAGGTTGTTGATTTGTGGGGAATGGACTTCATGGGACCTTTTCCTCCTTCATTCAACAACTTGTACATCTTGCTAGATGTGGACTACATTTCAAAATGAGTTGAAGCCGTAGCACTCCCTACGAATGATGCCAAGGTGGTTCTTAAGTTCCTACAGAAGAATATCTTTACGAGGTTTGGCACGCCAAGAGCAATCATAAGTGACGAGGGAAGTCACTTCTGTAATAAGTCATTTACCGCTCTCTTGGCAAAGTACGGAGTCAATCATAGGGTTGCAACAACATATCACCCCCAAACGAGTGGTTAAGCTTAGGTTTCCAACAGAGAGGTGAAGAAAATTTTAGAGAAGGTAGTGAATCCGAGCAGAAAATATTGGTCTCTAAAGTTAGATGACGCATTATGGGCTTGCAGGACAACATATAAGACACCAATTAAGATGTCTCCGTATCAGTTGGTCTATGGGAAAGCGTGTCACCTGTAATAATCCAGAATTTTAATTGTAATTTTAAATATTTATTGAATTATATAAATATTTAATGGATGTATTTATTGTTGAATAAATATTTGTTTAATTGATTTGATCTGATTTGGTTATTTATTTGTTTAATAAATAATTAATGAGTTAAGGAAATTAATTATTATGAGATAGTATTCTAATTTAATTTAATAATTAAGTTAAAGAGTTTATAATGGTTAAATGAATTATTATATTATTCAATAAATTGTTATTAGAATTAATTACGTTAAGTATGAAAACTTAATTAAATAAAGTGTGACAAATAACTATATTATAAAGGAGTTATTAAAATAAATTAAAGGAGTTTAATTTAGTTTTGCCAAACAAGGCTTAAATATATTAAGTCTTTAATTTTTAAAGAATTTTGCCAAACGGAGCCTTATTTGAATTTTGAATTATTAATAATATAAATTAAATAAATAAAATATAAATAATGTATATTAATTATGTAACTGATAATTTAATAAGGTCATTAGTAGATGTCGGCTTTTAAAATGTTTGAAAAGACGTGCATTTGTTTTATTTTTAGTTTACGTATAATGTATTTGGCTTAAGCCTAAGAAAAGAAAAAGAAGGTTGTCAGATGTTTGAGAGAGAGTCTGAGAGAGAGAAGCAAGAGAAAGTTCTAAGTTCTTCGAGCTATTCTCAGTGATTAATAAGGATTTCTTAAATAACAAAAGGTATGATCATAACCTTATTATATATATATATATATATATATATATATATATATATATATATATATATATATATATAAGTGTTTTAACGATGTGAGTTTTAGTTTCTATGTTCTCGAGTTTTATACTTGCTGTGAATTCCAAATTTCTGTAATTGCTATTATACAATTGAATTATAGTGATTGTATGTGGTTATGAGGATTAGAACTAGTGTTAGATAAAGAAATGTATCCTAATTACATCTGCAAGTAAAGAAATGGTTTTGCAGTGAACACATGTATGAACGTATTTTGTAGGATAACAAAATTAGTTTTAGATTTTGAACTAATATGTGAAATTGAACTTTGAATATATTAGTTGTTAAGAAATTTAGAGAACATAGCAAAGGAATCAATTTGATGTATAATTGTGGTTACGAACACAGTTTCAAACAAATATCAACCATGGAGTTTTGGTTTTAAAACAGTACTTTCAAGGATTTAAGTTTTCTAAAATTGATGTTTAATTGTTTTAAATTTGTATTTGTATGCTTGATAATATTTATGTGTAGTTTACATGAATTATTTATGTTAATTGGTGTTAGAAATTGAGACACAGCAGCTTTGTTCTGTTCTTCGTTTGTGTTCTATAAGCTTGGAGCCTCAGTGGGAAGTTCAGCGCCTCAGCCTCAATTCCCGCGCCGTAGCACCAAAGATAGCGCCTATTTCGCGCCGTAACTCCACTTCCTGACATGGTCTTCACGCCACAGCGCTGGAACCGTGCCGCAGCGCGGCCCACAGTGCAAACTGTGGCGCCGCAGCGCCGGTTTGTAGAAAGTCCAGGAAAGACTTTTGTTTTGCACAAAAGTCTATAATTATTGATGTAATGCAGTACTATAATTGTTAAAAATGTATTATTATTATTATTATTATTATGGTATTACAGTTCTAAGAACGAGCATGTTATTAATACCTAACTAGCGTTATTATTATTTTAATTGATGTAACTTGATTAAAATTAAACCTTACATGATGTATATACTTATTTATACATATAATGTTGGTAGTGACTAATTATGTCATGATAACATATATATAGGGTATTGTGATTCGAGTTATTCTGGTTTAACCTACAAGCAAGGCAAGTTCCTTACCCTATCTCGATTATAATTACGCAAGTTTTCTATCTCCACACTTTTGTTGAGCTAGTTTATTTACGATTGAGCAAGTTCTCTAAATCTATTGATACATTGTGCTAGTTTACACTTTCGTTGAGCTAGTTTGTTTATTATTGAGCAAGTTCTTGTACCTAGTTATTCATGATGATGCAAGTTTTCTAAATCTTATCTTTTAATATTGAGCAAGTTTCTCTAATATGTAACTTGTTATTTAGCATGCGAGTTATACCTTCTGATATTCTAGTGTTGAACAATTTTATCGTTCAAATTACTATTTGCTATGCATGCTTAGTATTCAATTCTCAATAACCTTGACTTAATATTGTTCAAGCAAGTCATGTTATGATTATTCAATGTTTATGCTATTAGATTATTCCTAAAGCATGATCTTAATTTATAATGTCGATTCAGTTATGTTTACTTCATAGCATAACGTTATTAACTTTGTATTCAACTAATCCTTAGTTGATGACCGTTGAATTCTAAATTACCTTGAAACGTATCCAAACCAAACTTACTTTGGGGCGGACTTATACTCTAAATACTGAGATGAACAACCCTATTATTAGGGGTTTACACTTAGCGTTGAAATGTTTGTGCACAATACATTATACGAAGGACTGATCCCCCTAAGTACGAGGAGTCCTTATAGTCTTATGACTGTTAAAGTTTAAGTTGAAAGATTACTTATAACTATGGACATGGTTCGTGGTCTTAGGACCCTCAGTTATATAATTCAGAATGTTGATAGAACATATTGTTCAATTCTATTGAGCCTATTATTGGGCTGTTGCTGTAAAGTTTTATTCCATTTCATTTCAAGTGAGCCTTGTTTGCTCACTCTTGCTTATATAACTATTACAACTAAAGTTGAGAAGGTCGATGTACCTAGCACCAGTAAAGGAAATGGAAAGATGAACAAGTATTGAAGACTTGTAATCATGTTGATATTTTATTACCAGACTTTATTTTAATGATTGTAATGGAGTTATTTAATTTTTCGCATTTGAATGATTGTATGTAAAGGTTAGATAACCTAGGAGACTTTTATTAATGTAATCCTTTAATGGGAAGGTTTATTATCTAATTTTATTATGATTGAGTAGTTAGATATGAATATTTTTATCAAGTGAACACCAAATCTTGAGGGAATGAAGTACCTGGATTTGGGGTGTCACATCACCTCTCAGTGGAATTACAACATAAGGTGTATTGCTCCATTCAGAAACTCAACTTTGATCAAACAGCTGCAGGAGAAAAGAGATTACTCCAATTGAATGAACTTGACGAATTTTGACTGCAAGCGTATGAGAACTCAAAACTGTACAAAGAAAAAGTCAAGAAGTGGCACGACTAAAAGATTATACGGAGAAAGTTTGAACCGGGACAATCTGTGTTACTGTTCAACGCACAACTGAGATTGTTTCTCGAAAAGCTCAAATCCCGATGGTCTGTGTGACTCCCCCAAATTCAGATGCTTGTCTCAAATTTGGTTGTCACGTGCTAACTTTAATAACAAATTAAAATCTCACACAACAGAATAATAGAATTAATTACATTGTTATAACATAATTATTCTTGTCCCAAAGTCTCGCAACCGTTACTAATACAATACAACTTAAATTAAACATAACTTAATATAAATAAGTTCCTCTACAACAGAATAATAGTACATTCCTAGTACTATGAATCTAACTACTCCAAAGCCTTCTCTTTACCCTTGTCCTTGCCAGAGGGTTCACCACGTTTTGCCTTAATTGAAAGTTTTAAGGAAAGCAAGGATGAATAACAATTTTGCCCAGCAAGTAATATAGCAATAAGGGTGTTCAATGTAGTTTTATATTTCTCAAGGGTAAAATAATAATGATAGTTCAAAGATAGCAAGAAGTATCAATGATTATCAACAATAGTCGCTATGGATAGAAAATATCAATAATATTCAACGATTAACCAATTCAAGATTTCAAAGTAATGAATACCGAGTAATCACTAAGGACTATGAACTTTTCCTAGAATTAACAGTAATAAACTGATAATTCTACAAAACGAGTACAACAGGTGATCAACCTAAAGTACCCTATGTCATTCGTAACATTTAATCATTCTTAGGTGCGCACGTCGGTTTCTCGACAATATATAATTCCCCTACCAAGAGGGTTGTTCATCTCAGTTATAGGAGTCCGCACCAAGTTAATTTAGTTTGGAAAGCTTTCGATCAAATATCAATAGTCTAGCCGAAGCAATGGCTTAGACAGTTTCATTTCACAGTATATATATGAACAATTATTGTTTGAAATCAAGGTTTGAAACCAATTTCATTTCTAAACTTATGAAAGTATTAAGTCATAATATATGAATTATACTTTCAAAGATTTACTTGTACGATCAATAATAGCATAAGTTCAAGTAATGCTCAATAAAGAGTAGGGTTCGAGTACTTGCCTCAAGCGTAGTTTACCAAAATATAGCTTATCAACACTTTTCAAATTCTAACATAATATAGTTATGCTTATAGGATATTCATTAGTTACATATACTCATACATAATATGTAAGTTTAAACACGTACATAAACATCTATCTTAGTTGTATAATCTACACATACTACATCACATATCTTACATATTCATAGCACACAATTAGTTTATAAGTCACCATGAAGTCAAATAGCATCGCTTCTAATCATTGCTTTATAGTTCGCAAACATCTTTTGGTCTTAACATTTAAAAGTTATAATCATTCATTAAACATTCGATTCTATTATCTAACATGCTTCTTAATACATTGGATTGTGTAATGGTCATATAATACATGTTAAAGTAACAATATAATCATGCCTTGAACCTCATATTACAAACAGAATTCATAACTCACTGCAGAATGGCGCAGCTACGCCCTGGTTAGGTTTAGGGACGACGCAGCTACACTGTCCTCTAGCCTGACCAGAGTTGAGCTTCTGCCCTCCTGGTTTTAGTCAAATCTTTAACTTACCTAGACACTTACACTTAGCATGCATACATGCTAGAGGTCTTTACATACTTGTATGACCACTTCAAGATTAACTTTATATGTTAGGGACTTTAGTTTAGGATTTTCACGGAATTAAGACCAAATAGGGTCATGTAATCATCATGCGCACTAGTTAGTCATATGTTCACATAAAGAGATCACATAATCAGTACTATGCATACTCATAAGTGTTCACATCATTTATTCTCAATTAACATCGTTTATTACTTTAAAACATGCTTAAATTCATGCTTGGTTTACTTCTATTATGTTTAACATATAAGAATCATGTTTAGAGACATAATGAACATAAACATGTCATCTTTAAATCCTCAGAACTTAACTACTCACACTAATGCAACTTGGTGTGAAAACATTTCCGAGTTTACTTTTGAAATAATTTTAAACTTGGACATTGCAATCTAACACATACAAGATATCTCTAAAGCTTTTATCATGTGTATCTTAGTCATGGTAACTTCACCACAAAGTCAGAACATACTTCGTATAGTATTCATGGATATTAGCTTCAATATGTCAAGTTTTTCTTTGAAAAAGTTCGCTAGCTCAAAGCCTAACAACTTGGTTATGAAAAAAGAAATTATAAATCATAAATCATGCTTATTCATGTTCAGAAATCAATCATGTGTGTATACTATCAAGCTCAGAATTTGTAGAACATGAGTTCCATCAAAGTTCATTTTTAAAACTTTAATTTTTTGTTATAAATCTCCAACTAAGTTATGTTGAACAACTCATATCTCATAAGAAAGCTTTACACAACATGTTATACTTTTTTCATGCTTTTTTAGGTGTTAATATCAAATTAGAATCAACACAGTCCAACAGAAACTAGAATCTGGTTTTGGGGACCGGCACAGCTACGCTGCACCCTAGTATAAACTGGGCGCAGCTGTGCCCTTCCTGGACCAACTCTAGTAACATACTCTGTTTTGCAGAGCATCAACCAACATTGATTTTTCTCGGTTTAAACATGCTCAAGTCCATCACTATATGTTCCTTACATGTATACACACTTCCTAAGTGCTTGACAGTATGATAATTCATACTAATTGATAAAGAATTCAAGGAATTTCAAGAATTTGATAAAACTCAATATTAAGAACAAAAGTTAGAATTTATACCTTTTGAAGCTTAGTTTGCTTAATTTCTCCCTTCTGAGATTGCTTCACTCCTCTATGAACCACAAACACTTAGACTCAATTTCTCAAGGTTTCAAAGACAATTCTCAGCAACGTAAAAATGAAAATGTAGTTGCTTTATTTAGAGAGATGGTGGACTGGGTATTAATTTTACACTGAGGTTGGAATCCATGGTGTAGAAGGAAGACAAAATGGTTATGGGAAGGTTGTTCAACCACTACTTCCCAGTCATTGGCTTAGCAATGATCACCTATGCTTAGCTACTGATCTCAGCTTGGAAGTTATGTAAAAAGGGTTAGGTTACTGTTTATCCACTGTTGGAGTAAGTGATGAGTTTTGATTCTCAACAACGTGATTAAAATTGCTAAGTTTAGTTTCTTTAATTCCCAAAATGAAATTTTAATATACAATTGTTACAACAATATAAAGACTAGGGATTTAATATATACCCATATCATATAATCCATGTACATTGGGTCCACATAATTAATATTTATAACATGTATGGTCTCAATTTAATTGGTCACTAATAATTTAATATCTCCTTTTTCTAATCCCTTACACATCAGTATTAAAATAAATATTTTAATAGTACATATTTATTTACTCCTATATTTTAGAGTACACATTTAATTGTCTCATCACACATGATGAGGTAACAAAACTTATTTAAATCAACTCTATAATTTAATTACTTTTACTATATAGTTATAGCATTAACCACAATTAAATGTCACATCTCATTTAATCTTAGTAAGTAATCATATGATACTACTATCTACATTTTCCCATATACGAAATAATATTTAATAATAATGTTCACACTAATAATAATGGTAATTGATCCCATTATCCTTCTCATTCATTATTAATGTTAACAAACATCTTTACAACTCATGCACATAGTGGAAATTATTTTCCAAGTCTTGCTATCGGCGCAACTGCGCTGGTTTACAGTACAAGAGTGGCTCAGCTGCGCCACTCTGGGAACTTCTCATACTCAGCAATTTATCTCTCCATTTAATTATTAGTATATCCATTCTATCATTTTGCCATACTATACACTCAAATATAGTTATGTACTTTACTTTACTCTTTAGTATTCTATTATTCACAATATCAATTAATTAATTATCCATTTCTTAAATTTATTAAATAATTCAAATTTCCATTCTTATGCCACACAAGGCATTTCAAAATTCTCCATTCTCTTATAAATTCAATTCACATTAATTGAATTACTCATCTTACAACACATTGATATTTCTATTCAAATAAATATTCATTTTCTTATAATATAAAGAAATTTATTTATTCATGAAATTCTCGGTTCTTACAGTCGGGGCCATTCACGATCAAAACTGTTGTCCCACATAACGTCGTTGAACTGTATAGTAAAAATCCACTTGAGATATTCAAAGTTAACGGGCAGCGGTTAAAGCATTACTAGGGTGGCGACATCATCAACGAAGCCACCGCGATCACATTCGCCGATACACTATGAACAAGGAGTAGTCAGGCTGAAAGACTCAAAAACAAGCACTAATTGGGAAGCAACCTAATTTTATTTCAATTTACAATATTTTTATGCTATGTTATTCACTTCGTAGCTTAATTGATAATTTAGTATTATTAAGTTTATTTCGGTACAATAGGTAGTTAGTTCGTTAATGATTTTCAGTAACTTTTTATCTTACTTGCTCAACCTTCATGATGTTATCTCATGTATGTGATTTCAATGTGTTTCAGGTACTTAGGATGCCATTAGACATGTGTACGAGGAGACGAAGCTGAAAAATCAAAGTCACCCGCAGAATAGACCCCCGCCCCGATGGGCCCATTTCAAGCCTGACACCCCCTCCCCGACGGTGGGAGGGGGGGTTCTATGCCCATGCCCACCCCAGCGGGCCCTTTTAGTTCAATTACCCCCCGCCCCGACGGGGGTACGGGAAATCTAAAGAGTTTAAACACTGCATAACATGTTCCTACCCACTTCTCCTATACACAATCCGAAATCTAAGCACTTTCTCACCCACAAAATTGCCCCATAATCCCTTATTCTCCATCAATTTCGAATGACATCTCTACACTATATAAATCCTAACCCTAATCCCCTAAATCCACACCATTACACACCAATTCTCCTAAGTTCAGTCATCAAAGCCTAGGGTTTACCACCAGTCAATTCTGCAGAAGAAAAGGAAAGGGAAAGTTCGAATTCAGGCACTCAATTTGGGCAATATCATCATTCAATCCGTGCAATACATAGTGGGTGAGTCATTTGTGTTAAGTTATTTACAAAGTTGGGTTCAATTATTTAAGTTTGGGCATTGTGGTGGTGTTGCACACCACGTATTCGACGAATTGTGCAAGAGAACAGTTTGGGGGATTTTGTGATTGTGGTTAATCCAATGGCACCTAAGACACCATCAAAGAGACAAAGGGGCGAGGGTTCAGGTTCTTCGCCACCTACTCATGCCTTCGATAAACAAAAGTTCACAAGTGCCAACGCCACCAATAAGTATGATTACTTAGTGCCCAAAGCACTAACTCCTGAGTGGGGTTTGGCACCAGACTCTTTTGATGGGTAGATGAGGAGGCAAATACACGAGCAAGGCTGAGAGATGCTCACTAATGATCCTAACCCAACAATTATAAATGTGGTGAAGGAGTTTTATGCAAACGTTGAGGATAGGGTGCCATACATGGCGTTTGTGAGGGGTAAACACGTGCTGTTCAGTCCAGATGCCATCAACGAGTACTATAGCTTGTGAGCCCCTGCCACATGCCAGTATACTCCGTTACATGGTGGTAACCCTAACTATGATCAGATTTTGACTAAGATATCTAAACCGGGCACAATTTGGGTAAAAGGAAGGAAGGGTGGCACTACTTTCTTAAGCAAGGACTTGAGTTGCTATGGAAAGATCTGGTATGCATTTCTGTGCACGAAGTTATTCCCTTTGACGCATACCAGTGAGGTAACAAGGGAGAAAGTGTTATTTCTGTACGTAATTGTGAAAGATTTCAACATCAATATCGACTCCATCATCAGTTTTTCTATTCATCGCTGTCTGCCAGAGTCATTCTCCGGTGGCCTACCACACCCATCCCTCATATGTGGGTTGTGTAGGCAGGCAGGCGTTCGATGGTCTGGGGATGAGCCTGTGTAGCAACCACTTCAGTTGCTAGACTCTAAAATGATTGCACGATACACTATTTGGCCTGGAGGGGAGTCTTATCCATGGGGTGTTGATTTTATATTTCCATAGGCTTTTGAGGAAGAAGAAGATGTTGAGGACACCTAGGAGGACGATGAGTTCCTTGACGATGAGCTGACCGGAGAGCAGGAGACTGAGGGGAGTAACAAGTCGGGTAAATTCATGTTCAGTAATCAATTTCGCAGTCTCCAGCGGCATGTTGATAAGAGAGATAAAGAAGCCAACCGACAGATGAAGCGACTGGTGGTCAGGCAGGTCCGTATGTTCAACACCATGAACATGTCCTTTGCCTCTCTAAATGTGGCGTTACAGACTCTAAATCCAACCATTGTCGCTCAATTTCTGTACCAGATGCCAGAGCCTATGGCACAATATCTACCCTCAGATTCAGATACAGAAGAGCGCCGAGTGTTTGTGCCACGGCCACCGTCGCCACCATCACCACCATCACCTCATGCTTAGTCAGATACATGGAAGTCCTCTTGCACTTACTGCTATATTCTTAGAATGAGGGCATTGTAACTGCTAAGTTTGGGGGATTTTAGTTTAGTTATTTGTTGCATGTTTAGTTTATGGTATTTATTTGTTTAATTTGTATATGTTGTTATGTTTAGTTCATGTTCATTACATTTTCATTCATATAGTATAGTTGCATAGTAGTGTAGTTTGAATAACATTGTATTTAGTTTCTTATTTTGTTATTTTTTAAAAAAATGGGAAAAAAATTGAAAAGTTGCAAAAATATTAGTTAGTTTATTGTGTTTATGTTGCATTTTAGTTCATCTTGCATGAGTCCAGCTGTTAGATAGTAAAAGTCTATTTTGGCTAATGATGAGATTGAAATTGAGTAAATAAGTATAGTATTGACTATTAGAGCTTTGATGTGATTTCTTGTTATGAATTGAATCTTTTTCTGTTTGAAATTGGTATAATAAGGTTAGCACAGTAAAAACAGCTTTGTTGATTGATTGAATTTAAATTGACACATAATGGAACTCTAAAGGATAATGCTAGTTTGAATGAAAGGAACTCATGAATAGGCAGTAATGGCTAAATTTAGACAAGAATCTAAGTTTGGGGGAAAATTTGGGGTATATAAGCTATATAAAAAGAAAAAAAGAAGAAAAATATATAAATAAATATCGTGGCTAGTCTAGTTTTATGGCCTTTGTTACTTGAGTAAGTATGCCTGAGGGGATTGTCTTTACACCTAGCGTTCTAAGGCTTTAAATGATTTGGGAGTGATTGGTCGAAAGCTCGTTAAGGTAGCATTGAAAAGCCTAAGGGAATTAGACATTGCACAACTATGAGAATTATAAAAAAAGAAAAAGAATAAAACAGGAAAAAGAGCAAAAAGGCCATGTAATGAAAAATAAAGCATAAGTATCCCATTTTGACCCTCGATAGTGGTAACTGTTTGATTTTAGTTGGATCTAGCCTATTTTTAGATTTCTTAAGTTTACACTGTATGATGCCTTCAAAGAGACCTATTATGTGTTAAATTTGATTTTATATCAGTTAGCATGGTTGTTGAGCACACACGCACTATATCAGTAATAATAGTCTAAGATTTGATGATTGATTGGAAAATTACTGATTTATTTTGATATAATGTATTATCATGTTTACCTAATTTCTCTAAGGCCGGTTGAATAGACTTGTTTCTGTCATTACTGCTAGATTCATAGACATGTAGTTTAGCTACATTCCATTGCATTGCATTATGTATTGTGATTATGCTCGAGGACTAGCACGGTTTATGTTTGGGGGAGTTTGATGAGTAGGTTTCATACCTACGAATCGACTTCTGATTTGGGCTTAAATAGTGTTGATCCTGTCTATTTCAGTTCATTTTTATTTATTTTGTGTTTGTTTTATGTTTAGAATTGCATTACATGGCATGGTGGCATAATGGCGGCGTTATGGCGAGAAATGGCATGCAAAAGGCAAGAATTTAGAGCTGTAGAAGTAACCCCCGCCGGGGCGTGCATATTTGCAAAGAAAACCCCGTCGGGGTGGGGGTACATAACCCAAGAACAGAAGCACCCCACGCCGGGGCGGGCCTCATCAGTACAAAAACCCCCGCCGGGGCGGGGGTACGGGAAGAGAGAAAGTGTTTTTCTTTGATTAAACTTCTGCAGCCGCGTGAATGGAACAATTTGGCATGGACTGGGACTATGTTGGGGGTGGTGTTATCAGTGTTATACATGACTTATGCTCAGACAACACATTAGAACATCAATTAATTACAACAATCAATCAATTCAACTTAGAGCCCTAATTTTTAAAGAAGATCATTAGAGGAGAGCAAGGAAGGTCAAGATCACGAAGATTATAGATTTGAAGGCGAAGAAGGGTGGTTTTGTAACTATTCTAATTTTATTTCTAACTAAATTCTTAGTTAGGCTTGCAATGGATCTTTATGGTTGAACAATGATTGTTATGCCTTAATTTCAGTTTAATATTACTATCAATTCAATTTATCTATTGTGATTTGCACTTAAATTTATGAATTGCTTGATCACTAATTCTGTGTGGATTTATATGGACTCGAGAGATGATGTATGAATCTAGACTTAATCACTTTAGCATGTGTTCTTGAATTTTGTGTTTTAATGGAATCTTGATGAATGTTTAGGATAGAGATATACCTAACATCACATGTAATCGTGTAAAGAACTTAAGATTTAAACCTTCTTTGATTTTAATTCACATAGAGATATAGTGAAGTAGTTAATTAGGGTATTTGGCTTAATTCTATCAATTTCTGGATTTAAGTTAATATGGTGTTAGTGTATCGGGAGATGGCAAATTCTACTTGAGTGTTCTTGATTAATAAACTGAAATAGTAAATTGAACTGGAATGAGGTGTAATAATCAGAGTGAGACTTAAAGTGAAGTTGTAAGCCTAATTCTCTATTATCTGCTTGAAATTTTATGTTACTTAGTGTGTTGGTTGATTTGAATTTTTATTTTCTTAGTTTTTATTAATTATAATCATTAATTTGAATAGTTTAATAAAATTGGGTTGATATAAAACTGGTAATTGTTAAATTTAATTTCATACTAGTCTCTGAGGGAACGATAGTTTTCTCATAATTTTATTACTTGTTGACCATGTACACTTGCGTGTGAGTGTATATAGATTTTACCCAATAGGTTCCAACCTCAGAGATAACCCCGAAGAAGTCAGTTCCAACCCTCGAGATAACCTAGGGACACTCAGTTCCAACCCCGGAGACAATCGCGGGAGGTCAAGCACACCTGCGAGATAACCCTGAGGACATTCAGCACTCACATCAGCCCAATCTCAGAGATAACCCTGAGCAACGACTGCTACATCTGCACAGAGCCAGAGATAACCCTGGTGAGGGGCAAAATCATCATTTTGTCACCTTGATACTACATTCACGTCATCTCAACATCATTTCAACCAACATTTCATACATAAGTGTCCCACAAGAACCATAGCTGAAATATAGAGTCCGGATCTTAAGCTCACCCCTTATCCAACTCACCCGAGCTCACCCCCCTTTAGTGATGGACCCGGCGACGGTTCAGTCATACAACCGTCATCTATACTTTTAGCGACGGACAACATATAGCGTCGCTAAAAGTATAGACGACAGTTGTATGACCGAACCGTCGCCGGGTCCGTCGCTAAAGTGGGGGTGAGCTCGGGTGAGTTGAATAAGGGTTGAGCTTAAGATATGGACCGTATATATATATATATATATATATATATATATATATATATATATATATATATATATATATATATATATATATATATAAATTCCTGTCTGGCCTGGAGTTTACTTCGTGGCCTTTTACTACTTTTATATATATATGTATTTACATATATATATATATATATATATATATATATATATATAAAAGTAGTAAAAGGCCACGAAGTAAACTCCAGGCCAGACAGGAATTTATATATATATATATATATATATATATATATATATATATATATATATATATATATATATATATATAACTGTTTGATCAGCCTGCGGGCTAGATTTGCCTAAATCTGGCTATTTCTCACTTTAACCGGTTCATAGTGACTAAACTGGAACCGTTAAAGCTGGAATAGTTTAGATTTACTCAAATCTAGTTCTTTTTCTAGCTTTTATCAGCCCGCGGGTTAGATTTGCCTAAATTTTGCTATTTCTCACTTTAACTGGTTCATGGTGACTAAACTGGAACCATTAAAGCTGGAATGCTTAGTTCAAATCTAGTCCATTTTCTAGCTTTTATACATATTGCTTTGTCATGTGAGCCTAGGAATCATGTGATCACATATTCAGCTCCTGAATCTAGATTCAGTTCCCATGATGGACATTTTCAAATGCAGCCAGCTTGTAAATTATCTACAGTGTCTAAATTTCCTTAGATGGCTCTCATGCCCACAAGGAGTTCAACACTGCTATGTACCTTATTTTCTCGAAGATGCTTCGCATCTTGAAAATAAAAGCAATCAAGCCAAACACGTAATAAAATGGAAGTATCAAAGGCCTCATTTACTATTGAGCACAAGGGCTTGAAAAACCTATTTTACAAAACATCACTGCCATATCTCGTTAAAACTGAACTTTTATACAAAAGTCAAACCCTTGTATATAGGTGCGATTGAGGCATAACACTACTTTCGAATAATTGCACATAAACCTACACACACACACATAAACATATAGAAGTTTAAATTGAAAAGTGGCGGTAACCGTGTTATCACGGAAGTCGGAGGGTGCCTAACACCTTCCCTCCGCTTAATTAAGCCCCCGGACCCTAACGAATTTTAGTTTTGCAGACCAGTTAAACAGTGTCACATTACTAGGTCTTTGTGTAAACCTTTCTTTGGTTGAGTTGGTGCAACCATTTATAAAAATAATTGGCAACTCTTATAGTCAAATCGTCAACATATACATGCTGAACCTTTTTAAACTTGTTTTTTCAAACAAATCTCACCTAACATGAGAACACCAAAAGACAAGAACAGAAAGGAACAAATAAAAATCCTGATGTCGACAGGTGGCGACTCTGCTGGGGACTCCAGTAAGACGGCTTAAGCCGCTATCAAAGCTTTTCAAAACTTTTATCTGCTTATGTGTGGATGTTGCATTTACATTTGAATGAATGTGTACTAATGCATTATTTACTGCACTTAGTGCTTCACACCATATATGCATGTGATATTAGTGCTTCGCACATGTCATCATTTCCATACGGTGAGACGCGATGTATGTGAATGTATGTTGTGTGGTCCCTCCACCAGGAGACTATCCCGTCGGTGTTTGATTACTGGACTTGTCGTGAGACTAATTCCACGAGGCTCAGGAAAGGCACCACGCAGATTCAGTCCAGTTGAAAGATCGGATTAACTTCCCATCGAGTAAATTACGATGATCTAGGGACCTTCATGCCAAAAAGCTGCGAGAGTAGCCTAAGAAGATAGGTTAGCCTCTGACAAACCAAACGCGGAGGGAAGTCTCTTTATACCTTCCCATTTCAATTACTTATAATTTCATTTCCATGTCAATGTCAATGTAATGGAAAATATAAAGGAATATGTGAACATACATTCCCTTTTCATATCAAAACCTGTCATGTTATCTTGTCATTAAAACAGATGACATCCATTTTGCATGATAATTGTGACACCCCCAAATCTGGGTTACCTGACTCCCGAGTTTGTGCTCACGATCTACAATATAAATAACATCTAACTACCCATTTAAATATGAGTAAAAATTTACACCACATTAACTGATATAGTTAATACATTCGTCCTAGGTTATCTAACCTTTATATTACAAACATACCCTTTAGATATACAAAAAGGGTTTACAAATACAACATAATAGTAATATTAACCATAGCTATTGCAGCATAACACCTTTGCCCTTGTTCTTCATAGCACCTCCTGCCACTTCTTCTCTAGCTGAAATGTTTTATTTAACAAGGGTGAGCAACAAATTTTCCCCGTAAGTTAAGATATACAATGAATGTATAAGAATTAGAACAACAGACTATCTAATTTGATAGAATAACTCCAAAGTTCGAAGAACTTTGAAATAGCTGAACAATTCATTCTTCTCTAACCAATCTTCTCGCAACCTAAGCAACACCTTAACGAAAGGATACAATGCTTTCAAAGTTTCTACAATATTCTATTGAATAATAATTTAGAAATACTCTCCAGAGTTTATGATAAATGATCTTACAAGATCTTGAAATTCTCTTCTCGAATAACTATCAAAGATTTCCTCTGATATACCCAAATAATAGGTTGGAAATATTTTTCAGAGTTTATGTTGAGTGATCCCAAAAGAACTTGAACATCTCTTCTTGAGTAACTATCAAAGATTTACTTTGATATACCAAGGTGTATCAGATAACCATAAAGATTAAATTATACCCCTTTGCAAGTATATAAAGTGATCATCTTCATTATACCCTATATTATGCATAATATTCAAACGCGCGCAAAGACCGAATATACGACCAAATATGTTCCCTTTATATAAAGGTTGTTCTTCTCAGTCTTTGAATCAGAATTTAATTTAACAACGAAATACCATGATTTCAATATCTAATCCCTTCTCTTCTCTTCTCTTCTCTTCTCTTCTCAAACCTATCAAGTTTTCTTTTTCGATCTAGCCGAAACAATTGACATCGATCTATCAATAATAATTGAATTCTCTTCTCTTCTCTTCTCGAACCTATCAAGCTCTAACAAATGTTCGTCTAGCCAGAACAATTAGCTAAAACATTTCTCAACACGATTCAATAATAGATATAAATTATCTATACTATTTACAATTACTAATAGCTTCTACGGATGTGAATATCCAATAACAATTATTTTTTAAGTATATTCTCAGAATCATTAATTCATTTTGAATTAATAAACATGCACTAACTGCAAATAATCAAAAAAAATTCTTGGACGTGGTCTAATAAAAAATAATTAACCACCACAGTAATTAAACAGATGTAACTCAAGGTTGAGTTAGAAAACTTTCATTCTCCGTTGATTACTGCTATACAATATACTTATCAGCGTTTGCAAGACCTATAATCACAATATTGGTCTAACAATTAGCACAATAAATCATAAAATGTAACACTGTAATTTACAGTAAATATTTCTCCTAGACACATCACCACATAGTCACATCAATGTTTATAACCTACATAAACACTCATCAAGTCTAACTAGTTTGGTCTGGTTGGACTTCGATCTTATCTCGGTGTCCTGGTCACCCTATCCGACAATTAACACACTTATTGTCAATTAAACTTGGTCTCAAAGCTTCAATATTATTTTAGATAAGTCAAATATCGTTCATAATATTTTTCGAAAGTTTTTAATAATTTTCTAACAATTATTATAATTTATAATAATTTTTCAAACACCAGAATCATTTTTAAATGATTTAAATATCAAATAATCTCATCATCAATAATATTTAAGAATATTAAAATATTAATGACATACTTGTCAAAATATTAAAGTTATTAATAATAACTTAAAATATTTTTAACTTCACCATATTCTCTTTAAATGATTTTTAAAGTAATTAAAAGTATTTTTAAATCATCACCCTTAATATTTAAATATTAATGAATTTATCATCAAAATATTAAAAGTCATTAATTATAACTTAAAATATTTTTAAATCACTTTCTCATTTTTAAATGATTTTTAAATCAATAAAACCATTTTTAGCTCATTTATTTAATATAATAATTAAATAAATCTATTATCATTAATATTAAATTTTTAATGAAAATTACCCAAAAATATTAAAAGTTACATTTTATAATTCAAAATATTTTTATACACTTTATTCTTATTTAAAATAATTTTTATAATATCAAAATCATTTTTCTCTAATTTTTTTAATATACTAATTAAATAAATTAAATATCATTAATATTCAAATAATTATAAATATTAATGAAAAATTTCTCAAATTATCAAAAGTTAATTTTCATAATTTAAAATAATTTTTAAAACCATTTTTGTAATTTTTAGAATTTATTTTCGATTTTTAATCAATTTTCGGAAAATCAAAAATTAAAAATATTCAAAACCGTCGCTATAGGCTATAGCGACACTTTCTGTCGCTGTAGGTGTTCTTGGGGCTCAAGAACACTGACAGTCAGTTTTCAAGGGGTCACGTTTGACCGGCCTTAATTCTCAATCCAATCATGTTCTGGGCTTGCTAATGCATTAATTCTGTAGTAAGTATGTAACACTACCATTAACAACCAATATCTTGGTCATACAATCACTCAACTGCAAGATCTAAGTCTCCAAATATGTTGTCAGAGGGTTCCTGGGTTTTCTGGGTTACCTAGAAACCCAGGCAGTTTCGAATACCCACTTTGATGCTCGATAATCTCTAGGTTCTGGTCATTATATAGTTATGTTTTTGGTCCATACATGTAGTACACATGACAATGAACAACTACATATCATAATCTCAGTCCAAATATAACACAATCACCATATATGATCCGCTCAAACCCTGTCAGAGGGCTTGTTCATACGGTTTCTCGGTTTTCCAGAAACTTCACTTTGTGACCGAATGGTCTAGTTTGACCACTCACTGCACTCGATCAGTTAATGGTTTAAAGAATCTAAAGCCATAGATCTAGAGTCCATATAACACACTACAATCTGATTACAAACACATCATCATATCAACTAACATCTGACAGATCAAGGCATTGCAAAATCTTGTCAGACCCGAGTTATGGATTTCTGGGTTACCCAGAAATCACTCGGTCATGGTCGGTCAACCGACTTTGACCAACAATATCTTGCAATCTGGACATGGAATAGTTATGATTCCAGTTCCAGATCACAATTCTCATGTCAGACTACAAGTCTAAAACATATAAAAAAACCCAAATCAAAAACAGATAAGGATTTAGAGCCACTGACATTAGCTTGTCAGACCACTATTAATGTTCTTGGGCAGTTTTGAAAAACTTCACTTTTAATGCACTTTGATGCTATAGATCTATGATATATCATCATAGATCATCATAAAACATCTTCTAACACTTATATAAACACATAAACATCATTTCTATCTAAGCATACAAGATCAAACTATGAGTTAGGGTTTTACCATCTCTTGTCCAATCTTTGATTCGAGCTCTTCTCCACTGATCTTGATGATCTAGAGGCTTGGTTAGCGACTGAAACACTCAAGATTTTCATGGCTAAGGAGAGAGAAAAGGTTTGTTGAGAGTTAGAGAGCAAATGTGCAATTTTGGTGAACTTTCTCTCTCCTAAATCACTTATAACTTAGATGCAATGAATCCAAGTGTGCTAGGTGGCAAGATACGGATCAGATTTGTATTGAATTTCCAACACATGGTCTTATCCCAAAGTGATGACTCACTAGATTTGCCATATCTCTTTACTTAAAATCTAAGTAAAGGGTATTTTGATCTTTTCGCCCCTAAAAAGGTTTTTTCGTAATTTCCCTTACAAATTTAATGGTATTCTAGTCATTTAACATTACTTCTCTTAATTCTCACCATTAGGGTTTGGTAATCTCAATTAGGGTCTTCTAATTAGGGTTTAGGGTTCTCGAATTTAAAATTTGGGTTTTTCGACATTCGATTAGGGTTCCTAACCGCACGTTAGGGTTTCTAATCCCTTATTAGGGTTTATTAATGTTATACCCAATCCGATCAATCACTGATCAAAAATTCTATAAAGTACAAACACGTACTCACAGTTATGATTGTTATAACTAAGTTTTCTACCGAATCCCTATCCGAACTTAGAGTTAAGGTTTCTATTCTCTGTTAAGCACAACTATACTCTTATTTTCTCTGTCAATACACAAATTGACTCATTCTCTAAACTCATATCACATATTCTCAGCTCAATATTGATAATCAATATCAATACTAAATAAATAGTAATAAAAATAATTTATTCGAAAAATTCGGATTATTCAAAATCCTGGGTTATCACAATAATACTCCTAAAAAATGGACACATTACATAGCATGTAACATTGCCACGTTTCCCCAGACTAAACTATATAAGTTTTTTTTGTAGGGAAATGATTGGTCCCGTTACCCGTTCAAAGTCCAAGAAGGCACTAGGCCTACAGCCAAACATGGCTACATCTGGCCAGTCTAATCCTACTCATGTATCTCGCGAGGAGTTCAAAGGATTAAGCAATCAAATAATAGAGTTGACTGTTCTGCTCAAAGAACTACACAAATCAACTCAGGGTCCACATATACCCATCCACACAGAACCCTCTGCACATGGAGGAATCCAGGGTCTGGACAGAGAAGTTCCAGCACCTGAGTCTTAGATTGATAAGACCAACAAAACCCCTGAAAATCACCCATCTTAAAGAAGATCAAGACACCGGTGATATTCGGAAGCAGGTTCTACAAAATGGAAGAGACCATTCGGTCCATCAAAGTGATTGGAACACACGTAAGTGTTTCATATTCAGACCTTTGCATCTTTACCGGGGTTCATTATCCGGACAAATTCAAGACTCCCAATTTTGAGAAATATGATGGATTGAGAGATCCTTATACCCACTTAAAAGTGTTCGTTGGAGAGCTCGGATCATATGCTGAGAATGAAAAGCTCAGAATGCAGCTATTTCAGAAAAGTCTAACTTGATAAACCAGAGCATGGTACACCAGATTGGATAACTCCAAAATTCATAGTTGGGAGGAGTGAGCCCATGCTTTCCTCAGTCATTACAGCTTCCAAACTCAGATGGCTCTAGACCGGTATCAAATTACCAAGGTCAAAAAATAAGTCAATGAGTCATTCAGAGAGTATGCCCAAAGATGGAGGCACCTGGCTGCTCAAGTTATTCCATCCATGACAGAGTCTGAAATGGTGATGACCTTCATAGATATTCAAGAAGCTCCATTTTATGAGAGGGTGCTAGCTGGAATAGGAAAGCCATTCTCAGAAATGATTAAGCACGGAGAAATGGCAGAAATGGGATTGAAGTCTGGGAAGATTCAAGACCTCGCCGCGTTAAAAGCCGTAGCTGAGCATATCCAATCTAGAAGTTATGGGAACAACCCCCGGAGGGTCCATAAGAAGAAAGAAGAGGATGCTTCCTTGATACTGCAAGGACAAAAAAGGCAATCAAAACTTGCCTATCCAAAGGAGAAACTATTCCCCTTTCAAGCACAATCTTCAAAAAGAGCGGAGAAGTCAGGCGTACAAGAGTGTTCACACCCTTAGGGGACTCAGTCAAAAACATTCTCAAACTTCTGACAGCTCAGAAGAAAATCACTCGTCTCCTTCCACCAACCAACTCAAGTGGAAAGGGTTTCAATACAAGCAAGAAGTGTGCTTACCATACCAGAGCTCTAGGTCATGACACTCAGGATTGTTGGGCCCTTAAGCATAAGATCCAGGACTTAATTGACAATAGTGAGATCGTGGTGACCAAGCCCGACCAGCTACATGTTCAAGATAACCCTCTCCCTCAACATAAGGAAGAGGAGGTTAACATGATCAATAGGGGTAGTGGAGAGAGCTCCAAATACCTCAAATATATGGGTGGTTCATCCCAAATCAGCAAGGATAATTCTGACAAATAGGATTATTCATAATTCTAGTTCATGATGGAACGAGAATTAAAATTGCTTGGCGAACAAGTCAATTAGCTGGCAGAACTGGTGATTCATCAACACCAAGTCACACGACAGTTGTTCAGTCAGGAGCATGCTAGTCTTCTTTCTCTTATCACAACTACTCCATCATTTACCTAAGAAGGTGAAACCTTGGAGGAAAAATTTGCAAAAAGAGCAAAAGCTAAAGTCCGTCGGGACTTTGCTAACAAAAGGGAATTCACCTATTTAGGCCAACCGATGGAAGAAATATTACAGCTGATTAATGAGGGAAAAATCACAGCACTACTACCTCTAGTCAACCCACTCTCAAAACGGTTTGATGCTAATGGAGTATATCAATACCACTCTCATTCTCGCGGTCACAACACTGAGGAATGCTAGGAACTCCGCCATCTTATCCAAAATATGATTGACAGCGGTGACCTGCAAATGGCAGACAATGACACTATATCATCTGAGAATGGGGACACATTTCCTCCAGGATGGAAGGAAGTTGTAGCAGTTATTTCATCTGAAGGAGATTTAGCTGCCACACCACTTACAATTCAACCAATTCAGTTCAAAGGAGTTGAAAACCCTTTGAAAGTGGCTGCACCAAAGCTAATTATATTGCCATTCAGGCCACAATATCCTATCATCAGCCTTTAAAAAGTGCCATGGAATTATGGAGAGGCTGAAGGATCAACATAAAACACAACTGCTGTAGTGTCTAAAGAAAATCCATTATATCTCCCTCAAAGAGTGATGAAGCCTATCATCAGATCTAAAGGGAAAGTGCCCAAGGAGAAGATTGAAGAATTCCTCCATCAGATGGGACATAATAAAGCCAGGGTGGTTCAAAGCTTGAAGGAAGCTCCACAACATATCTCTATTCTGGACTTAGTTTTCTCTTTAGAAGATCACTGGAAAGCCTTACTAAAAATATTAGAAGAAGCCCACTTGCCAAAAATAGTGGATGTTGAAAAATTCCATCATTTGGTTGATCACATCTTTAATAGCAATGCAATATCCTTCACCGATGATGACATACCTCCCGAAGGGATGGGTCATTAAAAATCGTTGCACATAGTAGTTATGTCTTCCTGATATGTGGTCGGAGGAGTGCTAATAGATGGAGGATCATCCCTAAACATCTACCCTATGCCACATTGGGGAAAATGAGCATCAATCTCAATAGGATTTGAAGAAGCCATAGAATCATCAAAGCTTTTGATGGATCTAGACGAAATGCTGTCGGAGAGATTGAGTTACCCATGGAAATCGATCCACATACATTCTACGTATCCTTCCAAGTTCTCAAAATCAGTACAGGATATAATTTACTGTTGGGAAGACCTTGGATTCATATGACGGGAGCCATCCCATCTACTATTCATCAGTAGCTCAAGTATATCATCAACAGTAATCTGGTCACTGTCAATGATGAGCCAGAATGTACTGTTCAAGTGATATACCCCTTATCAGTTTCGATGAAGATGTTGATCTTGTCAGCTTCCAGGCCCTTGAGGTGAGCAACACTCACTATCAACCCATTGGGGCTCCACCTCTGCAACCCAGAGTTTCCGCAAAGGTAATGTCGGCAAGTCAAGAAATGATATCCTTAGGTTTTTAACCTGGACAAGGGTTAGGAAAGGATCAACAAGGAATTAAATGCCTAATTCAACTTCCCAGCTAGACAAGGACAACCTGACTAGGCTACTCCTCCGGGTCCATTCACAAGAACCCACACAAGCATACACTGGTTTCTTCATCTACAAGGCTGTTACCTAAACCTACAGGTGCTAATCCTGTACAGCCTCTATGGAAAGTTCCTGCCCCTGTGGTAGCTATGCTGTTTCCTTAGCTGATACTGGTTAAAGGAAAGGAAGTCCTGATTCCAGACCTAGAGGTGGAGGAAAGGAATCAAAGGCGCAAACAAGATATTAAGAGGCGGTTATCGAAGATGTACTTCCTGGCACATACCGAGGGTATGAAAAAAGATATCTTAGATGACGACTGTCCATACATCAAGGTCATCATTCAAGAGAAGGAGGACGATAACAACCTCTTCATCACAGCTATCCACCAGGACTTGACCCTTGCCAAATGGAGCAGCACTCCTTGCATTTACCGACATAGGTAAAAAGGTCAGAAACTCCCTCTGCCCTGTAGATAGCAATAATTGCTTACTTTTGTTGCATAGTATTAGCAGTTGTTTTTATCATTTCATGCTAACACTTTGTATGATTAAATAGTTTCATATCTTAAGTGAAAGCATTTTATTTTAGGACTCTAAAGTTAGATGTGCCTAAATTTGCTAATGAGGTGCCTATTCTTCACAAGGACTACAACTTTGATGTAAAGTTGGACTCTAACTTGATGTAGATTGAACAAGAGGACTATGAGATACCTTAGGAGATCAAAGAATGGGTCAAAGACAAACCCAAGCCAAATTTTAATCAAACGACCTCTTTTAATCTTAGAACCTCAGAAAACCCCAAACAAATCCAGATTGGTACGGACCTTACTCCAAGCCAAAGGAATGACATGGTTACTCTATTGACCCAATTCCAACATGTGTTTGTATGGTCTCGTGAAGACATGGTCGATTTTTCAACTGACATCATCATTCATCGCCTTCCCATCAAAGAGGGATTTAAGCCACTCAGACAGAAACTCAGGCGATTAAAACCTGAGTAGAGTTTAAAAGTCAAAGAAGAAATTGTGAAACAATTTCAAGCCGGCATCATCATGGTATCAACATACTCTGAGTGGCTATCTAACATAGTCCATGTGCCTAAACCCGGAGGGAAGGTGCGAGTTTGCGTGGATTACATGGATATGAACAAAGCTTGTCTCAAAGATAGCTTTCTCGTACCATTCATCCACATACGCATTGAAAATACAACTCAGTATGACATGTACTCCTTTGTTGACTGCTTTACTGGGTACTATCAAATCATGGTTACTGAATAGGATCGTGAAAAGACTACATTCATCACTCCTTGGGGAACCTGTTGCTACAGACGGTTGTCATTCGGCCTCATCAATTTCGGAGCTACCTATCAGCAAGCCATGATGGCTCTTTTTCCATGATCTAATGCACAAAGAGATAGAAGTCTATATGGATAACATCATTGTCAAATCCTGAAGGGAGGAAGACCACTTAGATCATCTCAAAAATCTCTTCAGTCAGTTGCATAAGTATAACTTGAAGCTGAACCCGGCTAAATGTACCTTTGGTGTCAAATCAGGAAAGTTTCTAGGATTCTTAGTAAACCACAAAGGCATTGAGCTGGATCCTGTAAAAATCAAGGCCATTATGGAAATGCCTATACCCCAGATAGAGAGGGAAATACGGGGATGTTTTGGAAGAATCAACTTCATCAGTCGATTCATCTCCCAACTGACAGCAACCTGTGAGCCTATCTTCAAGTTGCTAAGGAAGATCTCCTCCAAGAAATGGAGTGATGAGTGTCAAAAAGCCTTCCTTCTCATTAAAGAGTAGCCAATCAAAGCTCCTATTTTGGTATCTCCCAGGGATGGTGTTCCCATGTTTATGTACCTGTCAATTAATGACAATGTCATAGGCTGCATACTGGGACAGAAAGATGATAGAGGCCAAGAAAGAGCTATTTATTACCTTATCAAAAGATTTAGTAGCAGTGAACACAAGTACACTATGATTGAGAAAATTTGTTGTGCTTTAGCATGGGCTTCCATGAGATTACAACATTATCTCCATGGTCACACAACCCATCTCATATCCCGCATGGATCCCCTCAAGTATGTGTTCAGCAAATCCATGTTGAATTGTCGACTGTCCAAATGATAGTTGATCCTACAACAATTTGACATCATCCACGTGACTCAAAAGACTGTCCAAGGTCAAGGAATTGTGGATCAACTGGCGTTCGCACCTGTAGGGGATTTTAAACCTTTGGAAACCTACTTCCCCAATAAAGGGGTAATGATAATTCAGCAACACCATCAGGACAATACAGACCAATCATGGAGGATGTATTTTGATGGGGCTATAAACATGGAAGGTTCTGGAGCTAGAGTAGTTCTAGTATCCATTTCGGGAGAGCAGTATCCCATTGCCATCAAATTACAGTTTGTCAACACCAATAACATAACTAAGTATGAAGGTTGTATGATGGGGTTGAAACTCACCCAATCCATGGGCGTCAGACGGTTAACTATCTTTGGAGATTCCGAATTGGTAATCAGATAAACCATGGGGATCTGTCACACCAAAGAATTATATTTGCTACCTTACCATAGACAAGTTGTCCAGATGGCTTCGGAGTTTGAAGAAATATCCTTCCTCTACATTCCTTTGAATAGGAATGACTTTGTGGACGCACTAGCAACTTTGGCCTCCTTGATCAAAATACTTGATAAGGAAGACATACCAAGTATCACATTTGCCCAGAAAAAGGCCCCAACCTATGGAAATTACATTGGAAAAGTATCAAATGAGCTGCCTCCCATCCAACACCCTTGGTATCAGCATATCAAGGAGTATCTGTGAGATAGATCTACACCCACTGAGGCGATTCAAGCTGAAAGAAACCAGATTCATAAAATGCCTATGAAATTCTATCTAAGCGGAGACACACTCTACAAAAGAGATGCAAGACTAGGCCTTATCAGATGCCTAGACAAAGACCAAGATCAGAGGCTCATTGATGAAATCCATGGTGGAGTATGCGGCCCACACATAAGTCGCCCTCTACTTGTCAAGAAGATCCTAAGAACAGGGCATTATTGGCTCTCTCTCAAGGCTGACTGTGATGATCACGTCAAGAGATGCTACCAATGTCAAGTTCGTGGGAATGCTATCCATGCTCCTCCAAGGGAGCTCCACAATGAGTTTGCCCTGGCCCTTCTCAATGTGGGGAATGGAGGTGATCGGGTCAATCGAGCCCAAAGCTAGCAATGGTCATCGGTTTATCTTCACCATGATCGACTACTTCACCAAGTGGGTAGAAGCAGCCTTTTCCCCCAGGGTTACTAAAGAGGTGATCATTGGTTTCATTAGAAACAATGTCATTTATCGATATGGACAACCAGAGGTGATTGTATCAGACAATGCCAAAAACCTCAACAACCAAATGATGGAGGAGTTATGCAGTAAATTCCACATCAAAACATCTCAACTTCGTCATCTAGCATCCAAAGATGAATGGTGTTGTTGAAGCGGCTAATAAGAATATCAAAAAGATCATGCAAAAGATGTTCGCCAATCACAAAGGATGGCCTGAGTTGTTACCTTTGACTCAATTAGCCTACAAAACGTCAATGCGCACTTCCACTGGGGCAACCCCCTACTCATTAACCTATGGGATGGAAGCAGTGCTCGTCATAGAGGAGGAAATAGAATCCCTCAGAGTGTTGATAGACGCTCAGCTGGATGAAGAGTAATGGTTACTATAACGACCGAGAAAATCGAATTAATTATAAAACAATTTTATTTGATTAAATAATGAATAAAATTATATTATATGTTATTATAATGAGTAAACAAGATGAAGGTTGTTCTATAACCTAAAAGTGGCGTAATGTCGTAGTATTCTGGTTACGTGATAGAATGAAGGTGTTTGAATTTTCAAGACAAAAATAAAAGTTTTTCGAGAATTTTTCTGAAAAACACTATTCATCCATTTCTGCTCGGAAATTATTTTTGAACTTCCGGGAAATACATAATGATAGAATAATAAGGAAAGATGGATTATGTAATAATAATTCAGTTATGACAAACGTAGTTTTTCACCTGCGTACTAAGTTTGAGAATGTTAAGGAAAGTGAAGAATTGAATAATGAAGATCGTATAATAAGAAAGTATTATACGAAGCAATGAATACGAGTATGATACGAAGTATTGTACTAGTATATATGAAAGATAGTATGCCGTATATTACGAATGATTATACAAACTAGTATACGTAAAGAATACGAGGATTATACGTTAGACGCTTTAATCCTATTGCAATGGACTTGTAGGATTTGTGTAGGAATTGGGCAAGCCCAAGTGTAATCTTGTTAAGGCCCAATGATAAGAAATGAAAGCCCAAAGTTAGGCCCAAAGTAATTAAACTTAAGCCCGAACCAAGAATAGGACCCGTGAATCGAACCGATGGGTAACCGGGTGAGAAAAACCCGTGGGGCAACCCATGTGGGCCCCCATAGGTGAGTCATGGCTGGCCACTTGGTGGCCAAGCAAGGGATAAGTGTTGTGGGGAACAAGTAAGGAATAGTAAGGAGGTGGAAAGTAAGGAGGTGGGATGACCTAATGCCCATTATGCCCTCACCTTGGAAAATCTATAAATAGAGAGGTTGTTGGATCATTTATGGCCTTGTTCATTTCACCAACATCTTAGAGCTAAGCAAATATATTGAGAGAGAAAAGTGAGAAGAGTCTTGCTAATTCAAGAAGAAAAGAAGAAGAAAGAAAGTTAAGAACACAAAAAGGTAAGGAATCCTCTATCATTATTCTTCATCTCTTCAATTATAGTTTGATAGAGAAGCGAATATTGGTGGAGCATGTATCATAAGGAGGAACAAGGATGACTATTAGAGGACTTAAACCTTAATAAGCCATGTTACAAGTGAATCATAATCATAGTAGTTATAAACTAAGGAAGAACATATGAACAATTGTCATTTTGTTGTTGAAATATGTTTGGTTAGGTTGATAGATATATGGAATGAATCCATTTTTAACGATGTAAAAATCTAAAGTACCGAAGTTATGGCGAAATTTACGAGATTAGACGATAATCGTCGAAATTGTGAAATTCTCGGAATAAAAGTCAAAAGTCACCGTTTAATTTAGAAATAATGGTTTTCGATGGAGAATAGTCTAAGTTTACATTTTAGAGTTGCGGACACGAAAATGGTCAAATTCTGACTTAGAATGAAGAAACGAGCTTTGAACGTTCATGAACGTTTAACGAACGCTCAATAAAGAACTTAATAGGTGAATTCCATGTTAACGAATTCGAAAACGTAAGATTTTCAAATGAAATCGTAGTACACGTGATATGTGAGCTAACGGCTTCTGAACGAGCCAATTTCGACTTATAATGGGTAAGTTATGAGGCCAGAAAAATTGCAGAAGAAATAAACTATGAAAATTTTCTGAGGCACAGGGTCGGCGCCGCAGCCTTGCCCAAACTTCTAAGGTTGGCACCACAGCGCCAAGACCAAACCCTCACCAAATGTAAAGTGGCACCGCAGCACCGAGGTCGAGTCATAGATACTATAAACCCGTGACGCAACACGAGCCTTATAAGGAAAAGCTGGCGCCACAGCGCCAGCACTAGAGAAAGGACAGTGAGAAATGAACATAAATGTAATGCATATGGAAGTTGATTGAAAGTAAATTATAACTCTAATTAACTTGAAGTAACATCCTTAAGGATGAATATAACCTTAAGAATTACAACTAAAGGTTGACAAAGATTACTTAAACGTAAATACAAAGTAATATGATAAACCATAACGAATATTAACCAATCTAAGGAATGATTAGATTGAGAAGAAGGGTAAGATAAATTAGTGACCATACAATGATTGTTTATGACCTAATGTGGTATGTTATGTGATCATGTATTGTAGAATCCTTAAAGACTTAAAAGGAAAGTGTATTAACTGTAGAAGATGTAGAAGGTAAGTGTTCTAAACCCTTGTCTATGTTCTTTTGGACAAGTTTTGTGATTCATGTATCTTACGCATGAATTGATGTATAACGAATTTGAAGTCAATTCCTTCGGCTAGACTTAAGGTGTTTTGTGGATTTCCTTGTAATGTACCAAACTATTATCAATGTTGTTATCTTTTGCCAACTGTTTTGGTATGGATTTCAAAGAAAGACTGAGTATGAATAAACAAATGTTTTATTGTCAAACGACAGGCACATGAGGTTTCCAAAACTTAAATGTAGATACGTTTAATGAAGTAGTGTTGTACAATATAGAGTACTATAGACTGATCACCTAGACGTGCTCGTAAGATATACTGGACTTACAGACTTGGTGTCGGGTTGTCCTTTTCAAAGAAAGAATAAAATGCTTAAGGTCTTGGTACTGATCTTCCATGGTCAGTTATGCCAACAAAGGATCGCTCGATCCTACAACAAGAAAGTCCGGCTACGGCAATTCAAAGAACATGACTTGGTCTTAAAGAAGGTTCTTGACAACTAAGATCAATCCTAAGGAAATTAAATTCACCCCAAACTAGGAAGGCCCATTTGTTGTCAAGGAAATATTGATAGGAGGAGCCCTTAGATTACAAGAGATGGATGGCGAGGAATTTCCCCAACTCATCAACTCGGACACCGTGAAACGGTACTATGTCTGAATTTACATGCAAACCAACATCCGATTTTGGATCACCAGATCCCCAGTCAATTCAGGTTTTCAAAACCCTTCTCACCACATACAATCCTCACCACTTCAGTTTGTCCCACCAGGGATAAAACCTTTCCCAATTTCAGTTTGTCCCACCAGGGATTAAACCTTTAACAACTTCAGTTTATCCCACCAGGGATTAAACTTTTCACAACCTCAGTTTGTCCCACTAGGGATTAAACACTTCACAACTTCAGTTTGTCCCACTAGGGATAAAACACTTCCTCACAACTTCAGTTTATCCCATCATGGGCGAACTACGCATACCTGATCTCCCCAATACTCGGGAGTACTGGGAACATCCTTCAAACCCTCAAACCAAACATCATCGGCTTAGACCAAAGGGATTGAACTACCTGGTTTCCTCACACAAATGGGAGAAAAATCGGCGACCATCTAAGTTGTGGTTGAGTCCTCAAAGAGAAACACCAATCCATAAGAGATGGAACTACCTGGGCTCCCCAATACAAAGGAGTGTCGGCGACCATCTGTGGGGCGGTCAACCTCAGAGAGGAAAGCCATAATCCTCTCCATAAGCATATACAGAAACAAGTCCCAAGACACCAAAGGGTAGGGGATACAAAGATCAACGATCCATTTTGAAAGATCTTGAGATATCTCAATGTACATCCATCAAGGGGAGCTCAGAATACATCAAGATCACAAGCCCTAAAGAACAGTCAACTATCAAGCAAGTAACAAGGCATAACTCAAAGGAAAGTGAATCAAAACATATTTTCTTGCCATATAATACTATTTGATATATACAATATGTCCTGTACATGACAAAAATGGCTAAGCTTGTCTATGCAGGAAAATCTAAGCTAATCTACAAACCTGTGGATAAGCAAGCCATCAAGTCTAACATGGCATCCTTCTCAGAAGATGGGGGTAACTCTATGAGCTCCTGCCCTAGGGTATCAACATGAGCTAAGAGATCTAAAGCCATCTGCATGGTGAAACTATGCTCATCAATGAACATGCTCATCTCTGCAATGATATCAGCAGTATGGGACCTCAATGCAATACTATATGTAGTGGCAACATCTCGGGCAGATAGAGCCCCGTCCCGCTCAATAACAACGGCATCCCTAGATGATCGAGCCTCATCCCGCTCAACAACAATGATATCTCTATGAGCTAGAACATTATCTCTCTCAGCTAGAGCGGCATCTCTACCAGAAAGAGTTGTCAACATCAAGGCCCTAGCCTGATCCCTCTCAAATGTCATCAGATGTAAACTCTACTCTAAATAATCTACCGAATGTGGAGTCACAGTAGCAGGAATACTAGGGGAATCAACCAGAGCTGATGTCAACCCAACAAACAGCTCATCCTCAGTGGGAGAATCAAGGTCCTCCACTTGGATACAACCCTAGTTGATGCAATCTCTGCCTCTATCCATATAGAATACTCTATAGAACGGCTTGGATGGCTAGTAGTAAAAGCAGCCCTCTCATGCTGGGCCCAACAGATATAAACCCTGGACAAATCCTCTGCTGACAAAAGCCGAGATGGAAAACGCTGACCCAATGCCTCGTCGAAAGGATGAATATCCTGAAACTGGTCAAACTGTTCCATCACAGCCAGTGGATGATAAGTGGTCACACCCCTCAAACTAGCTAGAGGAAGATAATTCATGCCAGCTGCATGAGTAATAAAGCTGTAGGGAGAGTTAAGCCCTGAAAACGGCAGAATATCAAATGGATCCTCGATCCCTGATAAGAAAACTGACCAAGAAGCTGCATATGTACACTCCGCTGGCTGAAAGGAGTAAGACATGACTATCTCATGGGAAAAATGATACCCATGGTGTCGAAATGTGCCAATCGGTCTCAAGTGTGTCATAAACCACACGTACAGCAAAATCGAACTGCCTATAAATACCCCCGCAGACTGGGACTGACAATATATGGCTGACCTCATGGTCTCTGCCAGAATCATTGGTAAAATGGTATGTCCCTTCCGGAGAGCCTGCACTGCCATAATCATGCTGATGTCTAAGTGGTCCATGTACAATGACATGTACAGATAAGCCACCATTCAAATCAAGAGTACATCTACTTTGGCAACACACCAATCATCCTCTGAAATGGTGAAATCCCCGGAGTGCTGTAAATAACTATGCAAAGAGCCAAATCTATCAATCAGAAAATGCATGGACAATACATGCCCCGAGGAGATCTCATCTAGGGCTACTCTGCACCTCAAGCCCGTGAGGGTCATAAACTGTTGGCTCATATCTCCTACAGCCATCCGAGCGCAAGGCCTATCTAGCGAAAAATCTGTCAGACGCTCATACTCCTCCAAGGTAGGAGTCAACTCCTGGGTCTCAAAACGGAACACCTACCTATCCTGCACCCAGTGCTCCAACATGCCCTCTACAAAATCCAATGGAACCTGAAACATCAAGAGGGTCATAGAGTGATGCATCAGCTGATCTACTGTCACCCGATCTAGGGAGGACAAACTATCATACCACGATCTCAAATAGGAGACCATCAATACTGGTGGGGTATGATCTATCCGGCTAAATGTAGATGAAGACATCTGTAGGGCCGTGTTATAAGACCATCCAGGGGTCAATGCTGAACTCATCTCTAGAAATACATATGCTTAACATAATACATGCATGATAAATAATAGATGACAATATGATGTAGGGAATGGAAAATAGTATACATACATTCCTAAGTACATTATCATCTAAATACATCATCTCTGTATACAACTGGAAAATATAGGGAAATGAGGCACAACCGCACAGCAACTAACAGAGGCCTATCAAAAGATATAACGAGAATGGGGCACAGCCGCCCAATATCTAATAGAGGTCTATGAAAAGATATAGCAAAAAATACATCAGAAGAAGTTGATAGTGTTGATATCTACATCATCTAACCTATCCATCTGATGTAACTCCTCCTGAGTCACTGTATCTCCACCAGTAGGGATATCAGGCCGATACAATAGAGGATCTGCACTGACAAAACCATCTAAATATGGGGCACCTGAAGGGCTAGCCCCTGAGCTGGAAAGATCAAAAGTATCAGCCTCGGAAGGATCTATTCTCAAATGTTAGATGAAAAAATACTCCCGGTCTAACTGCTAGGTCAAGCTTTCAATTTACGTCAGATGAGTAGGCTCTCGGACGTAGGCAATCCAATCCGCCATAAACTATGTGGCACGGGTCTGAGCTCCGATGGTACGAGGGAACCACCAGCGGTAGAATGCCTCCTGAGTGAATAGTCCCTCTAACAAAGAAAAGATATCAATTCCCACTAATGGGATATCACTGATCGGCGACTGCGACACAGGCTAATAACGCCTGGCAGAAGGACAGATCGGTATATGGATCTCTCCCGTGGTGCTCCTGATAGAACACTATCCTAAATAGTGCTCCCAACCTCCATCTGTGAAGAGAGAAAGCCTATGGGTGGACATCACATGCTCAACACTAGTCGGGAAACCACCCTCAAAGCCAACTGTCAAATGGTCCTCAGAGTAGGGAACCCATGTAATGATATTGGCTGTCAACAACTCCAACTGTAAGCGAGAATGGGTGAAACCCTCAGCTACAAAAACCTCCACCAACGTGGAATGATGCCATTATCGTCCCTGTGGATAGGTGTCTAAACCTAACTGGCTAACGAGACACAGACATAGAAGCCTCTCATAAGCCCAAAACTGCCAATACAAGATCAAATATTTATGGTCAGTCAACACTCTTAACCCGTATAAGGGAAATCAAAAGAGAAATACTCACCAGCAGGAATGGGTAAAATCATAGCCAAGCCCCCATCAAGCTATGTGAGCGCAGACGCATTCCCTTGAGGAAATAGGCAAAGGTGTAGGAGCCCCAATCAAACTCTCCAATACGGTCCACCACCCATGTGGCACTAACTAAAGCAAACGACACCACGGAAGAGTTATCTGCTATCAAACAACCCCGAAGGATGACCAGGAATAATTGCCGAAGAATGCGATCCCTGACTCTCCTATCATCGGGCAATGGCTCACTCAATGCCCCACTCATGGCGTCTACATTCAAAGGACCAATGCGAACTATCCTGCCTTTGAGCACCGTAGCCTGGACTCCTAGCAAGGATCTGAGGGCAGTAGGGGAGATGTCAGGCACACAAGGATCTGACGGTAGTGATAAACCACCAATCCATCGGTGTCATCATCACTTCATAATCCAGCAAATGGAGAGACTAGTCTGGTGAAACTAGCGCTCAGAAAATACCCTGAGGTAACCCCAGGGACTACTGTGGGGGATGATGGAAAAGAATGCCTCAAAACCCCAAACATGCACAATCTCTCGGTACTCTGGGTAAAGAGTCTGGTACAGAGAGTGTATACTGAACCAGTTCCCTCAAGGCTCCGTAAAGCCGGTAACCTACATCACAATGCAAATCAACATCAGAACCTTGCTCCTCATCATAGGAAATAAGAAGATCAAACAAAACTTTACCTCATTCGCATGCAAATAGATCGAGGGGTGGCAACTCAAATCATCTAGAAGCTCTGGAATTGTCACATTAATGGCTGGAAGATCCCTACGGGGAATAGAAGCAACATGAGCAGTAGTCGTAATCGGTACATCTTCCTCCTCGTCCTCAACATCCGGTACCTCAACCCGTATAGGATGAATCACTGACTCCATCAACCGATGAGGCTGTCGGGCTTGGCGAAACCGAGGCACATCAGAAGCTTTCCTCCTCACACCTGAAGAGGTCTTACGAGAGCTACTCGGCTGATCTGGATCTATATATTTGGACAAAAGTCTCCAAATCACCTCAGAAAGGATGTGGTAAATTCTAACATGGAGCTTATTAAATGAATTTTATGTCTATATGCATGCATGTATTATTTTAACATACGCCTACAGTAGAGTTAAAAATTCATGTTTATTCAATGCCTAGATTCGTGATTTTTTTTTGTCATAGTCTCCTTTGTAAAAAGGACTATCCACATGCACGAAGGCATGACTAGGTGGCCATTCAATAGCACACCAACTCACAGTCATAAACATCCTATATGCATAAAAAATGTCAAAGTCATAATCTATAAGGGTAGTCTAATTATCAGGATTACTTTGCTTTACAACTTTTGCTCATTTGTCCTTAAATAGGATAAGAAATAGCAGAAAAAGGTGCCAAATTGACTGTTTCAAAAATCAATTTTTTTCACATCAATATGTTCAACATGGTTAAATACTAACATTTACTATGTTGAATATTTTTTAACAAGTCATATGAGCATGCATAATCACTACTATGTGTTTAGAAGCATTTCATGTGATAACTCACTTTCCAATGGTCAAAACTGGAAAAGAAGACATGCATACATTACCAAGATAATGCAGAACACTTGTACGGTGAAAGATTTTGCAGAAAACAACCCGAACTCAGTAGATATGAACTACAAAAAAATGGGCCTTCAGCAACAACCGATTTTTGTTGCTAAAGGTGCCAAATTTCGTTGCAAAAGGGTTTTGGCAACGACTTTACTGTCGTTGTGTCTTTCGTTGTGCAATGAGCGTTGCTAATTGTTCCGCAACGAATGTTTTTTTGTTGTTGCAAAAAGTAATATATTTTGCAACGAAATTTGGCTTTCGTACAGAGACATCGATCCTTTAGCAAAAAAATGTATTGTTGCAGAATAACTAAAATTTCGTTACTAAAAACCCCATTTCGTTGCAAAAGCTTGCTAATTGGCAATGAAATAAACTCTTTTTTTTTTTTGCAACGACCATGTATTTTCGTTGTAATTGACTCCATTTTGCAACGACATTTTTCGTTGCAGTAAATTATGAAAATTGTTGCCTAAACTTACTTTTGTTGCGGAATGTAAACTTTTTAGTAACGATTTTCGTTGCTGATTATATTATTCGGCTACGACATTATGCTGAATCAGCAATGAAAATGTTTGTTACTGGTTATTTTTCAATAGCAACGAAAGTCGTCGATTAGCAACGACATTATATGTTGTCGTTTCTTTATATGTGCAACGAAAGTTGATATGATTTGCAACGATAAAAAATATTGCCTTTTAAATATCCTCTCCGTTGTTATTAGGTTAATTTTTCGTTGCCAAATATTATATTTTTAATGCCATTAGCAACGAAAATTTGTTGCTAAATGTATACAAAATTGTTGCTATATTAAAACTTGTTCAATGCTTTGATAACAAATTATATTGTTGCCAAATCAAAATTTGACATTCTTTTTGTGTACCTAGCTGGCTCAATGTCCCCATAGCAAATAATGGCAAAAATACAAAAAACTAAAATATTATTAACTTAATAAAATCATCCACTACATAATCATTCATTATCTTTACAATTAACCATCTAAAGCTACCACCGTTCTTTAATCAAAGTATATATCTACAAATATAGAGAGAGCACACTTCATAATTTCGTCCCTTGTCTTTCGTAAACGTAGCACGAAAATTTGATACCCAATATTATAAGGCATGTCGTAGAAGCAGTCTTACTACACAGATTTAAAAATAATAGCAAAGTCAGTAAAATAATAGCAAAGTCAAGAAAACGTGCTAAATTTACCCAAACTGCATTATTCAATAACTTATTACAAATGGAAGATGAAAAGATCAACCTATTTTGATCACTAAAAGAAAATATATATACAGAGAATAAAACGATGGTCATCATTAGAGCATATTTAATAAAGCTTTACCTTAGTCTGGATGGTGCTTCGACATATAGGACATAGATGAAGGTCTTGTCCACATTCACAACATGTCTGCAAATAAGAACGAAAAAGAAAACTTAAAGATACACTCTAGTCATGTTCTCTAAAAATGAAAACCAAAAATCTTTTGACAGTGATACCTGATGTTTACAACCAAACGCCATATCCCTAGGATTGGTAATGCAAATGGGACATAACTGTCACAAGGAAGATAAGAAACAGTTTACTATGATTCCCAACAATACATGAACATTCCAATACTAAATCCATTTTTCAAGTATACTGGATCACTCCAGTACTAAATATACGGGTAAAGTTTTATGTGAAAAAGTTGTGAGTGCATATCACTTACATGAACATCTAATGCAGCACTTGCAGGCTGACTCATGCCAACAGCTGCAGCCTGTCTATCTGAAGGTGTACTCGGTTGGAAACTATTAGACTATGAAGGTTTTGATGCTCCTCGAGAAGCCATACCATACTGAGGTGGAGGAAGAGCAATCCTGTCTATAGCTTTCCCTTTCTGAGCACTGATTGAGAAACACAATTATATCAAGAATTTTCCTAAAACAAAAATATTGTTGAACATTATGGCAAAATCACAAAAGCAAAGTTGAATTAGTACTCTAATATATTAAGCTCTAGTGTTGCTTTATATTGAGAAGGAATTTCCATCAAGGCTGAAAGTGCAAACTCTGCCTCTTTCCTGGATCGGTTCAGATTCTTTGCAATAATTTCTGTGAAATTTACTAACTAAAAGGATAAACTGATCAGTATAACAAAAACAAAGCATGCTCTGAAACAACGGTTTCAAGGTTCCTGCTACCTACTTAAACTTGCCTAGAAATTATCAAAGGCTCGAGCAGGTATGCTGTCATCGAATTCTCTCATCATATCCCATGGCCCATCTCCAACACCAACTAAAATGATTGACAAGGGGTATTCACTGTAAAGTAAAAAAGTGCATTTCTCAATATTTGGGCCACAAAATCATCCACCCATCAAAAGTAAATCTGAAAACTCACCTGGCTTCCACGATTGCCTCAACAGTTTTCCTTTCTTGGGGGCTTAACTGGCCATGTTCAGTATCAACACTTCTTATCACCTATCATACATTAGAGAATGAATAATTAAAGCAAACTCGTAGTTTAAACTCCAGTTTTATCCAAGTAAGCATTAGAAAACATACTGGTACATCAAAAAGCAGTAAGCCAGTAAAAACTTCAATGGTTCCTCTAACAAGTTACACCAAACCTTATTCTTAAGAAAGAGTATATCACACCAAAAGTCACATGAAGATGTTCGTAGAACTTATTTTGATGAGTAAAACACTAAGAAGTCAAAATGATGATACATTATAAACTGTGCAATATATAACTACGTAACAGAAAAAATGCATTTGATAACCTAAGAAGAATAGAATGCTTACTCAAATTAAGTGTCTACATTGCTATGAACTTGTCTACATGACCATTTGCAAAAACCAATTTCAAAAGCCAGCCATCTACCAATAGTCTTTCAAGGAAATGCTCTCCTACAATAACATATCGAATTCATTTGTGAAGTTTAATCATCAGTTGAGCACACTGCTTTTTTCTTGTTAGAACTTAGACGATATTAGCACCAAGTTAGGAATAGAACTTAGACGATATACAAACTTACCAACGACAGGGTCACTTAAGTAGGAGGATTTCTTTGTTAGCTATATATAATATCAAGTATTTTTCATCTTCATTTTTGAAATTGCATATTCATATCTTATATCTTATGCAGTATGCTACTCATATAAATAAATTTGAAAAAATAGCTATTAAGTAACACTACCACTTCAAAGTTTATTCAAAACTGAAATACAAAGCATAATTTCAGATGAGATTAAAGGAAAACATGGACTGATGTATTTATGCAAAGATTTTCACCTGCTTAAAGTTTGGCACAAGACCTAAAGGGTATAATAAAAGCATTTCATCTAGAAGTTCCTCTTCTTTTAGTGTTGCGAAAGATGAAGTGCTCTCTAAAGGCATAATCCTCACCTATTGTACCGGCCGATAACCATACTCAGATTCAAACTAATCACTTGAGTTGGGTTTATCAGCTATGTCATCATTCAAATTTCCAGTACTGCATTCTACAGCAATATGAGCTGATCTCAAATTTCCAGTACTGCATTCTATAACAATTCACATTGAGCTCATAAGAATGTTATTTTCTAAGTAAAAGTTAAACCAGTAAATCCCAAGTTTAGGAAGTGAGGGATGTTGATGGGATCATGTTTAATTAAGATCACTTACAACTTAACCAAACCAGAACAAAGTGATAGAATTGCAGGAATGCACATTAAAGGAAGTAATGCAGCTAGGAAATCTTCCTTCCTTGGAACCTGATCATCCCTAAAATTCACAACCTCCAAATAGGATGCACCACAAAATGCAACTAGAACAAATTCAAAAAGCAGAATAAAAAAGAAGATGGTTAATAACAATAATTCTACAAGGATAACAATGAATAGTTTTCGGAAGGGATATGGGGAGACTCCATGGTGAGGAATTCTTGTAGGAGAGTGAAGAGTCAAAGATCAGAGCATATTCAGAGTAACTACCTACAAATATTCCAACACATATAGCAGAGGAAATGGAGAAACGGTATGTAGCAAACCAGGATACAATTGGCAGCACCCTAGTAACTATTAGAGCAACCACGCAGGCCATTGCCCAACCAAGGTAGACAGATGATGCATAAGGAGATGTGACACTGTTCTGGTCACCATTCCATCATTTATAGCCTAATTCATCTAAAGGCATTGCAAAAACTATTGCACCAAGAGCTAATGCAGATCCAGTAAATATTGATATGCAGATGAAAAGTACAACACCCTAAAAGTAAATTATGGAAAGTAATCAGTAACAAACTAAGCACATAGACGAGAAAGGAAAAATAGTATGCTGCAAAAAATTTAATAAGCTATATGGTTAAGAGATTAATGTAGTTAATAATATAGCACAACAACATAAAACGAGTGACACCAAAAGTATCTTGAAGTGGGGGGAAACACCATCATGGGGAAAGGGAGAATGGGGTTGAGGTAGCTCTGAACTCTATTAAAAGAAGTACACAATTAAACACATTCTCTTCATTTTTATTTCATTAGTTTTTCTTATAAATTGTCCCCTTGCCGAGCCTCATTGATTAAGGATGTGACGAAAATTGTAAATACCAATGTATAACTTGTAGCCTTAGGACAAAAAACATAAAGACAAGGAGCATATGTCCCTAATAATATACCTTTTAATGAAATAGCATATCCTATAACTCTATACGCAATTACGTAACTTCAAATTAGTACAAAATATTAAAACATGAGCTTTTGTGGAATTTAATTCCTCAAATCTATCTTCAGTGTCATTTAAACTTCTTAGTTACAACAAATGTTCTCAATTATATATTTTCATATAGCTGGGGCCTATGGTTTCAATATCATAGCAAATCTGCTTCAAAACAATACCATCATTTAATAGTCCAAATAAAATCAGAAATCCTTCGTGGTACTTTGAATCTAGGTCCGATCCACAATTAGTTCACAAGTTATCAAAACAGTATCTTTTGAATCCAAACCAATAAAAAAAGAAAAATTTAAAATATTTACGAATTGAAACTTCAGTTAACCAAGGAATAGGAAAAAAAATAGGCCTTATCCTTGGATAATTCAAAATACAGTATCTTGGATCTGACATAGAGGAGGACTAAACAAAAGTTAGGGTTTTGAATAAAGAGTAGGGAATGCGAGAGTAGAAGATGATACCTTGAGTTAAGAAAGGAGTTTGGTAGAAGTATCGAAATCGTTCCACATCATAGCAGCTTTGAATCGATTGAATAGTTGTGAGACCTCCGTCAGCTCTGGATCCATCCCTCTTTCTCTCTATTTGCAAGACTCTTTCACTCTATTTTCTTGTAAGCAGCTGTATTTCCCTCCAGCAATACCTCCTGGCATGACACTAGAAGCCCTTATGCGCGATCGATTTAGGAGGGGTGATCTTCTATCCGTGTTTTGGGAGGAGCGGAACCATGTTTTTCTTTTTAAAACAAATGGGCCAAACGGCGTCATTTTAATATACTAGTAAAAAAAAAGTTTACAAGGATGTGTATAGAAATTTTCCCATATATATATATATATATATATATATATATATATATATATATATATATATATATATTACTAAAAATATGAGTTACAATAAATATTTTTCTATTTTCATATAAATATTAATATATAAAAGCAGGACAATCGATCCTCAATTAAAAAACTCACATAATCAACCCTTAATTAATTAAGAGTTAACTCGGTTAATTTCTCCACTCGCATGTCAATTTTGTTGGAATTGGTCTGTCGTTCAATCTTTCATCTCTTTATATTTATAAATACAAGTAATATGTTATGCAAAAATGTATTTAAAAGTTTATATGAAATAACTTATTATAAAACAAATATTTTTCTCATCGTAATTTTAACAAATTATATAATCCATTATTCAAACTAGTATGTGCATTGCACGGACTATCAACCAGTATTTACAAACACAAATAATTATTTAATTAATTATATATTTTTTTCGTAAATATTTTGACCTATCACGATTTGACCTGGCGAAATATGAATTTGGTTTGTTTTTGGTTTACATAAAATGGTTATGGGTCCAAATAAGGACTAAAATTATATTATCCATTTTTATATGGTTTGTATGGATTGAACCTAAATGATTATAGTTTTAATATAGGTCGATGCATATTTTATTTTTTTGAGATTTATGTACTTTTTCTCTTCCCAATTCCCAATTTGGTTTGGTTTTGGTTTACATAAAATGGTTATGGGTTCAAATAAGAACTAAAATCATATTATCCATTTTAATATGATTTGTATAGATTGAACCCAAATGATTATAGTTTTAATATAGGTTGACCCATATTTTAATTTTTTGAGATTTTTGTACTTTTTCTCTTCCCAATTCTCATCTTCCTTTAATTAATTATCTCTAAAATAGATTAATAAAACATTGATAATAATATACTAAATATTATATTAGATTAACTAAATATTAATTTTTTGGGGGGTGTACATAATCAGTAAATATTATTTTTTTAGGTTTGAGGGTGGGGGTGAGGGTGTATACATAATCACTGAATATATTTTTTTAAGGGAGTGGTGGTGTATACATAATCACTAAATATTATTTTTTTGGGATGAGGGTGCGGGGTGGGGAGGGGGGCAGGGTGTATACATACTCACTAAATATTATTTATTTAGTGATTATGTATAGATTGTAAAATCATGTTCTTGTATATATATATCCAAATTACACTTAAAACATTATTGTGTAAAAATTTCAGTTAGAATAAATACTAGGAACAATTACACTTTCTATTATATTTTTAAAAATATTTACAACAATAGTGCACTCTTACAATATTTACACAATTAATGCATTTAAATATTTTATTTACAAAATTAATGTATTTATTATCCCTTTAATTTAGGTGGATATTTTAAATATCATCTTCATTATTGTCATCATCATCATCATCAAAAATAAACACTACAGATTTTAAACCTACACCGCCATCTCCTCCACTCCCGATCCGCTTCCCCTTCGCCATCTCATCCCTTACCGCCGCCACCTCCACCTCCACCTCCTCCATCGCCATCTCCTCCACTCCCGATCCGCTTCCCCTTCGTCATCTCCTCCCCTCCCACCGCCACCTCCACCTCCACCTCCTCCACCGCTATCTCTTTCCTTCCCAATCCGCTTCCCCTTTACCATCTCCTCTCCTCCCGATCTGCTTCCCCTTCCGCCACCACCTCCACATCCTCCTCTGTTGCCTCCATTATGACCGCCTCCTCCTCTGCCTCCACCACCTCCGCCTCCATTAACCGTCTCCTGAAAATTTTTTCCCATACTGCAGTTGGTAGTCAAACCTCCATACCGAGGTAACCTATTTAGTTTTATTAGGTTGCCAATTTATTTTGAATGTGATGCAGTTGGTAGCCAAATTTTCATACCAATGTAACCTATTCAGTTTTATTAGGTTACCAATTTTGATTTGAATGTGATGCAATTGGTAATCAAACCTTTTTGCAGTTGGTTGCCAAACCTTCAGATAAAGGTAATCAATTCAGTTTTATAAGGTTACAAATTTATTTTGAATATGATGCAGTTGGTAGCCAAACCTTCATACAAAGGTAAGTATTTTAGTTTTTGTGGGTAACCAAATCGTAAAAAAAAAAATTCAGAACAGTAACTCAGGTACTTCTGGAGATTTGCAGAGGAGGAGGAGGATGATGAAGGGGAAGAGAAGGCAATGTAACGGCGGTGCAACCAAGGACTTCTGGAGATTCACGGCGGAGGCGGTGATGAAGATAATGAGCAGTGAGGGAGATGAAGATTAGGATGAAGAAGATATTTTTTTTTGTTTTTCTCTCCTTTTGATTTGAATTATGAATTTTTTTTTGTTGTTAGATCCCAAAATTTTGATTTGAATTATTAATTATGGCAGTTATTTCTCATTGATTTTAGCTTTCTTTATTAATGTGAAATTGAATGGTTTGAATTTGTTACACTCTTTTTGTAATTATTTTGTGGATGCACTAATGGTGTAATTATTTTGTTGATGCACTAATTGTGTAATTACTTTCTAACTGTAAAGAACCCTAAATACTATACATTTTTTGGGAGTCGCAAGGAAAAAAGAAAAAAAACTTGGACCGGTCCAATTTTTCGGTCCAAAAAACATGTCCGGATAGACTTATTGTTTGTGTATTTGTAGTTGATGTGGATGTTGAAGTAGATATGTGGGCCCAAGTAGTATATGAGAGAGAAGATACCATATTATATGGGTTGGGTCAAACGAAAACCCACTAATATTAAACGGCTACATTTCCTCTTTTTTTCTCTGCCCCAAATCAATTGTCCCATTTGCTAAATTTGTATTATTTTTGTTCACTTTTTATTTAATTATACCCTCCACAATTTCCTAATTTCTCAATACATTTAATTTGTTTATGAGAAAGTGAAACTATTAACAATTTAATTATCTTGAAAAAAATAAAAATTTTACAAAGTAGCATTGAAAATTGAAATATACTTATATATTGAACGAAAGAAAATGAGTTAGAAATATTAATTTAATAGTGGTATATTAGAAGAAAAAAAATTATTATCTTAATTTTGTGTCATTTAAAAATGAGTGTTCAATATGAGACGGAGGGAGAATGTATATTAAGAAAAATTCAAGGTGCATTGATTATATTAAATATTCTTTTTTGTTATAAATTAGATACAATTTTTTTTCTTTTCAATTTTTTTTTATTAAATTAGAGAAATATTTTTATTATTACACTATTAAGTCATGTGAAGTTCACATAAAATATGGCAAAACTAATGAAATACCCAATGTAGTTAGCACGTTTTACTGATTACACCATTAAATTTTTAATATTTCAAATTACCCCACTAAACTAATTATTATTTTAAAATTGGGTCTTTAGAATAAGTCAAAGAGTATATTTATTGTCTTTACAACATAAATGAGAAGCATTAAGCAATCATTATATGAATAACTAATATATAAAATTAATACATAAAATGTACAAGAATATTTTTTTTGTTCTGAGAAGCGTTACTCAATATTCTGAACATTGTCACATAAAATGTTAATTAACTTAAAATTTATTTGAAGTAGTGAGCATAATAATGCGAAATTGCAATTGCAGAACAATTTTTATTAAGTTACAAAATTTACAATCCATTTGATTCTGAAGCTCCAACATAGTGCTATATAATTCCTTATATTTACTCTAAGGCTATTTACGCCTTATTTGGAGATTTATTATTTTTTATAAATTTTAAAAAAAAGATATTAAATTAAAATTTTAAAATATCTCAAATCAATTTTCAAAAATCAATAATAATCGTATAATTTGAAATAAAGATATATTATAAATTATCTAAAAATTACTCCTGATTTAGAGATTTATTATTTTTCATAAATTTTTAAAATAATCTTATATTAAAGTTTAAAATATCTCAAATCAATCGTCAAAACTTAATAATAATTTTATAATTTGGAATAGAGATATATGATACTTGCTTGAGCTTAACTATTCAAAAGTCAAGAATAATAATATAATTTGGAATAAAGATATATTATATATTATCTAAAAATTACTCCTCATTGGGAGATTTATTATTTTTCATAAATTTTAAAAAATAAGTTTAAAATATCTCAAATTAATTGTCAAAAGTTAATAATATCTTACATTAATAGTCTTGAATTTATAATCTCATTAATTATAATAATTCATAAATTACAAACAAACATGGCTGAAAGACCCTACTATTTTTCTTTTTCCCGCAAGAATTTTTGCTCCAAATATATATTGTGTGGGTATTGAATATATATATATATATATATATATATATATATATATATATATATATATATATATATAAGTGTATATGTTTTGAAATAAGGAATTAATATGTATGCTGAGTAAGGCTGCAAAATGTGCAAACAGTTCGGGCTCGATTCGTACTCGCTCAACTAAAAGTTCGATTCGAGCTCGACTCGAAATATAAATGAGTCAAATATGAACAAATTTTAAAGTTCGATAAATTACTCGAACATTCTCAAATTGTAATTTTATATTGATACTCGGATCATAGTCGTTCAAAAATTTCAAACTGCTCGGGCTCAATTCGAAATCGTGCTCGACTCGGTAGCTAAATGAGCCTCAATCAAATCTTATTTTATACTTGATAAATTTTATGAACCAAATCTGAGCAACTTAATATTTGGCTTGACTCGGTTCATTTAAACCCTTCATTTGTTCATGTTTAAAATATCGTTAAACTAGTAGCAATACCAACATAGTGCACTCGAAGTCGACCGCTGAACTTTAGAAGTTTTTGGGTATTGAGACCTTTTCTTTTGGTCAATGCAACTTGACCCCTTTTCTATTAAAAAATTTTGACTTCGAGCTCTAGGCGCCACATGTGTGTTGACCTGCGTACGTGGCGCCGACGTGGCACATGTGGCAGATCTGCGAGGGCATTTTTTATTTTATTTTACACGTGGACAAGATGACGTGACGAATATTGAAATTTATCCCAAAAAATATGTTGATGCACAGATTTGAACCCAAGACCTCCAGTTTGGAATATTGATCCAATGACCACCCGAGCACATGAGCCTAGTTGCTATTATTTTGCAATGATTAGTATTTATAACTGAACAAATCATTTCTTCCAAATTAAAACAGATCCTCTTTCCTTAGATCTATTACGTACATACATAAGTGTACATAACTAATTGCGTGATAATAATAATAACAACAACAACAACAACAACAACAACAACAACAACAATAATAATAATAATAATAATAATAATAATAATAATAATAATAATAATAATAATAATAATAATAATAATAATACTTCGTTATTATGAAACGCCGTTGGCTTTTCTATAATGTCTGATGTAAGATGAATGGTTCCACCATTATAGACTTCCTTGGTTTCAAAGGCTTCAATTTTCCGATGTTAAGTCATGTCTGAGTTGCAATTTATTTGGAATTTTAATTGTGTTTAACTTAACAAGTTTATCCAAACGTATGTTATAATAATAATAATAATAATAATAATAATAATAATAATAATAATAATAATAATAATAATAATTATTATTATTATTATTATTATTATTATTATTATTACTACTACTACTGTTATTGTTATTATTATTATTATTACTGTTATTATTATGACTGTTATTACTATTATTATATTATTATTATTATTAGTACTATTATTATTATTATTATTATTATTATTATTATTATTATTATCGTTATTATTATTATTATTATTATTATTATTATTATTATTATTATTATTATTATTATTATTATTATAATATTTTAATAAAAATTGTCGTTGGAAAAAGTTGTATAAAATATGCAACGAAAATAAAAATTGTTGCCAATGAATATGGTCAATATTAAGCAACGAAATATAGCAACAAAAAAACTTTTGTTACCCACGATGAAGATAAATCAAGTGGTTAGAAATTTTGCAACGAATTTTGTTTCCAAATTTTGCAACGACTTATGAATTTTGTTGGAAAAAGTGAAAGCCTGACACAATCTGCAACGAAGGACAAGTTTCGTTGCTAAACATACACTTTTAGCAACAACTTATAAAGTCAATAAGTCGTTACCTAAAAAATCGTTGCTAAAGCCCTATTTTTAGCAACAAAAAAACTTTCGTTGCCCACGATGATGGGAAATCAAGTGGCCGAAAATTTTGCAACGAATTTCTAACGAAATTTTTTCTCGCAAATGAATTAACAACGGCTTATGAATTTCGTTGCAAAAAGTGAAAGCGTGACACAATCTGCAACGAAGGATAAATTTCGTTGTTAAACATATACTTTTAGCAACGACTTATAAATTCGTTGCCCGAAAAATCGTTGCTAAAGGCCCATTTTTTTGTAGCGTCTAGTGAAAATGACTTGTGAATGGGAAAGGCCTTGAAAAAGAACCCACGGATGGCCACAAGTTTACCTGCGGCTGCCGTAGGTCCACCTGTGGCTATCCTGGGTGGTCCCCACCCCTTCCATCTCGATCAAATTTGAGTTGCAAAGGAGGTCCCACAAGCTAAAAAGTTAAATTAAGAAAAAAGACGCTACACAATTAAGCGAAAAAGCCTGAAATCCTAGTTTTCAGGGACCAAACTGCGGGTCTATATATCAATAATTGGTATTGGCCCAAACACAAGGTTTAAAAAGCCGATGATCACAGCTATTGCAAGCTACCTCTGGAAATACCTCACAAAGGTCCAATGCCGTCAAGTTGGGGTTGTAACTCCAGTCACAACCATACGTTTCGTCAAAAAATCTTTCCCCAACGGGATTGCGTACATGTTCACCATTGAAGCACATTCAACGAAGGTTAAGCAGCCTTGACGTTTATGAGCCATTGGCAAGTAAATCCAGCGAAGTATCAGAGGTGCTCCGATGATCTCAATCGTTGAGGAACATTTCAACGAAGGTCAAGCAGCCTTGACGTTTATCAACCATTGGCAAGTAAATCGAGCGAAGCATCGGAGGTGGTCCGATGATCTTAACCGTTGAAGAACATTTCAACGAAGGTCAAGCAGCCTTGACGTTTATCAGCTGTTAGCAAGAAAATCTAGCGAAGCATCGGAGGTGGTCCGATGATCTAAACTGTTGAAGCACATTTCAACAAAGGTCAAGCAGCCTTGACGTTTATCAGCCGTTGGCAAGTAAATCCAGCGAAGCATCGGAGGTGGTCCGATGTTCTCAACCGTTAAAGAACATTTCAATGAAGGTCAAGCCGCCTTGACGTCTATCAGCCGTTGGCAAGTAAATCCGGCTAAATATTGGAGGTGGTCCAATGATTTCAGTCACTGAAGTACATTTCGATGAAAATCAAGTAGCCTTGACATTTTTCAGCCATTGGCAAGTAAATCCAGCAAAGCATCGGAGGTGGTATGATGATTTTAGCCGTTGAAGCACATTTCAATGAAGGTCAAGCAACCTTGACATTATCAGCCGTTGGCAATTAAATCCAGCGAAGCATCAGAGGTGGTCTGATGGTGTTCACCATTGAAGCACATTTCAATGAAGGTCAGGCAGCCCTGACAGCACAGACGGTTGGCAGTAACTCTAATAAAGCACCGGAGAGCCCTAGCGATATAAACCAGGGAAAGTCATCTTCATTGTGGAGGACCGATGATGGAATCTATTATACAGATCCTCGGTAATTAACGCACAATTCCCCAACTGTCTCTCGAACATGAGAAGAGCATCTGCGGTGGAAAGTCTATAATGAGGGTTAAGGACTTTGGTGATAACCCTATTGTCCACATCCTCTGGTCTTATTTCATGGAGTAGCCTCCATTCCATACACTCAGCATAATATTTACATCATGCTGCATTACATTTACTTCATGATAATTTGTCATGTTTTAAGTGTCTAGTGATCTTTATCCTATCCATGCCATTGCATTGCATGAATATGATAAAGATGGGCATCTATAGACACTCGAAAGTTTGAATTCCTGTTACTAACCTTGCAGGAGGGCAAAATCGTCTTCCAGAGATAACCCCGGAAGTCAAATTAGCTCAATCCCGGAGACAACCCAGGGATACTTAGTTTTTCAATCTCGGAGACAACCCCGAGATACTCGATTCCAACCTCAGAGATAACCTTGAGAGATGCAGTTCCACTATCAGAGATAACCTCGTAGAAGTCAGTTCCAACCCCGGAGATAACCCCGGGAGGTCAAGCACACCTCAGAGATAACCCTGAGGACATTCAGCACTCACAGCAGCCCAATCTCAAAGGTAACCCTGAGCAACGACTGCTACATCTGCACAGAGCCGGAGATAACCCCGATGAGGGGCAAAATTATCATTTTGTACCTCGATACTATATTCACGTCATCTCAACATCATTTCAACCCATATTTCATACAGAAGTGTCCCACAAGAACCATAGCTCAAATCCTGAGTGACTACTACACATGACAACACATCAGATAGAATTTGAAGACTTGAAGATCTGGTCATTGTGACACCCCCAAAATAGGTATACATCACCTATGCTGAGTCGTCAACTACATGGTATATAATATAAATAAAACTTATTTATACAACTGTCGTGTAAAATACGACAAAACATAAGCTGTGAGTTTAAATACAACACTTTCTTCTAAACAGGATTCAAACTCAAAATAAGTTCTCAATACATTTATTTTCACACTATTTCATAGAATAGTGAGGACTACTAATGCTATCCTCGAAATCGTCACTCTGTTCCCCGACTAGTCCCCGCTACATTCTTATTTCCTGAAGAGAATAATTAAAGCAAAAGGGTGAGCTTAACTAACCCAGTAAGAAATATTATGACTAAGATAATGCAGAATAAATTATCATTAGCCTTCAACAGTGTTAAACTGATAAAATATAACAAACATCAAGTTTAACTGCAGCGGAACAAGCAATCCATTAAAAGAGTCAAGTAGAGAATAAAATCTACTATCTTTTATGATTTAAAAGGTTTTTCATCACTTTTATCGCTGAGACTCAGCTTAATAAATAATCCACATCATCCCTGCACTACGGCCAAGGATATTCATTAGTATCACAACCACAAATTATCTATGCATCACAACCAAGGATATTCGTGTATTCATCAATGGTCATGATCATGCCAACAACTGTCCATCAATGCATTACGGGCCAATAAGGACTTTTACCACATCATTTGTAACATTACGGTTATGATTACACCGAATAATCCCTGGTTATAATCATACAAAGTCCATCTATGCACTACATGCCATAGATGACTTTCAACAAAATATAAACATGAGGATGATGACAATGATATAAGAATTCAATAAAATAAGTTCAAGAATTAATTAATCCAAGAACCAATAACATCCAAATTGTCAACATGATACTGCTTTGTGCAGTAAAATTCGAGAATGCTCAGAAGAATATTTCCATGAAAATATACTGGATGAAGCGCAAACATCAAGGATATTCCACTAATTTCATGGAGTATAAAAGCCAAAACTTTAACCAACTGAGTATAATAACGAATGGAATAACAAAAGAAATCACCAGGCATGCGATGGACCGCACAGACAGGTTATTCCAACAGAATAATAAATAACGGAACCAGGTCATGCGTAAACGCACTGACAGGATATTCTGATAGAATAATAAATAATGGAACCAGGTCCGGCGTAAACGCACAGACAGGATATTCCGACAGAATAATAGATAATGGAACCAGGTCCGGCGTAAACGCACAGACAGGATATTCTAACAGAATAATAAATAATGGAACCAGATTCGGCGTAAACGCACAGACATGATGTTCCAACAGAATAATAAAGAATGGAATAACAGAATAATTTCACCAAGTATAGGGTAGCCAGCGTATACAGGTTATTCCAACAGAATAATAAATAATGGAATAACAGAAGTTCTCTTCATGAATACAAAAGAAATAATACACCTTACCTTAAGAAGAAGAATACTGGATATATGACTAGTGCAGTAGCAGAATACTTTTCTTCTTTCTCTCTCTAGAGTTTCAGTGAATTCGTAAGAAATAATGAAGGAATGAGCTTCTATTTATAGAAGAATGGACTGCATAGTAACTAATTCATGAACGGTCCAGATTGATTTACTTTAATCTGACGGTCCATATTTAAAGCAAAATCTTTTAAATAAAATATAATATATTCTATTTATAATCTAATAAAACGAATAACTTTATAAAATATTTTACTATGTAAACACTATGCAGACACTATGCAAACACTATGCATAATAAAATATAATATATTCTAATTATTGTCTAATAAAACAGATAACTTTATAAAAGTATTATGCTTTATATAAAAAGATTTTACTATTAGCCTAATAAAACGAATAACTTTATAAAAGTATTTTGTTTTAAATAAAAAGCTTATTTTGTTTTATTACATTAATAATACCAATAAAACAAAGCTGAGTGACTTATCACGTAAGTATCAATAATCAATACCGTGTGCTACTATGCAACCATGCGTATTACTGTACTTTTACTACCGAGTAGTTCAACAGTATTAGTGGTAAAACTTTCGCCGTTATTTTTATAAAGTATTTTTGTCATTTTCTTAATCTGATAATAATTCCGTTGTGGGGTCCACCAATGATTGTGTCGTCGTACGAATAATCCCTGTTAAAACGAATATTCTCTGACCAATCGAATATTATATAGCAACTTGCGTACTTTACAAAATTTATAAATATTACCCACAACTATAACATTATATCAATTTCACTCCATAATATTCAAAAATGTTATTTATAGAAAATTTATCTTTATTTATAAAAGTTGGGGTCTTACAACCTCCCCTTCTTATGAAATTTCGCCCTCGAAATTAGGGTACGTACCTGGTATATTGAAGAGGTAAGGATACCTTGACTTCATTTCAGATTCTAACTCCCAGGTCATTTCCTCAACATCGTGGTTTCTCCACAAAACTTTGACTTGAGGTATAACCTTGGAGCGTAGAATATGTTCATTCTTATCCAAGATTTGAACAGGAACCTCTTCATACGTTAAATCTTCCGCTATTTCGTCCGGTTCTAACTCAATAATGTGGTTCGGGTCTTCCACATATTTACGTAACATGGATATGTGAAAAATATTATGAACACGAGACATACTTGGCGGTAAAGCGAGTCTATAGGCCACAGTTCCTACTCGATCGAGGATTAAAAATGGGCCAATGAATCGAGGATTGAGCTTTCCTCTCTTTCCAAATCTCGTAACTCCTTTCCACGGAGCAACTTGTAACAACACATGATCTCCTATATCAAATTCCACGTCCTTTTGATGAAGATCAGCATAACTCTTTTGTCGATCTTGTGAGGTTTTTATACGTTGTCGGATCATTTGAATCTTTTCCGTAGTCATACGTACCAACTCCGGTCCCAACAACGTTGCTTCACCCACCTCATCCCAGCATACCGGAGAATGACACTTTCTTCCGTACAACACCTCGAATGGAGCCATGCCAATACTTGTTTGATAATTGTTGTTGTAGGAAAACTCCACCAATGGTAAGAACTTATCCCACCTTCCCTTGAAGTCATGGACACAGAGTCTTAATAAATCTTCAAGAGTTTGAATAGTCCTCTCCGATTGTCCATCCGTTTGGGGATGATATGCTGAACTAAATCGTAAATCCGTGCCCATAGCTTTTTGCAAACTAACCCAAAATTGTTAAGTGAATCTTATGTCTCGATCAAAAACTATGGATACTGGCATACCATGCAGTCTTACAATCTCGTTTATGTGCATACGAGCAAGACGTTCAAGTGTATAAGTTTCTCGTATTGGTAAAAAATGAGCAGACTTGGTCAATCTATCAACAATGACCCAAATTGCATCAATGCCTTGAGAAACCTTGGGAAGACTAGTAACGAAATCCATGGTAATGTGCTCCCACTTCCATTCTGGAATTTCAAATGGTTGTAATGGACCTTTTGGTACTTGATGCTCTGCTTTGACTCGTTGACAAGTTAGACACCTTGAGATAAACAATGCTATCTCTCTCTTCATATTGCTCCACCAAAATGTATGACGAAGATCACGATACATTTTGGTACTCCCAAGATGGATTGCAAACGGTGTGTTGTGCGCCCCCAAAATAGGTATACATCACTTATTCTGAGTCGTCAACTACATGGTATAAAATACAAATAAAACTTAGTTATACAACTGTCGTGTAAAATACGACAAAACATAAGCTGTGAGTTTAAATACAACACTTTCTTCTAAACAAGATTCAAACTCAAAATAAGTTCTCAATACATTTATTTTCACATTATTTCATAGAATAGTGAGGACTACTAATGCTATCCTCTAAATCGTCACTCCGTTCCCCGACTAGTCCCCGCTACGTTCTCATTTCCTGAAGAGAACAATGAAAGCAAAAGGGTGAGCTCAACTAGCCCAGTAAGAAATATTATGACTAAGATAATGCAGAATAAATTATCGTTAGCCTTCAACAATGTTAAAATGATAAAATATAACAAACATCAAGTTTAACTGCAGCGGAACAAGCAATCTATTAAAAGAGTCAAGTAGAGAATAAAATCTACTATCTTTTATGATTTAAAAGGTTTTTCATCACTTTTATAGCTGAGATTCAGCTTAATAAATAATCCACATCATCCCTGCACTACAGCCAATGATATTCATTAGTATCACAACCACAAATTATCCATGCATCACAGCCAAGGATATTCGTGTATTCATCAATGATCATGATCATGCCAACAACTGTCCATCAATGCACTACGGGCCAATGAGGACTTTTACCACATCATTTGTAATATTACGGTTATGATTACACCGAATAATCCCTGGTTATAATCATACAAAGTCCATCTATGCACTACATGCCATAGATGACTTTCAACAAAATATAAACATGAGGATGATGACAATGATATAAGAATTCAATAAAACAAGTTCAAGAATTAATTAATCCAAGAACCAATAACGTCCAAATTGTCAACATGATACTGCTTTGTGCAGTAAAATTCGAGAATGCTCAAAAGAATATTTCCATGAAAATATACTGGATGAAGCGCAAATATCAAGGATATTCCACTAATTTTATGGAGTATAAAAGCCAAAACTTTAACCAACTGAGTATAATAACGAATGGAATAACAAAAGAAATCACCAGGCATGCGATGGACCGCACAGACAGGTTATTCCAACAGAATAATAAATAACGGAACCAGGTCATGCGTAAACGCACTGACAGGATATTTTGACAGAATAATAAATAATGGAACCAGGTCCGGCATAAACGCACAGACAGGTTATTCCGACAGAATAATAGATAATGGAAACAGGTCCGGCGTAAACGCACAGACAGGATATTCTAACAGAATAATAAATAATGGAACCAGGTTCGGCGTAAACGCACAGACATGATGTTCCAATAGAATAATAAAGAATGAAATAACAGAATAATTTCACCAAGTATAGGGTAGCCAGCGTATACAGGTTATTCCAACAGAATAATAAATAATGGAATAACAGAAGTTCTCTTCATGAATACAAAAGAAATAATACACCTTACCTTAAGAAGAAGAATATTGGATATATGACTAGTGCAGTAGCAGAATACTTTTCTTCTTTCTCTCTCTAGAGTTTCAGTGAATTCGTAAGAAATAATGAAGGAATGAGCTTCTATTTATAGAAGAATAGACTGCATAGTAACTAATTCATGAACGGTCCAGATTGATTTACTTTAATCTAACGATCCATATTTAAAGTAAAATCTTTTAAATAAAATATAATATATTCTATTTATAATCTAATAAAATGAATAACTTTATAAAAGATTTTACTATGCAAACACTATACAAATACTATGCATAATAAAATATAATATATTCTAATTATTGTCTAATAAAACAAATAACTTTATAAAAGTATTTTGTTTTATATAAAAAGATTTTACTATTAGCCTAATAAAATGAATAACTTTATAAAAGTATTCTATTTTATATAAAAAGCTTTTCTGTTTTATTATATTAATAATACCAATAAAACAAAACTGAGTGACTTATCACATAAGCATAAATAATTAATACCGTGTGCTACTATACAACCATGCCTATTACTGTACTTTTACTACCGAGTAGTTCAACAGTATTAATGGTAAAACTTTTGCCGTTATTTTCATAAAGTATTTTTGTCATTTTCTCAATCCGACAATAATTCTGTTGTGGGGTCCACCAATGATTGTGTCGTTGTACGAATATTCCCTATTAAAACGAATATTCCCCGACCAATCAAATATTATATAGCAACTTGCGTACTTTGCAAAATTTATAAATATTACTCACAACTATAACATTATATCAATTTCACTCCATAATATTCAAAAATGATATTTATAGAAAATTCATCTTTATTTATAAAAGTTGGGGTCTTACAGTCATGGACCCATCTTCCCAGCTTCGTACAACCTCTTATCATATATCATTGTGTAGCTCTCTACAACAACATTCCAGAAAGGTACATCACGCCTCTATCGGATGCCCAAATTGAAAGTTATGAACGTTCGAGCAGACAATGCGTTGCACGAGTACACGTACTTCGAGACGATGGGACCCGACTGGCCTGGGGCAACCCGAGCAGCTGCAGGTAGACCCACGACCATCTGGTCTTTAAATATGAGCCTTTGGTTGCTTATTTTAAAAAAATAAATAGAAAAAGGATAGAAAACTCTATCCATTTCAGTTTGTAAACACTTCTAGAGTGCTCTAAACTGAGTGATTCTTCTTTCTAAACACTTGTGAGCTCTTATTTTACTACATAATGAAATTTAACTGGTGGAAATTGAGTTTTTAGGCATCAAAAGCTATCTAAAGTCTTTTTGGCATCCCACTGTAAGATATTTTAGATTTTTAAGCTTTTTCTCACTTCTATATATATATATATATATATATATATATATATATATATATATATATATATATATATACAGAGTTTGATAAAAAGATGTATATACATAAGTATTTATATATATACAAAAGCAGTAAACACTTCGAGTTTACTTTGTATATATATAAATACTTATGTATATACATCTTTTTATCAAACTCTGTATATATATATATATATATATATATATATATATATATATATATATATATATATATATTTACATTTCAAAGTCCTGCTTGGAGTTTACTTTGTGACAGTTGATCGTTTATCAAACTGGAACCACTGAAGCTGGAATGGTTTAGATTTACTCAGATCTAGTTCTTTTTCTAGCTTTTATCAGCCTACGGGTTAGATTTGCCTAAATATGACTATTTCTCACTTTGACCAGTTCATGGTGACTAAATTGGAACCGTTAAAGCCGGAATGCTTAGATTTATTCAAATCTAGTCCATTTTCTTGCTTTTGTACATATTGCTTTATTATGTTAGCCTAGGAATCATGTGATCACATATTCAGCTCCTGAATCAAGATTCGGTTCCCGTGATGGACATTTTTAACTACAGCCAGCTTGTAAATTATCTACGGTGTCCGAATTTTCTTTTATGACTCTGATGCCTACAAGGAGTTTGGCACTGCTACGTACCTTATTTTCTCTAAGATGCTTCACATCTCAAAAATAAAAGCAATCAAGCCGAACACGTAATAAAATGGAAGTATTAAAGACCTCGATTACTATTGAGCACAAAGGTTTGAAAAACCTATTTTACAAAACATCACTGCCATATCTCGTTAAAACTAAACTTTATACAAAAGTCAAATGTAACGACCCCAAAATAGGTCCATTCCATCCAACCTATTCTGAGTCGCCAAATACATGGTACAGAAAATAACTACAACTTTATTACAACAATTATCGTGCAAAATACAACAACATATATGTTGTGAGTTTGGATACAAATATATACCAAATGTGACTCATGTCCCAACCGTGGACAGCACCTCACAATGACACCTTACATAAAGGTATAGTCAAAAACTGTTTTAGAAATTAGCATCTTTGGAAAGTGCTCAAGGAAACCTTCATACATGGGAGGCCATGCGTCTAGGTTATGATAGATATCATATGGCCATAGAATTATCCTTGGTTGACCCAATAGACCCCAAAGAAAAACGAGAAGATTACTATCATATTCTTTCCAATGGTGAGTCTTCTCTTGACTTATCATTATCTTCACTGTCTTTAATCGTGAATTATACTTCAAACAAACACCAAGATTAGATAGGTAGTGCTCGTAGATATACTCAGCAAGTGGATGATCACAATCCTATCTTATGATGACACGAGGTTGTATGTCATTAGACATCTTGTATGATAGTGACAAAACACCCTTCCAACGTTGGGTTCGCCTCACCCTATTTTATTCACCAAATATAACTACTAAATAATGACCACCTTTCTATTCCCTTGTTACCCCCGCTCGACCCAGCTACACTCTTATTACCTGAAACGAATTATGAAACAAAAGGGTGAGCACAACTAGCCCAGTAAAGAATATCATGACTAATAATAAATAAACTATCAATAGTCTTCATTAGTAATAAATCAGAGATTTAGAACATATGGTAGATGATAAAAATTTCAACCATAGTTGCAGCGGAACGTGCAATCCATTAGAAGAGTCAAATAGACTATAAAGTCTATTATCTTCTCCATGTTAAAAATCCACTAACAATGTTTTATCTCTGTAACATCACTCAACAGTTCTTTTCCACAATCATATGAATAACTCATAATCATAATTGTGATTCTAAATTTTTCTTCGCACCCAGGACGAAGAATATTTTCATCACCTGTCTTTACCTGAAACATCAAAGATCATGGTTATACCAAATCACAGTTCCTGTTCATAATCATGCTAATAAATCCATCTTCGCACTACGGCCAAAGATATTCATCAACAAACCATCTTTGCACTACGGGCCAGAGATATTCAACAACAGTTCATCTTCGCACTACAGGCTAAAGATATTCAACAACAGTTCATCTTCGCACTACAGGCACTACAGGCCAAAGATATTCATCAATAATTCATATTTGCACTACAGGCCAAAGATATTCATCAACAGTTCATATTTGCACTACAGGCCAAAGATATTCATCAATAATTCATCTTTGCACTACAGGCCAAAGATATTCTTCAACAGTTCATATTTGCACTATATGCCAAATATATTAATATCTCAAAGAAATATATAATCATTTCAGAATTATATAAACAATAATTATAACCATGTTGATCAATTCACCTTTACACTTAAGCTAAAGATATTCAGTTATAAATTCAATGGTCATGATCATACCAGTCAACAATTCAACTTTGCATTACTGGCCAAAGAGAACCCATAGTCATGATCATACCAACAATCTACCCATCTTTACACTCAAGTGAAAGAGAATTTCAACATCAAGGTTATAAAAATATTATATATGGTAATAAAAACAATATGATCAAAATATAGATTTAATTTCAAGAGTAATATTCATAAATTAACTATAATTTGGTCAGACAAAGAAACCAATTTTATCGTGAATAGTAACTCGTGAATAGTAATTTATGAATAGTAACTCGTGAATAGTAACCCCGACACAAAAAGATAGAAATTCTACAATAAAATTTATACCAATATTTGAAGAATAACATTTCTTAAATTTATAAACAATTTATTTTAATTGTTTACACATTATTAAATAATGCATTTAATCATCCTAAAATGCCAAACTCATAAGATTTCATTACCAATAACTAAAACCCTCATCAAAAATCTGTATATATCTCATATAGGATTCTCAAGCCATAAAATCCTATTTTCCAATTTTCTTACTTCACATAACATATTTAATTCATTTACTCATAACTAGTTCATTTTCATAAAAATACCAAATCAGTTCAAAAAATATTTCTTTTCTGGGATTTAGCAGAATATAGTCCCATATTGAAAATATATTTTTCTCAGAATTTTTAAAACTTATTTATTATTTTTCATATGGCCAAAACAGCCGAATATTTAGACATTTGTCATAAATTGTACATTTATCCAAAAATTCCGAAATTTACAGAGTACACTGATATTATATAGATATACTTCCAATAAAAATTTCATCAATTTGGAGTTAACCACAAGGAGTTATAAGCGGTTACTTTTAAAATAGTCTTTCCCCGTAAAATTCATAACTCTTAATCTATACATCCAAAAATCACCATTTTTGGACACAATCAATAAAACTCATCAAAATATCATTTCAAATTTTTCCAGAATTTTCTAAAGTTCAGAAAAATTACGAAACTGAAAATCATAACAACCCTTAAAATCCCTTACTATCCCCTACCTCAAAAGTGCAGTATTTCTGACTGGAATGCAAAGCCGAAGGAAACTTGCACTGAATAGCAACTCTCAAAGTATCTAAATACTCACAAAATATGCTTCATAATACAGAGAGAGAAAGAGAGAAAGCTTATGTTTCTGGTGTGATTTTCAATTCTAACTTAGCCCTCTATTTATAGGAAAATGTTAGCACGCCAAAGCAGACTTAACCTGCAACCTGATGACTTTACCTGCTACTATTCCCACCCACCACATTTGAATAAAAATTTCAGCATATTTTTTCACCAACCAAGAGTGGGGCCCACCAATTCTAGAATTTTCTACTAAAATGATAAACTCCGAAAATTCAACAATTTCTGAACCAGTCATCTCGTAAAATTCATAACAAATCATACGTTCAATTTTAACGGTTCAAAATTTGTGGACATATACTCAACTTATATATGTATAACATATCCAAAAATTACCATGATCCAACGGTCGGATTAAAAATTATAACCCTCGCAAAATATCTCAAAAACACTGATTTTTAATATCTCCATTCCGACAAAAATACTGATAAAAACCTCAATATTAACTCCTTCATTTTTTAACCACAAAAATATATTCCTCATATATATCCACATAAAATAAATATTTCCTTATCATATGAATCACTAATTAATTATTCACAATTAATATTACAGAATCACATTTATGACAGCCAAGCCGTTCCTAGGAAAGAGGGGGCTTTCCAATAAGAATTTCTCCTTACTGGCGAGCAATTAAGTGACCAAACCTCTCCTTAGACAGAACTTTCTAGACATTGCCAATAATGTTATCTAATAATATTATTCAAATAATATGAATTATTGATCTGATAATGGGAAATACTGTGCAGTGACAATTATTGAACAACAATAATATAAAATTTCAACGCAGCAATTATTGAATCAATAAAATAAAATATTGAACAGTAATTACTGTAACAATTATTAAGTAGTGCCTTCTTACAACAATGAGTATTCTATAACCACTTGTGTATTTTGAAAAAAAATTCATATATCACCCTTAACTTTAACATTTATCAATTTAACCATTTACTGAATAGTAATTATAAGAAAAATTGAATACTTTTATTTCATAAAATTCGGGGTCTTACATCAAACCCTTTGTATATAGGTGCGAATGAGGCATAACACTACTTTCAAATAACTGCACATTGACCTACATACACACATAAACAGATAAAAGTTTAAATTAAAAAATGGCGGTAACCGTGTTATCACAGAAGTCGGGGGGTGCCTAACACCTTCCATCCGCTTAATCAAACCCCCGGACCCTAACGAATTTCAGTTTTGCAGATCAGTTAAATAGTGTCACATCACTAGGTCTTTGTGTAAACCTTTTCTCGGTTGAGTTGGTGAAACCATTTAAAAATAACCAACTGGCGACTCTTACATTCAAATCATCGACATATACATGTCGGACCTTTTCAGACAAATCTCACCTAACATGAGAACACCAAAAGACAAGAACAGAAAGGGACAAATAAAAATCGCGACATAGACATATATATATATATATATATATATATATATATATATGTATGTATATATATGGTCTGGATATTAAGCTTATGTCTTATCTAACATACCTTGCATACCCCACTTTAGTGACAGACCGGGCGACGATTCGGTCCGTCGCTATAGGTTCGGGCCGTCACTATATGTTTTCCGTTGCTATATGTTGTCCGTCGCTAAAAGCTAAGATGACGATTCTATATATAGCGATGGACCGAATCGTCACCCGGTCCATCGCTAAAGGGGGTATGCAAAGTATGTTGGATAAGGGATAATCTTAAGATTCGGACCATATATATATATATATATATATATATATATATATATATATATATATATATATATATATATATATATATATATATATGGACAATGATCCATAACATCTATTTGTTATGGATCAAATAGTAACATAGCATTTTAGCCATCCATTAGTAGTATCAAGAGCCCAGATTAAAAACATCAAATCGCCGTCTGTTAGAACTTCTAGCGGACTAGGTTAATGAAATTGCCGGATAATTATACCCCCATAAAACTGATTCAAGTCTAGAATAGATAAATCCGCTAGAAGTTCTAGCTTACACAAGGTAAGTCAATACTGAAATATCATTAGTATATAGCAAATACATCAACATTCCAAATCCTGTTCCATACACATAAAATCCAAATCACATACGATCTCCAAATCAAATATAAAACAAATCCAAATACATTAACATTCCAAATCCTGTAATTCCATACACATATGAAATCCAAATCACATACATCTTATGTAGCATCAACATTACATATGAAATCAACCTCACATCAAAAGCACATCAAACATCCCAAATTCCGCTCTAAATCCAAATCACAACAACAAGAAACATCAAATTCCAAATCAAAGCAAATACATTAAATTCCAAATTAAATCAAACACATCCTATTCCAAATCAAATAAATCATATTCCAAATTAAATCAAATACATCATATTCCAAATCTGCAACACAAATATATCCTACACATAATTCCAAATCAAATTTAGATTAATTCCAAATCAAATATATCTTGCACATTATTCCAAATTCATATCCAAGTCAAATACAAATTATTCCGAGTAAACATAAGAAAACTAATTTAAGTATAGAACAAAATTATATTATACAAACCTAATATATTAGGAGATAGCTGGTGTATCATACTTTATAAATTTTTTGCCCTACCAAAGTAATCAAAATATTATAACAGTCTTCAATTGACATCAAGGAAGAAAAGTACACAATTAATCAAGCAAGTCTTCGCTCCTCAATATCGTCGTGGTACGTTTTGAATTATGGTTGAAGATATGTTTAATTCTAGTTCTTCAAATTCTTCTCATGATAATATTGACATGGATAATATTGGTGTTCATAACCTAAACCAATAGCATATTAATGATTCAAAAAGTCCATACGAGGGTCATATTTTTTCTACTATCCAAGAGGTGGAAGAATTTTATATAACCTATGCACGTAGTACTGGATTTGAAATAAAAATTGGGGCAAGTCATAAATATGCCCGCTCAAACAACTTGTCCAATAGACTTTTCACATGTATCAAAGCTAGGAAACCAATTGAAAGAAAGAAAAGGGCGTTGAAGAAGTTAAGGGTATTAAGGTCAACAGAAAAAGGGATTTAATAGGTCACACGATGTGCATAGCTAGAATGTCTATTGTTCATCTAAAGAAATAAGATACGTGGAAAGTTTCAAAAATTGAGTTGACTCACAATCATGATTTGGTGACTCCGAGCAAGAAAAATTTCATTCAAATAAGGAAAAATATAACTCCTGTTGCTTGAACTTTCATTGAAACTTTAAATAGCGCTGGAGTTGGGCCAAGTAAAATGTTGAATGTTTTTAGTGGAATAGGAGGAGGGATAGAAAATGTCAGTTTTAGTGATAAGGATATTCAGAATATTGTGCGAGATATAAGACGTGACACAATAGATTCAAACGATGCCCAAGTAACACTGCAATATCTAAAAAAACTTTCGTTGGAAAATCCTCTATTTTTTTATATCAAAAGAGATGAAAATCATCGTATTGTATGCATTTTGTGGATAGATTATCGATCCATGATAGCTTACAAAAATTTTGGGGATGTATTGACATTAGGTACAACTTATCGGACGAACAAGTACTCCATGTCGTTTGTTTCGTTCACAGGGGTAAATCATCATTATCATTCTGTCTTGTTTGGTTCTGCACTGATTCAGGATGAAACAAAGGATACTTTTGTATGAGTTTTTGAGACTTCGCTTCAAGCGATGAACAATAAGGCACCGGTTACCATTATAGCTGATCAGGACAAAGCTATGAGCAATGTGATTGATAGGGTTCTTCCTGAAACACAACATGCACTTTGCACATGACATATTAGTAACAAATTTCTAGAGAAATTACATACATTATATGATGAATACCCAACATTTAAACATGATTTTAAATGCTGTGTGTATAAATCATTGACTTCTGTAAAATTTTAGGAGCGATGGAAAAAGTTGATGACATATTACGAATTGCATGACCATGATTGACTCCAATCACTCTATAGGTTAAGCATAAATGGATCATGGCGTACACAAATAAATTTTTGCAGCGGGAATGACGACTACATTTAGGAGTGAGGGAATAAACAGTTTATTTGATGAGTATGTGAATGCGACAACGAGTATCAAGGAATTTATCGTAAACTCAGAAAAAAATCCCCTGAAAAGCAAGTTATGAGAGAGAGAGACAAGCTGACTACACAACTTATCATCGGACGGGAACAATGACTCTTAAATCACCGTTGGAAACTCATGGAGCAACTGTTTATACAAAAGAGATGTTTAGACGCTTTCAGATTGAGATAATAAAATCTTATAAGTACATAATGAAGAAGCTTCAACATCTAATAACACCGGATCAAAACTTGCATGCATTGTACAAGGCAAACACCATCGAAGAATCAAGTAGGTACTTTACTGTTGTTAGTAATGTTCAAACTGGAGATATAAATTGTAATTGTAAAATATTTGAACGTTCTGGTATGCTTTGTAGACACATTCTAAGACATATGATTGCCAAAAGTACTATAAAGATTCTTGATAAATACATTTTAAGTCGGTGGTGTAGAGATGGTAATAAAGTAAACGCCGAATTACCAAAGATTTTGATAGAAATGTCCAATTACGAGGAATCTCAAATGATGTGTTATAATTATTTGCTGACAATGCTCTTACGATTAGCTTCTACAAGATCATGCTCTATTAATGGTTTTAACCATGTCATACAGTTGTGCATTAACAATCAACCCATCGTTAAGAAATTTGACCCTGATGAAATTAATGTAAAAGAGTTTCCAGAAATTCAAGTAGATGATAATGAGCCTGTTGAAGATGAGCCATTATTAGATCCTATTTGTTCGCAAACAAAGGGGTGCAAAAAAGCTACAAGAATAAAGAGTGGGATCAAAGAGGCTGTGTGACAACCCGAATTTTCATAAGTTATTAAAATAAGAATTTAATAATTAAAATTCTTACTATGAGGTGTATATATTGTGAAATATGTGAATTGGTGTGAAGAGAATTTAAATGTTAATTTAATATTTATTAAAGTAAATAAATATTTTAATTGAATTATTTATTGAGATTATGTGATTAATATGGAGTAATATAATTAAGTGTATTATGTTAACTAATTATGTAAGACCCCAAATTTTATGAAATAAAAGTATTTAATTTTTCTTATAATTACAATTCAGTAAATGGTTAAATTGATAAAAAGTTAAAGTTATGGGTGAAATGTGAAAACTTTTCAAAATACGCAAGTGGTTATAAAATATTTATTTTTGTCGGGGAATATTCGTTTGGTCGTGGAATATTCTTTCTATCGGGAAATATTCGTACGACGGTGCAGACATTTGTGGGCCCCATAACAGAATAACTGTCGGATGAAGATAACGACAAAAATTGAGTTTTTATAATTAACGGCGTAGTTGTTACCGTTAACACTGTTGGAATACCCGGTGGTTAAAATACGGTAATACGCGTTATTGCACAGTAGCACACGGTATTGCACAGTATTTTTGAAATTATTGATTCTTACGTAAGAAGGCACTACTCAATAATTGTTACAGTAATTACTGTTTAATATTTTATTTTATTGATTCAATAATTGCTACGTTGAAATTTTATATTATTGTTGTTCAATAATTGTCACTGCACAGTATTTCTCATTATCAGATCAATAATTCATATTATTTGAATAATATTATTAGATAACATTATTGGCAATGTCTAGAAAGTTCTGTCTAAGGAGAGGTTTGGTCACCTAATTGCGCGCCAGTAAGGAAAAATTCTTATTGAAAAACCCCCTCTTTCCTAGGAATGGCCTAGTTGTCATAAATGTGATTCTGTAATATTATTTGTGAATAATTAATTATTGATTCATATGATAAGAAAATATTTATTTTATGTGGATATGATGAGGGATATATTTTTGTGGTTAAAAAAGAAGAAGGAGTTAATGTTGAGGTATTTTATCTGTATTTTTGTCGAAACGGAGGTATTGAAAATCAAATTAGGGTTTTTGAGTTATTTTGCGGGAGTTATAATTTTTAATCCGACCGTTGGATCGTGGTAATTTTTGGATATGTTATACATATATAAGTTGAGTATATGTCCACAAATTTTGAACCGTTAAAAATGAACGAATGATTTGTTACGAATTTTACGAGATGACTGGTTCAGAAATTATTAAATTTTCGGACTTTATCATTTTGGTAGAAAATTCTAGAATTGGTGGGCCCCACTCTTGGTTGGTGAAGAAATGTGCTGAGATTTTTATTCAAATGTGGTGGGTGGGAATAGTAGCAGGTAAAGCCATCAGGTTGCAGGTTAAGTATGCTTCGGCGTGCTAATATTTTCCTATAAATAGAGGGCTAAGTTAGAATTGAAAATCACACCAGAAACATAAGCTTTCTCTCTATCTCTCTCTATATTATGAAACATATTTTGTGAGTATTTAGATACTTTGAGAGTTGCTATTCAGTGCAAGTTTCCTTCGGCTTTGCATTCCAGTCAGAAATACTGCACTTTTGAGGTAAGGGATAGTAGGGGATTTTAAGGGTTGTTATGTTTTTCAGTTTCGTAATTTTTCTGAGTTTCAAAAATTCTGAAAAAATTTGAAATGATATTTTGATGAGTTTTCTTGATTGTGTCCAAAAATGGTGATTTTTGGATGTATAGATTAAGAGTTATGAATTTTATGAGAAAAGACTATTTTAAAAGTAACCGCTTATAACTCCTTGTGATTAACTCCAAACTTGATGAAATTTTTATTGGGAGTACATGTATATGATAGGAGTATACTCTGTGAATTTCAGAATTTTTAAATAAAATTACAATTTTTGATAAATGTCTAAATATTCGGCTGTTTTGGCCATATGAAAAATAGTAAATGACTTTTAAAAATTCTGAGAAAAATATATGTTCACTATGGGACTATATTATGCTAAATCCCAGAAAAAAAATATTTTTGGGACTGATTTGGTATTTTTTATGAAAATGGTCTAGTTATGAGTAAATGAATTAAATATGTTTTGTGAAGAAAGAAAATTAGAAAATAGGATTTTATGGCTTGAGAATCCTATATGAGGTATATGCAGTTTTTTGATGAGGGTTTTTGATTATTGGTGATGAAATCTTATGAGTTTTACATTTTAGGATGATTAAATGTATTATTTAGTAAAGTGTAAATAATTAAAATAAATTGTTTATAAGCTTAAGAAATATTATTATTTCAATATCATTATACCGAAATATTGGTATGGATTTTATTGTAGAATTTCTATCTTTTTCATGTCGAGTTACTATTCATAAATTACTATTCACGAGTTACTATTCATGAGTTACTATTCACGAGTTACTATTTACGACAAAATTAGTTTCTTTTTCTGACTAAATTATAGTTGATTTATGAATATTACTCTTGAGATTAACTCTATATATTGATTATATTGATTTTATTATCATATATAACATTTTTATAACCCTAATGATGATATTTCTCTTTGACTTGAGTGTAAAGATGGGTAGATTTTTGGTATGATCATGACTATGGGTTCTCTTTGGCCAGTAGTGCAAAGTTGAATTGTTGACTGGTATGATCATGACCATTGAATTTATAATTGAATATCTTTAGCTTAAGTGCAAAGGTGAATTGATCAACATGGTTATAATTATTATTTATATAAATTCTGAAATGATTATATATTTCTTTGAGATATTAATATATTTGGCCTATAGTGCAAATATGAACTGTTGATGAATATATTTGGCCTATAGTACAAATATGAACTGTTGTTGAATATCTTTGGCCTGTAGTACAAAGATGAACTGGTGATGAATATCTTTGGCCCATAGTGCAAAGATGACCTGTGGTCGAATATCTTTGGCCAGTAGTGCAAAGATGAATTGTTGATGAATATCTTTGGCCCGTAGTGTAAAGATGATATGTTGTTGAATATCTTTAGCCAGTAGTGCAAAGATGAACAGGTGTTGAGGTGAACATGACCAATTGGTGACACAAATAAATATCTTTGGCCGTAGTGCAAAGATGAAGTTATTAGTATGATTATGAACATGAACTGTGATTTGGTGTTAACCATGATCTTTGATGTTTTAAGTAAAGATAGGTGATGAAAATTATCTTCGTCATAGATGAGAAGAGGAATTTAGAACTACAACTATGATTATGAGTTATTCATATGATTGTGGACCAGAATTGTTGATTGATGTTACAGGGATAAAACATTGTTGGTGGATTTTTAACATGGAGAAGATAATAGACTTTATAGTCTATTTGACTCTTCTAATGGATTGCTCGTTCCGCTGTAACTATGGTTGAAATTTTTATCATTTACCATATGTTCTAAATCTCTGATTTATTATTGATGGAGGCTACTGATAATTTAATTATCTTTAGTCATGATATTCTTTACTGAGCTAGTTGTGCTCACCCTTTTGCTTCACAATTCCTTTCAGGTAATAAGAGTGTAGCTGGGTCGAGCGAGGGTAACAGAAAAATAGAACGGTGGTCTCTAGTTGTGGATGTTCTCCCGAAGCAGTATAGAAAAGTTCATTTAGTAGTTTTATTTGGTGAATCTAATAGGGTAAGGTGTACCCAACGTTGGAAGGGTGGTTTGCCACTATCATACAAGATGTCTAACGACATACAACCTCGTGTCATCATAAGACAGGGATGTGCTCATCCACTTGCTGAGTATATATACGAGCACTACCTATATAATCTTGGTGTTTGTTTGAAGTATAATTCTCAATTAGAGACAGTAGAGATAATGATATGTCAAGAAAAGACTCACCATTGGGAAGAATATGATAGTAATCTTCTCGTTTTTCTTTGAGGTCTATTGGGTCAACCAAGGATAATTCTGTGGCCATATGATATCTATCATAACCTAGATGCATGGCCTCCCATATACGAAGGTTTCCTTGAGCACTTCCCAAATATTCTAATTTCTAAAACAATTTTTGACTATACCTTTATGTAAGGTGTCATTGTGAGGTGATGTCCACGATTGGAACATGAGTCACATTTAATATATATTTGTATCCAAACTTACAGCATATGTGTTGTTGTATTTTGCACGATAATTGTTGTAATAAAGTTGTAGTTGTTTTCTGTACCATGTATTTGGCGACTCCGAATAGGTTGGATGGAATGGACCTATTTTGGGGTTGTCACAAATTAATTATTTAATATTTAATTAATATATAATGATTTTATGTTATAGTTCTAATTTAAATGAGATAATGTAGTGATGTGATAATTATTACATGAAGTTATAATTAACGAGTAATTATAATGTGATAATTTTATGTGATTAATTGATGTTAAACTTTTAATTAATTAAATTAATGTTAAGATTTAATTAATTAAAGAATAACATTAAGAATATGTGTTAAAGGATCTATTAAAAGAGTTAAAAGAGTTTTTAAAAACCGTTTTTCCAAACAAGGCCTTACTTTTGTTTTAAACCTGTTTTACCCAAACAAGACCTTAACTATTAAAACATGATTTTAAAATAATATGGTTTTGCCAAACAAGCCTTAGGGCTTTTAAAATTCTAATTTTTGTAACTTATATATTAAATTGATAAATAGTATATGTAATTATATTGAGAGTTACATATTCTATAATTATATGTGTTATATGTATATTGTATATACACTAAGTTACGTTACTTTTCTAAACCTAAGTCTAAACTAAGAACGAAGAGAAGAAGAGAGAAAACAGAGAAGAGGAAGAGGAAGAGGAAGAGGAAGAGGAAGAGGAAGAAGGGAAACCTTGATGAAACAAAAGAAAAGCTTTCATCATCTCCATCTTTTCACCTAATTCAACCTAGAAAGGTATCAAACTAACTCTTATACTAAATTAAGATGTTTTGTATTTAGTCTTTGTAAAATTATGTTTTCATGATTATGAATTTATATGTATATATGGTGTTCATATGTTTTCATATGTGATTATATGACATGAAAGGATTTTCACAATGCAATTGTTGTAAAAATAAGTTTTAAAATCACGTTCTTTTATGTTTTCATAGTTTTAGAGTTCTATGTAAAAATCTTTTGGTGAAACTTCATAATTTTGATATGTGAATGGAATGTGTGTGTGTGTGTGTGTATATATATATATATATATATATATATATATATATATATATATATATGTATATGCTTACATGAGATTTTTATAGTTGTTCAAAAGTTTCAATTCACAAAGATATGATGAAATCATGTTCATAGTGTTTGATTATGAAGTTATGTTGAAAATTGTTCATAAATCTTTGATGTGAGAATGGGTTATGTGTATTATGGGTTTTATTATGATATATTATGAGTTATATGGTTGTTCTAGCAATTCAATCCATGTAATTTTGATAAACAAGAGGAATTTTGTTTATAATAATTTTCTGTGAATTAATTTCTGAAAAATAGCTTTTGAAACTATCAAATTAATGTTTAATTCATAGTATAATTGTAAAATTGGTGATGGATTGTGTTAATACGATAAGAAACGAAAAGAACGTAAGTTGAATGAATATATTTGGTTAAGAAACGAATTCGTAGTGAACGAATTCGCTAAATATGTTAAAACATGAAAGTTTAGTATGAACATGAGTTTTGGGTAAAGATTTAGGCTAGTTAGTGTTTCTATAAGTTTGTTATAAGTCTAGTATGTTGTAGTTCTATGAATTACGAATCCATAGAGTCAAAAACGGACTGATTTGAGTGTGTATAACTCAAGTTATGAAGGATAGAAGGAGAAAGGGTCAAAAATTCGAAAGAACAGTAAAGCTGGAGAAAAAAACACATACATACTGCTAAGGGGCGCAACAGCGCGGCCCCCAAGGCTATTTGGGGCGCTGCAGCGCCGGAATAGTTGACACGACTGGACAGTTTTTGTGACAACCCGAGTAAAACCGGATTGTCCAGAATTCAAGTTTACAGAATTAGTTATTAATAAAATAATTTTTTATTAATACTATTTTGTGCTATGTGCTTATTAATCGTTCTATAACCCATGATGATTATAAGTTGGGAGTATTTTGGCTACGAGCTAGATTGAACGAGTAAGAATTTTCAAGATGAAAATGAAAGTTTTTCGGGAACAAAATATTTTTGGGAAAAAAGACGAAATAGGCACTATTCATCAGTTTTTGCTCGGAGATTTATTTTAAAATTTCGAGAAGTTAACAATTACGTAAAATGTTGAGACGTGATAGAATATTCAATAATATTTCAGTTATGGCAAAAATGAAGTTTTCGCATGCGGACGTAAAACCTAAGGGTTAAGAAAAGTAATTTCCGAGAATTTTAATGAGTACGTGTAATAACTAGGGTTATTATGCGTGAGAGATACAAGTATAATACTAGTTATTATACGAGTATAGTACGAAGATTAGTATGACGTATAATACGAATATCGTACGAATGATATACGAACAGAATACGAGAATGGAATGTGTAGAATACGATTAGTCTTAATGGACTTTTTAGAATCCAATTGGACTTGGATTATGTCAAGCCCAATGCTTTGTGATAATCAAGCCCAAGATAGGCCCAATAAGAATTAGGGTTAAGGCCCAAACCAAGAAAAGAAATCGCAGATCGAACCGATGGGTAAACGGATGGGTAAGAACCATTGGGGCAACCCATGGGATGACCCATGGGCTTGTGGGCCGGCCACTTTTCCACCAAGTAAGGGTGGAGGCCAAGTTTACTTGGTGGCTAAGTGTTGGAGGAGGTGGGAATAGTAAGGATGTGGGGGATGATGACCAAACTACCTCTAACCTTGAAATTCTATAAATAGAAAGCTTATGTTCATTATTGTGAAATTTTAAAAATCCTATAACTTGAGAGAGAGAGAGAGAGAGAGAGAGAGAGAAAGAGCTCGGATGAAGAGGGAGAAGGAAGAGATTGAGCATGAAGGCTCGGATCAAAAGTGATCGGGAAATAGAAAAGCTTGCAAATTGCTGGCTTTGTATAACGGAAGAAGAATAAAGAAGAATGGTAATCCGAACCCTAGTTCTTCTAATATTTTTCTTTAAGTTTTTATGTTCAAAAACATAGCTTAACGAGAATAGAGAGAAGATAATGTCAGAAATGATTTCATATGGTTGAAATCATGAGAAAATGAAGAAATAAGAATTAAAAATTTAGTTTATAAATTTATTAAGGAAGTATAAGATTCGTAAGGATTTTGAGCGATCCAAACGAATATTATGAACGAGTAGATGAATTAAGTAAGGAATGGTGTTCTATAACATCAATTTCCAAGAAAAAGTAGAATCATAATCCAAAATATCGATTAAAATGAAGAATACGAAGAACGTTGTTGATGGACAAATTTAAAACCATAGTAGGATAATTGTTGTTGATGGACAAGTTTAAAACCATCGTAGGATAATTGTTGTTGATGGACAAGCTTAAAACCATTGCGTATAAGTTAGTTGCATATTGCTTGGTTAGGAATGGAAGAAACATTCATGAAGAACGGATTAAAACGTAGCTATAACTAAGTTATGGCAAAATTTTTGTAAAAGATGAACGAGAATTAGGAAGTTAGTAAATGAACCTGAACGTTTAGGGTTTCATAAGAAAGTAAGAGAATATAGAAAATGTGAGTCGTGGACTCAAGAACGATCGAGTTCTGAGTTCGGATAACCGAATTACGGACGAACGAGCGAAGAGCGTTAAAAGCGTAAAAATGATCGAAGGGTGTATATTAAACCAATCGAATGGCAAGTTAACGGATTCAGAATGAAGTTCTGTCTGAGCGATATTGAAGTACGTAAGATATGGAAGAGAATAGCTTTGGAATGATCTAGTTCCGAGTTATAACGAAGAAGTTATGAGAACGGGAAGTAAGCGTCTCGAATCAGATTTAAAACATAGAAAAATTTTTAGGGTTTAGGCTCGGCGCCGCAGCGCCGGCTAAGCTTTAAGAAGTGGTGCCGCAGCGTGAGCTCGGAGCCTCAAGTACTGTTAGTTGGTGCCGTAGCGTGAGTGATAACAAAGGGCTCGGCGCTGCAGCGCCAGACCAAGGGAAGAGAGAGACGTAGGTCGCGCCGCAGCGTGAGAGAAAGGAAGGGGCACGGCGCCGCAGCGCCGGTGCAGGGCAAGGCCCAGGAATGAGACTTTATGTGCTCAATTAATGGGGGATGTGCAAGAAAGAAATATGAACATATAGTTCATGTAACGTAACACTTAAGCAAGTGAGTTAAACCTTTATTAAAGGTTGAACGAAAAGATTAAAAGAGATTAAAAGATAGAGAATGTAAGCGCTAGATTAAGTAACCGATATCCGGGGACCGTAGTCGGGATGAACGAACGTGAGAGATTGCTATGATTGTGATTCCTTAGACGTTGAGTGATGAAGGTAATGAATAACATTTCGATGTTATGTTATGGTGATGAGAGATAAGTGTAAAGCGTATAGACGCTGTGAATGCAACGTTGTTGCGATGAATGATCGGTCTTAGCATACAAAGAACGGTATGACTTTGACATTAAGAAAGAAGAATGAACATGGGGTTCATGGGTTGGATAACGTTCCGAGTCGAATGAACCAGACATGGTAAGATATGAATAAGTTAATATAAAATGTTTAACGCTATGATCTCATAGTATTGACATTGAATGATCATTCTAAGTATACAAAAGACTGTATGACTTGGACAATAAAGAATGAATCCTGAGGTATGGCATTTAGTTGCCAGAAAGCCATAAGGAATAAGAAGTTGACTTAACGAACATTATAGTTTAATGGTTCGGACAAGTTAAGAGAAGTTTAGGTTGTGGTACAATCGTAACTTTGATGGTTGACATATGGGAGCTATGCTAAACAATTCCTTCAGAGAGTGAAGGTATATACAAAACTGGCAACCGATGTAACAACCCAATATTTTCTATACAAATAAATTAGAAATTTTGCGTATAATTTGTTTTGTGTTGTATTTATTAAAATAAATATAGGGAATATGTGCCAAGATAATGTGTGTATGTATTTATGTGATATATTTATTACATTAATGATTTTAAATAATTTTATTTTAGAATTATTGATCATTATAAATTATATACTTATCATAATTAATTTTATAGTAGAAATATTTTATTAATTATTTTCCATGAAGATATAATCATATATTATTTATATAATATATGAAATGATTTTTAGAATTATTATAATAATTATTTTATTATATGAATTTTGTTCAGATTATTAAGTTAATTATTTTTAACTTAATTAATAATGTTAAGTATGACAGATAAATCAGATACGGAATTCAAACCCTATTTTTTGGATTTTGATCGAGTCATGAGAATAATAATATAATATAAATTATATTTTGATTTTTTAGTGCTATAAATATGTACTGTATATGTGGGCCAATAAGGGTTGGTCAATTATGGTGTTATGTGACAAACCCTTGTATTACTGTGTGAAACCCTAATTACAAATTTTAAAAACTAATTTTATTTTATTTTAAACCCTAAATGAAAGCTTCGTAACCTAATTATACATTAGGTGAGACAATTAAATAACCTAAGGGTTATGGTAATAAGGAAAGGTTAGTATTTAATATGTATACTAATTTAAGTAGATAATCTTGTTATTTCAAGTGACTAATAATTTTAAACTTATTTCTTGTAAACCTAATTAGGTTATGAGCTAAAGTCACATGTATAAGTAATTAAATTTCATAAGATTGGGAATGGAAACCTTAAATAAATAATTTGGGTAACATATATTAAAATTGTTAGACTATGTACATTACATTCCCAAAACAATTAAAGGAGATGCCCAAAAGATATGAAATGCAAACTAATACTTAGCTCACTTGATTAAGGGTATTTTAGACTTTTGATTAATCAAATTTGTGCATTTAAATAAAAGCAAAATGGAGGAGATAATGGAGCAAGGGAGACCGGCCACATTAAGCCTTTTAAGGCAACAAAGTTAAGCTAATCAAGTTCCTTAATTAGTAACTCTTACATCAAGTAAAAGTGTGTCCCTCTCCCATTGGTAGAAAATCTACTTAGCACCTTTAATCACATGATTAGGCTTAATTGGAAGAGATAAGGTGAAGCCTTTTATCCAAGGGACAATAAAAGTATGGGGGATAATAGTTAATCACCCATTTCATTTACTAAGAACATTTCATTTTCTCTTATTCTCCTTCTTCTTCTTTTCTCCCAAGCTAGCAAACATACAAGAGAGAAAAGAGAGAGGGTTCGATTTTAGTGAGAGAGAGAGAGGTGTGCAAGTTTGATATGCACCCTAAGTTTATACTTTACTTTGGTAAATCAAGGAAGGTTGCCACTAAATTTAGGTATAACCTAATCTTCATCTTCATCTTCTACTTTGTATTATAGCTTGAGTTTTGTTGGGGTTATGAACTAGTACTCAAGATACCCTAGTTCTACATATCATCATTTATGGAACTAAGTATCTTGAGTGTTAGATCAAAGGCTTAGAGGAAGAAAATGAGCATATGTGCTCCAAGGGTAAAACCTTATTTTTCTTCCACTAAATCTTGTACAACTAAAGTTTTACAACTTGGATTTGTGATCCGTCGAAGGGGGCTACTAGATGCATGAGTTATCTAGTAAACCCAAGTGATAGAACACAAATCTAGCAAGTATTGAAGCCATAGAGACTGTTTTTCTTGAGGCTATTTTGGGTAGTTGTAAGTCTTTTAAAAATCTGGGAAAAATCACAGAGGTACCTTAAGAAGTTATCTACGTGCAAGAAAAAGAACGGATGAGTTTCGAGTTATATGTTGTGTGTAATGGCTATTTCCGTAAAGGACTCCTAAATATTTACCTTCGAATATCTCACTGTGTATACACTGAAAAATTCCGAAATTTTTACAGTAGGTTCATATATGTTAGGATAGCATACCCTGAAAATTTAAAATTTTTCTGAGCAAAACTCAATTTATGAAAAATGAAACAAGATCCGAGTGTTTTGGGAACTTTAAAAATAGTAGATCATTTTCTAAAATTCCAGAAAAATTTGGGGACCCTTGTAGGTTCATATTCTGTCAAAATCCAGAAGATGAGAATTTTTGGAATTAGTTTGCTATTTTTCCTAAAAATGATTAAGTTATGAATAAAAGGAAATAAATAGTTAAATGATGTCTTTAATAAGAAAAATATAATTTTAATGCTTGAATACTCCTAATATATAATATTATGACTATTTTAGGGCATTTTGGTAATTTATAATAAGAAATATTATTTATAACTTTTTATGGATATTAAATAAATGGTTTTATAAAGGGTGAACAATTAAAATAAATTGTTTATTGATCTAATAAATTATTAAAATGTTATTATGATATTAATAATATTAGAATATGATATTGTTAAGTAAATAAAAATATTAATATTAAAACTTTATTAAAATATTATTAAATGGTTAATCATATTTGATTTAAAATATTAATAAATGATTAAAGTATTATTAAATGATTAATAATATTAGATTAAAATATTAATCTTAGATTAAAATATTATTAAAAGATTAATAATATTAAATTAAAGTATTATTAGATGATTAAAATATTATTAAGTAAATAATAATATTCGAGATTAAATAAAATGTTATTAAAAATGTAATAACATTAGTAAATGAATAAAATATTATTAAATGATTAATAATATTAGTAAATGAATAAAATTTTAATACTATTGATAAATGATTAAAAGTATTATTAATAGTTTAATAATAATTAAATGATAATAGAATTATTTGATATTTAAATCATTTAATAATGATTTCGGTGTTTAAAAATTTATGATAAATTAATAAATGTTTATTAAGTCATTTAAAATAATATGACTGATACTTACGGATATTGAACGTTGGAATAGAGTCTTAGACTCGATTATTACCCGATAACGCTGTCGGTACACCGACATATTTCTGAAATTGATCTGGACTTAGATATTCTGACTTTATTAATGTTTGTTTGTGATGCAATGACTGTTGAACATATGTGATAATGCGATTAGATTATGTGCTGACTGTGAAATGCAGTACTATATGTTATAGTATATTGTTCTAATCGAACGAATGATCTGGTTAATGATAGGTCGTGATATAAAAGATTAAACTAAGTTGCGTATTGTAAGCAGCGCATCAGGCAAGTATCCTACATTTGCATTTTCTTTATGCAATGGACATGAGTAAAAATATTTCAGAATTATATTATTACTGTACAGATTATTAACCCTATATTATATACGCTTATTGATTATCGACATGTTAGTATATGGTAATTCAGATATATATTCTGTTCGATAATTTCTATAAATGATTATACAAGTGTCCCCACTTGGATAATCATTGTATTTAACCACATGTTGATACACCTTTGTTAAATACCCGTATATATATATTGAATTATAGATTATTGTTGAACAAGATAAAACTTTATTATTATCCAACCGAATTGCTTTGGTTTAGAACCCCGACAAGTATGAACATCCCTTACACGGGAAAAATTTTATGCGCTCAAGGCGGATAGAGTGAGCGATCCTATCGTTCTTGTATGCAGTATTAATCAATATAGGGTACAACAGGCTGATCACCCCCGTGCCCGTAAGTTATGACAATTTATAGATGAAGTTCTGTTTAACATTTTCAAAAATGAAAACAATGTTCATAGTATATCCCCTTAACCCTATTTATAGTCAGTACGTAGTTTCAAAAATTTGAAAGAGGGTTGTTATGTTATTATTATCGGTTCAGATTACTTCACAACTATTGATTTGTTATAGAAGGGTAGTATAAAGAAAACATTTAAATTCTTTCAACTTTTATATATATATATATATATATATATATATATATATATATATATATAATTGTTATTACTTGTTGGGCACTCAAATGCTCATCCTTGCTTAATTTAAATATTTTCAGCTAAGTGTGAACAACCTGAAGGCTCTGTTAATAACAAGGGAAAGGGAAAGGTTGCTGAATGATTTCAATGTTGTCTTATGTAATAGTTTAATATTATTAGGGCAATGTTATATATTTATTATCATGTATTGTAAGGAATGATTAAAGGTTACGTACTTGGGAGCTAGACTTTGATAGTTATGTAAATTAAGTTTAATATTTATATTATTGTTATTATTATTAGTACTATTTCGCTTATAGAAATGGTATCGTGAAGCACTTAATTTGGGTTTCAAGTACCCGGATTTGGGGGCTTTACAGGTTGGTATCAAAGCTTTACGGTTAAAAACCTTAGGTGGGATAGACCTTAGGCTATAACCTTAGAACAGAGAGAAACGTTGAGAATATAAATAACTCATATAGAGTTTATAAAGAGATGAATTGACTAAATCCATCGTCAAACAAAATAAAAGATAACTTATATAAAACTATTATTTGTTGTGTGTATATACTAAATGCTAATTAGGATAATTTATGTGTGTAGATGTCTGGTGGAAAAGGCTTGTTATATGCTTATAGCATGAAGAAGGATCAAATCCATACCCCCAAGCTAATATCGAAGCCAATAGCTGAAATAGAGGCTCATAATGAAAACAACTCAGACGAAGTGGTTATTGTAGAAAATGTAGTATCAGATCCGGAGATGGTGGAGCTGACAGATAGTGATTCGGACACTAAAGTTGAAGCTGATCAAGCATCAACAGAGGTGCAGGATCTGAGGAACAAGGTTTCTTCTCTGGAAAAGCTGTGGAAAATAGAAAAGCTGTTAAATAGTCAACTACGTCAGGCATTAATAAAAATAATAGAAGAACAAGATAAACTTAAAATCCAAATTGATCAGATGGGAGCCACAATCAACACATCGTGTGCAGCTCCGAGCAAGAAGGGGAAAAGAAAGGTAGAAGACCATGACTTAGGAAAATCCGATAAGAAGAAAGGGAAAAGAATATGTTACCTTTGTGGCTATGAAGGACATACCACTCTGTATTGTCCCGACTATAAATCAGGAGCATGTTTTATCTGTGGAATAAAAGGTCATTAGGCGAAAGGCTGTCCAAGAAAAGGGCGTAGTGAATAGGCAGTATAGGTTTTGTTGTGTAGGTCTGTTTAATGTTAAGTATGTCTGTGTAATGTAATGTTCCCAACTTTTAGTATTAGTCAAGGCTGGAAATCTCGACTTTTGTAGTCACAAAGGGATGAATGATGTTTAAAGCAGTATGTGCTATGCTATGTAAAGTATTCGCTAAATGAATATGAATCTAAGTTTGAGTAATGAAATGAGTTAATATACTAAACTTATATGATAAGATTTAGAATATAAAGAATAATATATGGTTTTACTTAACCAGATAATGTCTCCAAGACGTCAAACTCGAAACCAAAGGGCAGAAGAGTCTGTCAATAACGTTGAGGGACAACAACAAGCAGACCCGATGCAACACTTTGCAAACATGGTAGCATAAGCTATGCAACAAGGAATGCCAGCTGCAGGGAACCAGTTGGACAACCAACTAGCTAACTTTAAAGATTTCAAGGCTGTGGGACCGCCCGAATTCAAAGGGACAACTGACCCTGTTGAAGCCCAGACTTGGGTTAAAGAGATTCAAAAAGCATTCGTGGTAGCTGAGGGGCAAAAGACCGCTTTTGCCACCTACATGATGAAGGGTGAGACAAATTTTTGGTGGGAAGCGAATCAGGCGAGGGCAGGAGAGGGTGTTGTTACTTGGGATAGGTTTAAGATACTGTTCTTCGAAAACTATTTTTCATCTAGTATGCAGGCTAGGATGGAGGTAAAATTTTTAGAGTTGAAGCAGGAGAATATGACGGTGTCCGAATACGCCGTAAAATTCAATGAGTTGGCTAGGTTTGCTTCGCATCAAGTTGATACGGAGGTTAGGAAAGCTAGAAGGTTTGAGCTGGGATTAAAATCCTGGCTCTACAATAAGGTGGCAGTGTTGCAGATCCCTACATTTGCAGCACTCATGGAGAAGGCTATTATTGCTGAGGAGGGGATTGAGGCCATGAGCCTCTACAACAAGGAGAGAAAGAACAAGAGTAAGGTCGAAAGAACTGGGAAGGTGGAAGTTAATAGTGGGAGTAGCGGTGGTAGTAGCAAAAGGAAGGGAAGCAATTTTGGTAGTGTGCAGGTAAAACAGGAAGGAGTTAAGAAGAAAGCTGTGCAGTGTGGGAACTGTGGAAAGAACCACTCTGGAGAATGTTTGAAGGGAAAGTTTGTGTGCTACAAATGCAGGCAGGAGGGCCATATCTCTACTAATTGCCTCAATCCTAGGATGAACAATGGGTGTTTTCTGTGTGGATTGACTGAGCATAAGGTGAATGATTGTCCGAAGAGGAGGACGGAGGCAGGGAGTGTGAATACTGGAATGGGCAGCTGGACTTTTGCAATCACGGGACCTACGACATCGAGCAAGCTAACAAAATCAACAGTAAGGGTCTACAACATGACGGTCCAGGATACCATAGCAGCTGGTGGAGCAATTCCAGGTATTATTCATATAACTTTTATTTTCTTATGCATGATTTTCATATATATAGTAAAATATTTTATAAAGAAATTTTGAAGAAGGAATTTGAGTTCTTTTATAAATTAAATTTCCATTTAATCCGATAGACAAGCTTTACGTGAATAGGTTAAAGATCAGTACGATCATTTATGATCAAGATCTACTTGCAATGATTGTATATGCTACGTACACTTGTATGTGTAGGTTTTAAAACGGTGATTCCGGGGACAGAATCTTTATAAGAGAGGGTGAATGTAACAACCCGATATTTTCTATACAAATAAATTACAAATTTTGCGTATAATTTTTTTTTATTTTGTACTTATTAAAATAAATATGGGGAATATGTAATATGTGTATGTATTTATGTGATATATTTATTACATGAATGATTTTAAATAATTTCATTTTAGAATTATTGATCATTATAAATTATATACTTATCATAATTAATTTTATAGTAGAAATGTTTTATTAATTATTTTCCATGAAGATATAATCATATATTATTTATATAATATATGAAATAATTTTTAGAATTATTATAATAATTATTTTATTATATGAATTTTGTTCAGATTATTAAGTTAATTATTTTTAACTTAATTAATAATGTTAAGTATGACAGATAAATCAGATATGGAATCCAAACCCTAATTTTTTGGATTTTGATCAAGGCATGAGAATAATAATATAATATAAATTATATTTCAATTTTTCAGTGCTATAAATATGTACTGTATATGTGGGCCAATAAGGGTTGGTCAATTATGGTGTTATGTGACAAACCCTTGTATTACTGTGTGAAACCCTAATTACAAATTTTTGAAACTAATTTTATTTTATTTTAAACCCTAAATGAAAGCTTCATAACCTAATTATATATTAGGTGAGACAATTAAATAACCTAAGGGTTATGGTAATAAGGAAGGGTTAGTATTTAATATGTATACTAACTTAAGTAGATAATCTTGTTATTTCAAGTGACTAATAATTTTAAACTTATTTCTAGTAAACCTAATTAGGTTCTGAGCTAAAGTCACATGTATAAGTAATTAAATTTCATAAGATTGGAAATGGAAACCTTTAATAAATAATTTGGGTAACATATATTAAAATTGTTAGACTATGTACATTACATGGCCCAAAACAATTAAAGGAGATGCCCAAAAGAAATAAAATGCAAACTAATACTTTGCCCACTTGATTAAGGGTATTTTAGACTTTTGATTAATCAAATTTGTGCATTAAAATAAAAGCAAAATGGAGGAGATAATGGAGCAAGGGGGACCGGCCACATTAGGCCTTTTAAGGCAACAAAGTTAAGCTAATCAAGTTCCTTAATTAGTAACTCTTACATCAAGTACAAGTGTGTCCCTCTCCTATTGGTAGAAAATCTACTTAGCACCTTTAATCACATGATTAGGCTTAATTGGAAGAGATAAGGTGAAGCCTTTTATCCAAGGGACAATAAAAGTATGGGGGATAATAGTTAATCACCCATTTCATTTGCTAGAACATTTCATTTTCTCTAATTCTCCTTCTTCTTCTTTTCTCCCAAGCTAGCAAACATACAAGAGAGAAAAGAGAGAGAGGGTTCGGTTTTAGTGAGAGAGAGAGAGAGGTGTGCAAGTTTGATATGCACCCTAAGTTTATACTTTACTTTGGTAAATCAAGGAAGGTTGCCACTAAATTAAGGTATAACCTAATCTTCATCTTCATCTTCTACTTTGTATTATAGCTTGAGTTTTGTTGGGGTTATGAACTAGTACTCAAGATACCCTAGTTCTACATATCATCATTTATGGAACTAAGTATCTTGAGTGTTAGATCAAAGGCTTAGAGGAAGAAAATGAGCATATGTGCTCCAAGGGGTAAAACCTTATTTTTCTTCCACTAAATCTTGTACAACTAAAGTTTTACAACTTGGATTTGTGATCCGTCGAAGGGGGCTGCTAGATGCATGAGTTATCTAGTAAACCCAAGTGATAGAACACAAATCTAGCAAGTATTGAAGCCATAGAGACTATTTTTCTTGAGGCTATTTCGGGTAGTTGTAAGTCTTTTAAAAATCTGGGAAAAATCACAGAGGTACCTTAAGAAGTTATCTACGTGCAAGAAAAAGAACGGACGAGTTTCGAGTTATAGGTTGTGTGTAATGGCTATTTCCGTAAAGGACTCCTAAATATTTACCTTCAAATATCTCACTGTGTATACACCGGAAAATTCTGAAATTTTTATAGTAGGTTCATATATGCTAGGAGAGCATACCCTGAAAATTTCAGATTTATCTGAGCAAAACTCAATTTATGAAAAATGAAGCAAGATTCGAGTGTTTTGAGAACTTTAAAAATAGTAGATCATTTTCTAAAATTCCAAAAAAAAAATTGGGGATCGTTGTAGGTTCATATTCTGTCAAAATTCAGAAGATGAGAATTTTTGGAATTAGTTTGCTATTTTTCCTAAAAATGATTAAGTTATGAATAAAAAGAAATAAATAGTTAAATGATGCCTTTAATGAGAAAAATGTGATTTTAATGCTTGAATACTCCTAATATATAATATTATGACTATTTTAGGATATTTTGGTAATTTATAATAAGAAATATTATTTATGATCTTTTATGGATATTAAATAAATAGTTTTATAAAGGGTGAACAATTAAAATAAATTATTTATTGATCTAATAAATTATTAAAATGTTATTATGATATTAATAATATTAGAATATGATATTGTTAAGTAAATAAAAATATTAAGATTAAAACTTTATTAAAATATTATTAAATGGTTAATCATATTTGATTTGAAATATTAATAAATGATTAAAGTATTATTAAATGATTAATAATATTAGATTAAAATATTAATCTTAGATTAAAATATTATTAAAAGATTAATAATATTAAATTAAAGTATTATTGAATGATTAAAATATTATTAAGTAAATAATAATATTCGAGATTAAATAAAATATTATTAAAAATGTAATAACATTAGTAAAGGAATAAAATATTACTAAATGATTAATAATATTAGTAAATGAATAAAATATTAATACTATTGGTAAATGAATAAAAGTATTATTAATAGCTTAATAATAATTAAATGATAATAGAATTATTTGATATTTAAATCATTTAATAATGATTTCGGTGTTTGAAAATTTATGCTAAATTAATAAATGTTTATTAAGTCATTTAAAATAATATGACTGATACTTACGGATATTGAACGTTGGAATAGAGTCTTAGACTCGATAATTACCCGATAAAACTGTCGGTACACCGACATATTTCAGAAATTGATCTGGACTTAGATATTTTGACTGTATTAATGTTTGTTTGTGATGCAATGACTGTTGAACATGTGTGATAATGCGATTAGATTATGTGCTGACTGTGAAATGCAGTACTATATGTTATAGTATATTGTTCTAATCGAACGAATGATTTGATTAATGATAGGTCGTGATATAAAAGATTAAGCTAAGTTGCGTATTGTAAGCAGCGCATCAGGCAAGTATCCTACCTTTGCATTTTCTTTATGCAATGGACATGAGTAAAAATGTTTCAGAATTATATTATTACTGTACAGATTATTAACCCTATATTATATACGCTTATTGATTATCAACATGTTAGTATATGGTAATTCAGATATATATTCTGTTTGACAATTTTTATAAATAATTGTACAAGTGTCCCCACTTGGATAATCATTGCATTTAACCACATGTTGATACACCTTTGTTAAATACCCGTATATATATGTTGAATTATAGATTATTGTTGAACAAGATAAAACCTTATTATTATCCAACCGAATTGCTTTTGTTTAGAACCCCGACAAGTATGAACATCCCTTACACCGGAAAACTTTTATGCGCCCAAGGCGGACAGAGTGAACGATCCTATCGTTCTTGTATGCAGTATTGATCAATACAGGGTACAACGGGCTGATCACCCCCTTACCCGTAAGTTATGACGATTTACATATGAAGTTCTGTTTAACCTTTTCAAAAATGAAAATAATGTTCATAGTATGTCCCCTTAACCCTATTTATAGCTAGTACGTAGTTTCAAAAATTTGAAAGAGGGTTGTTATGTTATTATTATCGGTTCAGATTACTTCACAACTATTGATTTGTTATAGAAGGGTAGTATAAAGAAAATATTTAAATTCTTTCAGCTTATATATATATATATATATATATATATATAATTGTTATTACTTGTTGGGCACTTAAATGCTCATCCTTGTTTATTTTAAATGTTTTCAGCTAAGTGTGAACAACCTGAAGGCTCTGTTAAGAACAAGGGAAAGGGAAAGGTTACTGAATGATTTCAATGTTATCTTATGCAATAGTTTAATATTATTAAGACAATGCTATATATTTATTATCATGTATTGTAAGGAATGATTAAAGGTTACGTACTTGGGAGCTAGACTTTGATAGTTATGTAAATTAAGTTTAATATTTATATTAATGTTGTTATTATTATTAGTACTATTCCGCTTATAGAAATGGTATCGTGAAGCACTTAATTCGAGTTTCAAGTACCCGGATTTAGGGGCTTTACAATCGATCTAACTCACTGTGTGGGCAGTATAGATGAGACGAGAACTTATTTGTTGGTTATTTGTGGGAAACCACTCAAAGTACCATATGGACTACTAGTAAAGACACGATGTGTGCTGAGTCCTAGGAGAGTTATAAGAAGAAGATAAGAATGTAAATCATCCACGATGATAAATATATGAATAAGATATCTCCGTATGTCATAAAGCCGTAAACTGGTAATGAAAGTTAGTCGCATAAGCTTATATTGAAAGAACGCGAACCTTAAGAAGTAAAGTTAAGTAAACCAATGCGTAAGTCAAGTATATGACTAATTGGTATACGTGCTATTTTCTTATGTGCTACATAGAAATTGGAATGAGCAGTTCAGCGTAAACTATAAGATGTAGCTGTGCGTAAGGCAAGTTTTTCTAACTTCATTCATATTTTACATGAATGCTAGTTTCTTAAACTTCTCAGATGTTGAACTTGAGAAGTTCTATATGTGTGCGAATGTGTGATATTTGTACAAGGTGGTAGAACGTATGAGGCCTTATGCCATAATGTGGACACTTCGGTGTTTCTATGAGGTGAACTGTTATGTGCTTGAACTGTTCAATACAATTATGTTCTGTTTATACATGAACCGTTATTGTTAAGTCTGTGCTAATGATTCTAGCCAGATAGGATATGTATGGAAAAAGGTAGAAGAATGAAAGTAGTGTAAAGAGTATGTGATGAATGTTGTAAGATGATAGGAATCGAGACTATTCCTATTATTCAAGCTGTTTCGTAACCTTTGTTCGATTATCGAAGTTTTAAAAAATGTTTAAACTCTTGAAGTTGTTTGTTCAACTGTTATGACTTGCTAGGCAATTGAATGCTTACACTTGCTTCAAATGAAAAATATTTTCAGCGAACGACGTTAGAAAGAACTTAAGGATCCCGTAAAGATCAAGCTAATCGGTATCCAGGCGAAATGTCATTCAGTATGTGAATGTGCATGAAGATCAAGTGAAGATTCGTAATGTAGAAAGATGAATTGAACTATAGAATAGTTTAATGAACGTTTATGTATCCTTGGTGGCGGATGAAAGTCACTTGTGCAAAATGTAAAGAATAATGTAATTATCATTATTTGTAATGAAAGAGGTTTTATGGGTTCTAGAACCTGGAATTTGAGAATGTCTGTCATTATATTTATCTATATAACGATGTGTGTTTGGTAAGAAGTGGGACCGTGACGCACGGAGTCTGGTTCTGAAAGTAGACCGGATTTTGGGGCGTTACAGTTTTGACCTCATATAGTAAAATGGCCACAACATTTTCATACGAACTCCGATTGAGGTGATTCAAGATGATTCGGAACGAGGACGAATAGCCCTACAACTTTTGTTCTTTAAGGTTTTCAATTTGATGTAGGGAGCAGGGGTCAAAATGGTTATTTATGGGACTGATATGTATTAGGAGGCAATCGGAGGGCGTCGGTCATGCACGTATGCAAGTGTAGTCCTCCTGACGATAAAAGATGATGTCCTAAGTTATAAAACATGAATGTTAATAAATATAATGATGATTAACATTAATAAATGATGTATTAGATAAGTTATGTAAGCACACTAAGCATACACAAGAGAGTCGATTCGGGCGTGTGACGAATGAATGTTGAAATGCCGTGACAAGTGTTAATGAGCATTATAAGATACAGAATGTGTGATAACCCGGGATTTCGAATAATTCAAATTCGACAATTTAATTTTTTTTATTATTTAATATTATTATTGATTATCAATTTTGTGACGAATATCTATGATACGAGTCTCGAGAAGGGGTCAATTTGTGTATTGACTAATAAAATAAGAGTACAATTGTGCTTAACGGAGTATAGAAATCCTAACCCTAAGTCCGGATAGGGATTCGATAGAAAATATAATGAAAATAATTATATTGATGAGTACATGTTTGTACTATTTAGAATTATTGATCAATGATTGATCGGATAGGATACAATATTAATAAACCCTAATAAGGGATTAGAAACCCTAATCAAATGCTGGAAAACCGTTATTTTAAATTTGAGAATCCTAAACCCTAATTAGGAAACCCTAATCCTAATTAGTAAGCCCTAAAGTGATTAATAAACTTTAATATAATTAGGAAACCCTAATTATACTTTAGAAATATTAATTTCTATTTAAAACCTTAATTATATTTTAGAAATCTTAATTTTTTATTTTAACACCCTAATTTAGAAAATCCTAGAAGCTAAGGTTGTAAAACCTAAGGGTTAGAACCTTAGGGTTAAACCCTAAGTGTTTGGACAAAAGTCAAGAATGCCATTAAAATTTCAAGGAGATTGACCAAAATGCCGTTTTTGGATTTTTTTTTTATTATGTTACTTGTAAATCTTGCCAAATCAAGAGTTGGTGACCAACTAATTTGACTTTGTGACTCATAAACCTCCATCAAATCATTCAATGTATCACCCATATGCATTATATCATATATATATATATATATATATATATATATATATATATATATATATATATTAAAGAGAGAGAAAGTTTAGCATTTTACTCATTTTACACTCTAGCTCTCAACAACTCTTTCTCTCTCCCAAACCTCCGAATTTCTTGAGTGATTCAGTCACTAGATAGCCAATTAGAACATTCATATCAGTTAAGGAGATCAAAGATCAAGGATTGGATAATAGAAGGTATAAACCTAAACCATACTTTTGATCTTGTATGCTAAGAAAAATTTCGTGGTTATGTGTTTAGATTTGTGCTAAAGGATGTTTTATCATGATCTATGATGATCTATACTTGATCTATAGCATCAAAGTGGGTAAAAATGAAGTTTTTCAAAAACTGTCCAAGAACACAAAAAAGTGGTCTGACAAGCATATGTCAGTCGCTCTATATCTTTCTGTGATTATGATTTTTGTTGTTTTAAAGTTGTAATCTATAGTTTGGTATGAGATCTTTGAACTGGAAGTGGAATCACAATCAGTTAATGTCTAGATTTCATGTTATTCTTGGTCAAAACTCGTTGACCGGGCATGACCAGTCGATTTCTGGGTAACCCATAAATCATAAAATAGCATCTGACAACATTTTGTAAGGCCAAGATCTGTCAGATTATTGAAGGTTTGATGTTATTTTTCTAACTAGATTGTAGCTTGTTATATGGACTTTATATCCATGCCTTTAGATCTCTTAAATAACAAACATGTGGGATGTAGTGGATGGTCAAACTTGGCCATTCGGTCACGACTGAAGTTTCTGAAAAACCCAGAAACTGTATGAACAAGTTTTCTGATAGCCTTTAACCAAGCTGTATCTGGTGATTTTAATGTTGTTTGAATGATCTGTTGATATAGTTATGTTCTATGACATGTGGACTATAGACTTGAACCATAAGAACACTTAACTAATGGTCAGATCATGGAGATAATCGAGCTCCAAAATGAACCATCTCCTTGTGTATTTGTTGTATGACCAAGATGATGGTTGGTTGTTGTAGTGTTACATAAATACTATACGATCACAGTTCAAGCTAGCCCAGAACCTAATTACACTGAGAATTAAAGGCTGTCAAAGTTGACCCCTTGAACACTGACTGTCAGTGTTCTTGAGCACCAAGAACACATACAACGACATAAAGTGTCGCTATAGCTATTAACGACGGTTTTGAATATTTTTAATTTCTGAATTTCTGGAAATTAATTAAAAATAGAAAATAAATTCTAAAAATTACAAAAATAGTTTTAAAAATTATTTTAAATTCTAAAAAATAACTTTTAATTATTTGGGATATTTTTCATTAATATTTATAATTATTTGAATATTAATGATATTTACTTTATTTAATTAGTGTATTAAATAAATTAGAGAAAATTGATTTTAATACTATAAAAATCATTTTAAATAAGAATAAAGTGTTTAAAAATATTTTGAGTTATATTATGTAACTTTTAATATTTTTGAGTAATTTTCATTAATAATTTAATATTAATGATAATAGATTTATTTAATTATTATATTAAATAAATGAATTAAAAATAGTTTTATTGATTTAAAAATCATTTAAAAATGAGAAAAACGATTTAAAAATATTTTAAGTTATAATCAATGACTTTGAATATTTTGATAATAAATTCATTAATATTTAAATATTAATGGCGATGGTTTAAAAATGATTTTAATTATTTTAGAAATCCTTTAAGTAGAATATTGATGATTTAAAAATATTTTAAGTTATTAATAATAACTTTAATATTTTGACAAGTATGTCATTAATATTTTTAATATTATTAAAAATTAATGATGATGAAATTAATTAGTATTTAAATCATTTAAAAATGATTATAGTGTTTGAAAATTTTTTATAAGTTATAATAATTGTTTATAAATTATTAAAAGCTTCCGAAAAATATTATAAATGATATATGACTTATCTAATGTAATATTGAAGCTTTGAGACCGAGTTTAAGTGACATTAATGGTGTAGATTGTCGGATAAGGTGACCAAGACACCGAGATGAGACCAAAGTCCAACCAGACCAAACTAGTTAGACTTGATAAGTGTTTATATAGGTTATAAACACTAATGTGACTATGTGATAATGTGCCTAGGAGAAAGACTGACTGTAAATTACAGTGATACGTGTTATAAATTATTGTGCTAATTGTGAGACCGATAATGTTGATTATAGGTTTTACGAACGCAGATAAGTATATTATGTAGCAGTAATCAACGCGGAAGGCAAGTTTCCTAACTCAACCTTGAGTTATACTTTTTAAATATTATGGTGGTTAATTATTCTTGATTAGACCACGTCAAAGAATTATTATTGATTATTCGCAGTTATTGCATGTTTATCAATTTAAATTGAATTATAAATTTTGAGAATATGATTAGGGAATAACTGTTATTGTTTATTCACATCCGTATAAGTTATTATTGATTGTAAATAGTACAGTTGATTTCTGTCTATTGTAGAATCGTGTTGAGCAATGTCTTAACTAATTATTCTGGCTAGATGAACATTTGTTAGAACTTGATAGGTTCGACAAGAGAATTTAATTATTATTGATAGATCGATGCCAATTATTTCAGCTAGATCGATAAGTGATTAGATATTGAAGTCATTGTATTTTGTTGTTATAAATCAAACTTTGATTATAAGACTGAGAAGAACAACCTTTTGTACAAAGGGAACATTTCTGGTCGTATATTCGACCTTTGCGCGCGTGTAAGTATTATCCATAATATAGGGTACAAGGAGTTGGTCGCTCTAAGTACTTGCAGAGGGGTATGATTTAATCTTTATGGTTATCTGATACACGTGGATATATCAAAGTAAATATTTGATAGTTACTCGAGAAGAGAAGTTCTAGATCCTTTGTGATCACTCAGCATAAATTCTAGAAAATATTTCCATCTTGTTATTTGGGTATATCAAAGTAAATCTTTGATAGTTATTCGAGAATAGAATTTCAAGATCATTTAAGATCATTCAGTATAAACTCTGCAGAATATTTCTAAAATTGTTATTCATTAGAATATCGTAGAAACTTTGAAAGCGTTGTACTATTTCATTATCAGATTATTGTGTTGCATTGAATGCGAGAAGACTTGTTAGTTATTAAAGATTTGTTCAGCTATTTTAAAGTTCCCCAAACTTTGGTGTCATTCTATCAAATTAGATAGTCTGTTATTATTGATTTGTATACATTCATTGTATGTCTTAACTTGCGGGACAAATTTGTTGCTCACCCTTGCTAAATAAAATATTTCAGCTAAGAACGACGAGGCCAGCGGGTCTATGAAGAACAAGGGCAAAGGCAAAATGCTGGAGTAGTTTTAATGAACATTATTATTATGTTATGTTTGTAAACTCTTTTTATATATCTAAAGGGTATGTTTGTAATATGAAGGTTAGATAACCTAGGACGAATGTACTAACTATATCAGTTAATGTGGTGTAAATTTCTATTCATAATTAAATGGGTAGTTAGATGTTATTTATATTGTGGATCGTGAGCACCAAACTCGGGAGTCAGGTAACCCGAATTTGGGGCGTCACAGGTTGGTAGCAAAGCTATAGGTTATAAACCTTAAGAGGGGTGGGAAAACCCTAGAATTATAACCATAAGCAAGATGTAGAATACTCATTTAGAGTTCTAAGTGAGGGATTGTCGCAGTGCATCAATAGTGAGATATGTGGGCATATAGTGTGAGAAGTTTGTACTAATGATGTAACGACCCCAAAATTCATACAATAATATTCTCCTTCGCGGTCGTTAACAAAACAACTTTAATCTATATTTACATCATTATTCGATAATAAATTACTAATAACGCGGAATATTTAAAACTTTTATACATTTCCTTCTGTATTGCCCTAAATCGTAACCTTTACATTATATCTCTTTGATTCAAACTTATATCATGAATCGTTACAACAAAATGACTATACAAAGTCTTACATCATAACTAAATCTCCATATACATTAGATAACTCAACTTATAATTCAACAACATGTTACATTCAAAATATAAAATACATTTCTCATAAAAATAAGTAATATTAGTGAATACAGATCTCTATAACTTTCTTAGCACATATCCTTACCTTAATTCCTTGACCTGCAAAAGTGATTATTTGCAAGAGTGAACTCGACAGCCCAGCAAAATCTAACAGTTTTCATGCATCACATAGCACATAATAACATGCTCGATATACATCTCATTAAAGTCACATGGCATACCTGCTTTTAATTCACATAGCAAATATCAAGATTGAGTTTCTTACTCAATCATCATTCTTTAGCCAAAATAATGCAGTCATATATTGACTTTAACATTTTAAGATTTTAACATGTATAACATATCATGCAATTTAAAACAGTTCATCAAGTTCACGTAGAAAATAAGAACCGAAAGACTTGCCTTGATCGTTGTTTACCAATAACAGTTTAACAACTTACAAATATCTACACTTCACGTGCCCTACACAATTATATAATCATTCACATTAACTATTAGTCACATAGCAACGCATGGTAGTTGTAATGTAAACTTTACTCTACGTCTCATAACCCTTCCTATCATAAATACACATTGTTTAACTTAATTGTGTTAACTTTCAACTTATATCTCACTGTATTTCACATTCGAAATTCATTCAAGTGCTCAAGTCTTGCTAGGACTACTTATTGGTTTTATATTAAATCCATTCCATATCTTATAATATTCATTTTAATTGAATTGAAACACTTTTTAAGTTCATTAACACTTATTACGGCGTTTCGACGTTTATTTGTTACACGCCCGATTTGCCTCTCTTGTGTATGCTTACTATGCTTCTATAACTTATCTAACACATTATTTATTAATGTTAAGCAATATTATAATTACTAACATTCATATTTTATAACTTAGAATAACATTTTTTATCGTCAGAAGCACTATACTAGCATATGTGCATGCCCGACGCCTTCCGATTGCCCCCAAAAACATAATAGTCATAAAGATGACCATTTTGACTACTGTTACAGACCTAAACTTGAAAAACTTAAAGAATAAAAGTTGTGGGTCTACTCGTTCTCGTTCCGAATCATCTTGAATCACCTCAATCGGAGTTCGTATGAGAAAGTTATGGCCATTTTACTACAGGAGGTCAAAACTATCCGACCCAGACTTCTGTTCCGGCGCCGCGGCTCGATAATTAGGCTAACCAGTGGCGCATGGGCGTGGAATTGGCTCTGGGGTGCAAATTATTTGCGCTGGATCACGAATTTCGACGCTGGGGCTCCGAAACTTGCAGAACCCAACCACTAGAGAACATAACAACTAATTTCTGTCTATAACTTAATTTCTAAGACTAATTAACATGTATAACTTATGCAAATTACACATACACATTACTTAATCATGCATATACGAATTACCAACGACTGAACCATGATTCTAGAAATCGTAAATTTTGAAAGCACGGTTTAAACATCAAAACTCCATAGTTAACATATTTTAACACAGTAAACACTGTAAATTCTAATAACCACCAATTGGTTTACTTTAACTACGATTCTCAAAACTTTTCAACAACAGAATTAACATGTTCACAGTTTTAATTTCCCAATTAGCTACCAATAATTTACTGATTTTGATCTTCTTAACAACCAAACTAATGAATACGTTGACTGTTAATAGCCATGTACCAGAACATATACTGAAAAACAGTTTCCTTCCTTTTAAACGAACTTAACATAACCTTTCATGTTTAAACACTACTTCCAACATCATACACCCATAAAACACCATAGTTCAGTTATATAACAACTACTACAGAATTTTGTAAAAACTTTATATTTATAGTGAAATAGAAGAACACAGACTTTAGTATCACGATGTAAAACATATAAGATTATGGGAAAAATACATTCTTGTTGCTTTGAAATTACTTGCTAACCATTGAGAAACGTTTTGGAAATACAGAATCCTTTCTCTCAATTTTCTCTGATACTTCTCTCTCAAACCCTCTGTAATTCTCCTTCTCAGAAAACTTCTATTTTTCTTCTTAGGCTTAAGCCAAATGCATTATACGTAAACTAAAACTAACCCAAACGCACGTCTTATTCAAACGTTTAAAACTGACACTACTAATGGTCTTATTAATTCAGCGGTTACCACAATTATTATATATTATATATATTTTATTTATTTATTTTATATTACTAATAAATCAAATTTAAAAATTCAAAAGCCATAAGGCTCTGTCTGGCAAGACTCTTTAAAATTAAAGACTTAATATATTTAAGCCTTGTTTGACAAACTAAATTAAAACTACTTTAATTTATTTTAATAACTACTTATAATATAGTTATTTGTCACCTTGAATTAAGTTTTCATACTTAATTTAATTAATTAATAACAATTTATTAATTAAATCATTAAATCACAAAACTCAATACAAATAATTACCCATCAAAAATGAAATATAAATATAATAATTCATTGAATCAATATAAACTCTCTAACTTAATTATTAAATTAAACTAGAATATTATCTCATATCCTGAATTTCCTTAACTCATTAATTATTTATTAAACAAATAATTAACCAAATTAAATCGAATCAATTAAATAAATATTTATTCAATGATAAACACATCCATTAAATATTTATATAATTTAATAAATATTTAAATATTATAATTAAAAATCTGGATTGTCACATCATTCCCTCCTTACAAGGATTTTGTCCACAGAATCACAACTCAAACCACTCATTCGTTACGATCTTCCCTACTTACAAAGATTCTGTCCCCAGAATCGAAGACACAAATTAAACAAATAACTCAGAGTAATCTTTCATCATTTTATCTAAACATAGGTTTTATATTTCCTACTACATTCCTTACTTTAACAAATTCTAGATTTTATTTCATAACTTTCACTTGAACTCAACTATATTTGAGTATTATATTCTTAACACATTCATTTCCTTTTCTAAGGATCGCTATCATAAACACTCTAGATTTTGCATTCACCCTTTCTTCTAAGAATTTCGTCCTTGAAATTTTATCTATTAATATTTATTCATTCAATCTATCAAAGTAGATTTTACGCCACTACTTCATTCATTCATTGGTTTCTGTAACCACTTTCTTTCCACAAAGATCATTCTACAATTATTAACTTTTCTATTAAAAGTTTTACAAATTTCTTTGATAACTCATCCCCTTCTCATTTCAAAATCTTTTTTCTCACTTATTCAGCAAATTCATCATTCAGTGTCGCATTCTACGACTTACTTCTTTCTAAGGAATACTTTTCTTTTCACTTTCATCTTGCAGAATAACAAGAATCTTCCACAATTGTTCAATAATTGGGAAATAGTATGAATAACTCAGGAATTTAAAAGATTTCAAATCATGCTGAGGGGTCACAAGACCGTGAACTCTATTCTCTAGGTTTAATAGTGCTTCACCCCCTCCGGTTCTTCACACTTTAAACCCTCTTTGGCAGGATGTTTATCAATCACAAAGACTGAAAATGCCCTCCACTCGTACACTAGGTGGCCAGCCTATTGTACCTCTACGTTGGGCCGCAACGTAGTGTTTTGTAACGACTATATGCGTTACGCTTAGTACTTAGGGTGTTAAGCCCTTCGTACTATGTATTGTGCACAGATATTTCAATGCAAAGTGTAAACTAAGCGTAACCTCTAATAAAAGAGTTGTTCATCTCAGAATTTAGAGTGCAAGCATTCAACTGAGGGTCTAATGACCACGAACCATGTTCACAATTATATGTAATCTTTCAACTTTAACTTTAATAGTCATACGACTATAAGGACTCCAAGGTACTTAGGGGATCAATCCTTCGTACATGTATTGTGTACAAATATTTCAGCACAAAGTATAAACTAAGCGCAACCCCTAAATAATAGGTTGTTCATCTCAGCTTTTTAACATCTGAATCCGCACCAAAACAATTTGGTTTAGCATAACTTCTCAATAAACTCTTGAATTTCAAGAACATCTTTCAATATTTGTCTAGCTGAATCAAATAGCATAGACCTCTACAACAATTCGGACATAAACTGAAATATACATATACATACATACATATGTATTCCTATATCTTAAAGAAATCTCAAAAATCTTTTTATAACGTCATGATACCACACTGTATTTACAGTCCGTTGAGGATTCTGTCATTTGGTGATTTTATCATACTACATCATACCATAGTGAGCTGACGATCCTTAGATCACATCCAACATTAAGTAATACTGCATTGATGACTCCATCGTTTTTATCATCTTTGCACCAGGTTACATGATGCATTAATGATATAAAATATATTTTGATATATTGCAAATCATTTTTGTCTAGCCGAAGCAATTAGCATAGACATGCGAATAACAGTATTGTTGTTAAAACTCATTGGTTCCATCATTTGATCAAATGTTTTTCAAGAAAATAGAAGTGTAAACATTAGCACGAAGTCAATAAATTTCAAAAGTCTAGCACAGCTAGTAGATTTAGAATACCTATGCTTCCACCATCAATTCCACTTTCTATAATGATCCATTTCTTAATAGGTCTATCTATTCCTATCATCCTCAATACTCCATTTGCACTTATCTATACCTAGGTCGTCAAACTTACCACACGTTATAAGTTCAGGAACTTGCCACAATCATATGAGTTTAAGAACTTATCCTAGTCAGACCATTGGCGTCCATTCGCTGAGGGGTTCAAAAATATACCATATAATTATGAGTCACGAACCTACCATAAGTATGAGTTTTAAGAACTCGCACTTAACCTTACAATATTCTCTAACTAAACTCTACCAATCTGTTATACACATGAGAAAAGAATCGCCTTCTCATCAGGCATATAGCAAATAGTGCGACACAAACATTCCAATGATTATCAATGGGATAAACTGAGTGCAAGCACAAAACCCTAGCCCATACAAAGGTTTGTACAACTCAGTCATCACATGAGTCCTTAATTGAAAACCCACCTAACTTTATCTTGCTTATAACTTACTCTTTGCTCGATACGAATTCCTCGTATCACATTATCTATAACTCCTCATGAGTTCATCTTGTACTATTCATAGTACAATAATATTCTCCTTCGCGGTCGTTAACAAAACAACTTAAATCTATATTTACACATTATTCGATAATAAATTACTAATAACGCGGAATATTTAAAACTTTTATACATTTCCTTCTGTATTGCCCTAAATCGTAACCTTTACATTACATCTCTTTGATTCAAACTTATATCATGAATCGTTACAACAAAATGACTATAACTCGCTTAGCATATATCCTTTCCTTAATTCCTTGACCTGCAAAAGTGATTATTTGCAAGAGTGAACTCGACAACCCAGCAAAATCTAACAGTTTTCATGCATCACATAGCACATAATAACATGCTCGATATACATCTCATTAAAGTAACATGGCATACCTGCTTTTAATTCACATAGCAAATATCAAGATTGAGTTTCTTACTCAATCATCATTCTTTAGCCAAAATAATGCAGTCATATATTGACTTTAACATTTTAAGATTTTAACATGTATAACATATCATGCAATTTAAAACAGTTCATCAAGTTCACGTAGAAAATAAGAACCGAAAGACTTGCCTTGATCGTTGTTTACCAATAACAGTTTAACAACTTACAGATATCTACACTTCACGTGCCCTACACAATTATATAATCATTCACATTAACTATTAGTCACATAGCAACTCATAGTAGTTGTAATGTAAACTTTACTCTACGTCTCATAGCCCTTCCTATCATAAATACACAATGTTCAACTTAATTGTGTTAACTTTCAACTTATATCTCACTGTATTTCATATTCGAAGTTCATTCAAGTGTTCAAGTCTTGCTAGGACTACTTATTGGTTTTATATTAAATCCATTCCATATCTTATAATATTCATTTCAATTGAATTGAAACACTTTTTAAGTTCATTAAAACTTATCATGGCGTTTCGACGTTTATTTGTTACACGCCCGATTTGTCTCTCTTGTGTATGTTTACTATGCTTCTATAACTTATCTAACACATTATTTATTAATGTTAAGCATCATTATAATTATTAAAACTCATGTTTTATAACTTAGAATAACTTTTTTTATCGTTAGAAGCACTATACTAGCATATGTGCATGCCCGACGCCCTCCGATTGCCCCCGAAAACACAATAGTCCTAAAGATGACAATTTTGACAACTGTTACAAACCTAAAATTGAAACACTTAAAGAACAAAGGTTGTAGGTCTACTCGTTCTCGTTCCGGATCATCTTGAATCACCTCAATCGGAGTTTGTATGAGAAAGTTATGGCCATTTTACTACAGGAGGTCAAAACTGTCCGACCCAGACTTCTGTTCCAGCGCCGCTGCGCAATAATTAGGCTAACCAGTGGCGCTGGGGTGCAAATTTCAGTGTTGGGGCATGAATTATTAGCGCTGGGGCGCCGAAACTTGCAGAACCCAACCACTAGAGAACAGAACAACTAATTTATGTCTATAACTTAATTTCTAACACTAATTAACATGTATAACTTATGCAAATTACATATACACATTACTTAATCATGCATATACGAATTACCAACGACTAAACCATGATTCTAGAAATCTTAAATTTTGAAAGAACGGTTTAAACATCAAAACTCCATAGTTAACATATTTTAGCACAGTAAACACTGTAAATTCTAATAACCACCAATTGGTTTACTTTAACTACGATTCTCTGAACTTCTCAACAACAGAATTAACATGTTCACAGTTTTAATTTCCCAATTAGCTACCAACAATTTGCTGATTTTGATCTTCTTAACAACCAAACTAATGAATATTTTGACTGCTAATAGCCATGTACCAGAACATATACTGAAAAATAGTTTTCTTCCTTTTAAACGAAATTAACATAACCTTTCAAGTTCAAACACTACTTCCAACATTATATATAACAACTACTACAGAATTTTGTAAAAACTTTATATTTACAATGATATAGAAGAACACGGACTTTAGTATCACGATGTAAAACATATAAGATTATGGGAAAATACCTTCTTGTTGCTTTGAAATTACTTGTTAACCATTGAGAAACGTTTTAGAAATACAGAACCCTTTCTCTCAATTTTCTCTGATACTTCTCTCTCAAACCCTCTGTAATTCTCCTTCTCAAAAAACTTCTATTTTTCTTCTTAGGCTTAAGCCAAATGCATTATACGTAAACTAAAACTAACCCAAACGCACGTCTTATTCAAACGTTTAAAACTGACACTACTAATGGCCTTATTAATTCAACGATTACCACAATTATTATATATTAATTATTTAATTTATATTATTAATAAATCAAATTTAAAAATTCAAAAGCCATAAGGCTCCGTTTGGCAAGACTCTTTAAAATTAAAGACTTAATATATTTAAGCCTTGTTTGACAAACTAAATTAAAATTACTTTAATTAATTTTAATAACTACTTATAATATAGTTATTTGTCACCTTTAATTAAGTTTTCATACTTAATTTAATTAATTAATAACAATTTATTAATTAAATCATTAAATCACAAAACTCAATACAAATAATTACCCATCAAAAATGAAATATCAATATAATAATTCATTTAATCAAAATATAAACTCTCTAACTTAATTATTAAATTAAACTATAATATTATCTCATATCCTGAATTTCTGTAACTCAATTATTTATTAAACAAATAATTAATCAAATTAAATTGAATAAGTTAAATAAATATTTATTCAACGATAAACGCATCCATTAAATATTTATATAATTCAATAAATATTTAAATATTATAATTAAAAATCTGGATTGTTACAAATGAAGTACTAATCAAGTTGTTTAAATTGACTGTAGGACGTCTGGAGAAGATAAAATGAGTACAGAGATGCTAGCTGTTGTTGCACCAGTGCCAGTAGCCGAGGTGCCAGTGCAAAGCGAATCAGTTGAGAAGGTGGGAGAAGATGAACCTATGATTAATTTGGGGAGTGATCATGACGATTATCTCGAGATGTATCTAAGTGGTGATGAGGAGGCAGAGTCTAAAGAAGGAGAAAGAGAATAAGACTAAAGTTAGAGAACAAGATCAAGTATATGCAGAAGTACAAGAACTCCGGAGTAAAGTTTTTCTCTTGGAGGAGTTATAGAAGACGGAGCGAGCGTTACGCGAAATGACTCAAGAACAGAACGAGTTGAAGGCGCAAATGAAAAGAATGAAAACTGAAGGTGGTGGATCGTCTGAAGGAACAATCAAGCAGAAGGGAAGCAATAAGAGAAAAAGGAGAAACAACAGTGATAATTCTGAAAATTCAAACCCGAAGAAGAAGTAAGCCTGTAGCAATTGTGGAAAGACTCACACGGGAGAATGCATGATGTGAAAGAACGTGTGCTTCAATTGTAAGCAGGAAGGACATATTTCCCTACATTGTCCTAAGCCGAATATGAGGAAGTGTTATTCATATGGGAGAACGGGTCGCTAATTCAACAAGTGTCCCAGCAAGAAGAAGACTGGTGAAGGGAGTGGACGGTAGACAACTTAGATATAAGCGGTGGTACCTTTTGGTCGTAGGTTGTGATATTAAAGATTGTAATATCGAGAATGATGTGTAAGAAAATGTAAATATATATATATATATATATATATATATATATATATATATATTTGTATGAATGAAATCTTTATTTTCTATATAAATATAAGATTAAGATTAATTTGTGTGTTCTTAAAACTCATACTTATGGTAAGTTTATAACTCATAATTATATGAAATGTTTTGAACCCCTCAGCGAAAGGACGCCAAAGGTCTGACTAGGATAAGTTCACACTCATATAATTGTGGCAAGTTCCTGAACTCATAAGTGTGGTAAGTTTGACGAACTGGAAATAGTTATGTGTGAATGGAGAATTATAACTTTTTGTGTAAAGTTGGAGAATTATAACTTTTTGTGTAAAGTTGTGTTGTTATCCCTAAAATTTATTAAAAAGGGATAGTAATATGTGTTAAGTACTAAATATACTATGTGCTATTTGAATAAATATGCAATTATATGAGAAATATGTGTTGAATTCTTATTGTGTTAAGAATTTGTGTAGAGAAAGAGAATTAATGTAAAATTTTTATTTAAATCAGATCATGCCGCCTAGACGACATAATCGAAGTTAAAGAGAAGAGCAGTCAGTGAGTAACGAAGGAGGTCAAGATGACCCGATGTAGAATTTTGTAAATATGATAGCCGAAGCTATGAGAAATAGAGTGCCAGCAACAAGAGCGAGAGAACAGCCAGCTGATAGATTGACAAATTTCAAAGTCTTTAAAGCGGTGGGACCGCCAGTATTCAAGGGAACCACAGATCCGATTGAAGCCCAAACCTGGTAGATAGAGAAAGCATTCATTATTGTGTGTGTGGCAGAAGAGCAAAAGACAGCTTTTGCAATATATTTGATGAAGGGAGAAGCTAGTTACTGGTGGGAGACCAATCAGGCGAGAACTAGTACAGTTGTGGTAACTTGGACAAGATTCAAGGAGTTATTCTTTGAGAACTACTTTTTTCCAAGTATGTAATCTAGGATGGAAGTTAAATTTTTACAACTAAAGCAGGAAAACATGTCAATTTTTTAGTATGCTGCCAAATTCAACGAGTTGGCGAGATTTACACCTTATCAGGTGGACACAGAGGAGAGAAAAGTGAGAAGATTTGAGAATGGACTGAAGCCGGGGATATTCAACAAGGTAGCGATATTGTAGATCAATACGTTTGCGGCTTTGATGGAAAAAGTGTTAATTGCTAAAGGAGGGAGTGAAGCTGCATCTCGATTTCATCAAGAGAAGAAGAAGATAAATGATGGAGGAAGCAGTGGTGGTAGTAATCCAAATAAGAGAAAGTGGAGCGAGAATACTCAGTCGGGTAGTAAGACAGAAGGAAATAAGAAAGGGAGAGAGCCCTGTGCAACTTGTGGGAAAAATCATTTTGGAGTTTGTCTAAAGAAGAAGGGAGTTTGCTACAACTGCGGGTAAGAGGGACACATGCCACCCAATTGTCCCAATTCGAAGAAGGTACAAGGTTGTTTTTCTTGTGGATCGACTGATCATCTGGTTCGAAACTGTTCGAAGAGAAATGTGGAGAAGAAAAGTGTCAACAAGGGCCCCGATAGCGAAACCTTGGCAATTCGAGGACCTGCACAACCAGGAAGGCCAACGGCCCGTGCATTCAACATGACAGTGCAAGATACAGTGGCTGCCCAGGAGGTGGCGGCAGGTAACAATTTTGTTTAGAAATTTTATTACGCGAGAATTATGAGTTGGATATCTCTGTGAATTGTTTTCTTTTATAGATTCAAGTCACAAGTTAGAATATGAAACATAAATGAATATTGTGTTGATAAAAATGAATTGATGATACAACTTTAAAAGATTGTAGAGAATAAGAAAGCGGTGATTCTGAGGACAGAATCCTTATAAGGAGGGGAAAATGTGATAACCCGGGATTTCGAATAATTGGATTTCATGATTTAATTTTTTTTAATTTAATATTAATATTGATTATCAAGTTTGTGACGAGTATCTGTGATACGAGTCTCGAGAAGGGGTCAATTTATGTATTGACTAATAAAATAAGAGAAGAGTTGTGCTTAACGGAGTATAGAAACCGAACCCTAAGTCTGGATATGGATTCGATAGAAAATATAATTAAAATAATTATATTGATGAGTACGTGTTTGTACTGTTTAGAATTATTGATCAATGATTGATCGGGTAGGGTACAATATTAGTAAACCCTAATAAGGGATTAGAAACCATAATTTCAAGATTAGAAATCCTAACGCGTAGTTAGGAACCCTAATCGAAAGTCGAAAAACCCTAATATTATAGTTCTGTAATATTACTTGTGAATAATAAATTGTTGATATATATCATAAAGAAATATTTATTTAATGTGGATTTAAACGGAGGAATTTTTAGCATGTGATATTTGTTGAAAATTGGTATTTTATCTTTTTCGATAAAATAATTCATGCAAATATATTATTATAATAATACATTATAGTAGTATGATGTGATTATATAATAGTATAATTTTTAATTTGAATGGTAGCATTATTATAGTAAATTCATGGTATAAAAGTAAAATGAGGTGGAAGAGAACAAATTGAATTTGAATTTTGACGATGTAAGAAATGATGTCATTAGAACGATGAGGTAAGCAATGATATCATATGATCGATGAAGTAAGCGATGATGTCATAAATTATGGCGAAAAGACTATTTTACCCTTACTCTGCCAAGCCTATAAATAGAAGCTCATTTCTTCGTTATTTTTCACTAATTCATTCAAGCTATATAGAGGGAAAGTATAGAGAGAATAAGAGAGAAAGAAGAAGAGTATTATGTTACTACACTATTGCAGTATCCAATCTCCTACTAAGGTAAGGGGTATTATTTCTTTCGTATTCGTAAGTGATATTATTCTTGTTCAATATTCGTAAGAAATAATATTTTCTTCCATACTCTGTAGTATGTAAGTAATATTATTTCGTTTCATATTCTTAATTCTACACTTATGTTGATAAGTATTGCTTCTATACTCCATGAAATTAGTAGAATATCCTTGATATTTGCGCTTCATCCAGTATCTTTTCACGAAAATATTATTTTGAGCATTCTTGATAATTTTTAATCTTTTCATGTTGGGATACTATTCACAGGTTACTATTCATGAAGTACTATTCACGAGATACTATTCACTCAGGTACTATTCACCCGTGGTACTATTTATGAAAAAAAATTAATTTCTTTTCTGTCCAAATCATTTTTGATATAATGTTATTCTTGAATTTTACTCCACAAAGCAGTATTATGTTGATAATTTGGACATTATTGAATTCTGGATAAATTGAATTATAAATCTTTAAAATTTATCATTTGCTTTTATTTAATTGAATTCTTATATCATTGTCATTATCCTCATGATTATATTGTGATGAAAGTCATCTTTGACCCGTAGTGTATAGATGGACTGTTGATTGGTATGATTATGACCAGGGATTATTCGGTATAATCATGACCCGTAATGTTACAAATAATGTGGTAAAAAAATCCTCATTGGCCCGTAGTGCATTGATGAGCAGTTGTTGGCATGATCATGACCATTGGTGATAACACGAATATCTTTAGCCCGTAGTGCTTGGATAATTCGTGGACGTGATACTAATGAATATCCTTGGCCCGTAATGCATGGATAATTCAGTGATATGGATTATTTATTAAGTTGAGTCTCAGCGATAAAATTAATGATAAACTATTAAATCATAGAAGATAGTAGATTTCATGTTATACTTGACTCTTCTAATGGATTTCTTGTTCTGCTATAGTTAAACTTGATGTTTATTATATTTTATCAGTTTAACACTGTTGAAGGCTAACAATAATTTATTTTGCATTATCTTAGTCATAATATTTCTTACTGGGCTAGTTGAGCTCACCCTTTTGCTTTCATTGTTCTCTTCAGGAAATGAGAACGTAGCCGGGACTAGTCGGGAAACAGAGTGATAGTCCGAGATGGTGGTAATAGTAGTCCTCACTATTTTATGAAATAGTGTGATAATAAATATAATGAGGACTTCATTTGAGTTTGAATACTATCTAGAAGACAATATTTGTGTAAAAACTCTCAGCTACGTTTTTGTTGTATTGTATAAAAGAAGTTTGTATTTGATTTATGTACTATGTATTTGGCTACTCAGAATGGGTGATGTATAACTATTTTGGGGGCGTCACAGTTGGTATTAAAGCTTAGGGATATGATCCCTGGCTGAGATGTGAGACTAGAACTAGGAGGGGAGAGACGGGTAAATCCTTCGCTAGTATGACCTACCTAAGCTTATTTGTTATTTAATTGGTAGGTCAGGGTATAGGGATAATATGTGGCATGTTAATTAACCCTTGTTTGGTGACTGTGTTTGAAAATGACTTCCGAGAATGTTGAGATAAGCAATGGAGCACATGAGACTGTTGAGTCACCAACGATCAATACATAGGATAATGTGCATCAGGAAGACAATAATCCTCAGGAAAACAACAACACCGACCAAATGATGAACGATGGGATGTTCAGAGGCATTATGCAATTCATGCAACATCAGGTGAGAACGACTCCTGTTCAAAATGCAGGTGGAAACACTAGCAACTCTCGGATGGTCACCGCTAAAAAGTTCAAGGAGCTGGGACCACCGGAGTTTTTGGGAGAGCCAAAACCACTTAAGGCGGAGACATGGATAAAGCAGATCACCAAGATATTTGATGTCTTGGGATGCTCCGAGGAGCAAAAGGTTCCTTTTGCCACCTTCATGTTGTGAGGAGAGGTAGATTACTTGTGGGAATCAGTAAAGCGTACCCAACTTGCCGCACTAAAGATGTCTTAGGAAACGTTCTAAGAACTGTTCAACGACAAGTACTTTCTCAAAAGTATTCGTCACATGAAGGAGGTAGAGTTCATCAAACTGGAGCAAAATAATATGATCGTGTCGTAGTACGAAGCTAAGTTTGCCGAGTTGTCCCGGTTTACGTCCCATTTGGTTGATAATGAGGAGAGAATGACGCGAATGTTTCTGTGAGGTTTGAAACCTGAAATACGTCAATACCTCATTTCTCACAAACTGTGTTTATATTTAGATATTGTAAATATGGCTCAGTTATTAGAGCGTGATAATGAGTCAACCCAACCAAGAGAGAGCAGCCGACAAAATGATAATACCAGCAGTAGCAGTCATCGAAGCGGTGACACAAATGTGGAGAAAATTAACATGCCAGAAATGGTAACCACTTCGGTGGTAATTCTGGCCAAGATAATAGAAATGGAAATTTCAAGAAGAGAAGATTCAATAATGATGGAAAGACGTCAGCACCAGCACCTATTGTTAAGGAAGGAGAACGACCACCGATAGTATGCTACAAATGTAGAAGGGAGGGACACATCAGTCCAAACTGCATGCAGCAATCCAAAGCATGTTATAATTATGGAAGAGAAGGTCACCTAGCCCGATTTTATCGTGTAGGGAAGTCAAATCCAGCTGGGATGGAGGCACAAAAGGTCGTCCCAGACAAGTCAAAGCTAGTAGTTCAAGGGAGAGCGTTTGTCGTGACCTCCCAAAAAGTAAGAAACCTGAATGAGATTATCACGGGTAAGCTAATCATAAACTCTAGCGAAGTCTATACCTTATTTTATACCGGTTCTACCCATTCTTTTATTTCTCATACTTTTGCTCAACGTTTAAATTTAACTCCGGAGAAATTAGACTTTGACTATCTGTTGAGACTCCGTTGGGAGAAACCTTTATTACATCCACTGTTTATAAGTCTTGTTTGATTCAAATCGTCACCCGCACGTTACCTGTTAATCTTATTTCTTTGAAAATACTTGCATTCGATGTGATTTTAGGAATTGATTGGTTAACTAATCATCATGCTAAAATTGATTATTTTCATAAGGTTGTTAGCGTTCATATTCCTAACCAACCTATTATGTGAATTCAAGCAACCGAACTACTAAAGTCAATTACTGTCATATCAAGCCATAAAGCTATTCGTTTATTAAAAAATAGATGTCAAGCTTTCTTAGCCCATGCCACGGATTTAAACAAAAATATGTCAGATTTGAATGATATTTCTATTATTAATAAATTTTCTGACGTATTCCCTGAAGAACTTCATGGCCTACCCCCAGAGCATAAAATTGAGTTTGGTATCAACCTTGAACCCGATACAAAACTCATTTCCAAAGCCCCATATCGAATGACTCCTATTGAACTTCAGGAGTTAAAAATTCAACTGCAGGAGTTGTTAGACATCGGTTTCATTCATCCTAGTACGTCTTCTTGGGGTGCTCCTGTTCTATTCGTAAAGAAGAAAGATGGGAGTATACGAATTTGTATTGATTATCGGGAGTTGAATCATGTCACCGTAAAAAATAGTTACCCGTTGCCTCGCATTGAAGACCTATTTGACCAGTTCCAAGGCGCTAAATTCTTTTCAAAGATTGATCTTCATTCCAGATATCATCAGTTAAAGATTAAAACTGACGACATTCCAAAGATTACTTTTAGAACTCGGTACGAGCATTACGAATTCCTAGTCATGTCTTTTGGATTGACTAATGCTCATGTTGCATTCATGGATATGATGAACCGAATATTCAAGGAATATTTGGATCATTTTGTGGTTTTCTTTATTGATGACATCCTCATTTACTCCAAAAGCCGTGAAGATCATGAGCAGCACTTGTGTAAGACCCCAAATTATTAATAAATAAAATTTAATTTCCTCTATTTATTATTCTGAAATAGTAAGGGTTGATTTGATTAATGTGGTTAGTTATGAGTAAAATGCGCAAATATTTTAAATAAGCAAGTGGTTATAAAATATTCATTGTTGTCGGGGAATATTCTCTTGGTCGTGGAATATTCTTACTGTCGGAGAATATTCGTACGACGGCGCAGTCTTTTGTGAGCCCCATAACGGAAAGCGATTGGATGAAAAAAATGACAAAAACAAGTTGTTTATAAATAACGGCGTAGTTGTTACCGTTAATACTGTTGGAATACACGGTGGTTAAAACACAGTAATACGCGTTGTTGCACAGTAGCACACGGTATTGCACCAATTATTGATTCTTACGTAAGAAGGCATTACTCAATAATTGTTACAGTAATTACTGTTTAATATTATATTTTATTGATTTAATAATTGCTGCGTTGATATTTTATATTACTGTTATTTTAATAATTGTCACTACACAATATTTTCTATTATCGGAATAATAATTCATATTATCTGAATAATATTATTAGATAACATTATTGGCAATGTCTAGAAAGTTCTGTCTAAGGAGAGGTTTGGTCATCTAATTGCGTGCCAGTAAGGAGAGATCCTTATTGGAAAGCCCCCTCTTTCCTGGGAACGGCCTGGTTGCCAGTACTGTGGTTCTGTAATATTATTTGTGTATAATTAATTATTGATTTATATGATGAGGAAAATAGTGATTTTATGTGGATATAGATGAAAAAAAATTTTAATGTGACAATTGTTGAAAATTAATATTTTATCTTTTTCTGATAAAATAATTCATTTAAATATATTATTTTAATAATATATTGATGGTGGTATTTTTATAATGAATGTGGGATATATGAGTATATGAAGAGGAAGAGTATTTTTGTGGCATTAAATGATTAACACATGTTTTTTGTGTTGGTAGACACAATTCTTGACCGAAAATTTATTATTGACTGTAAAATTGGTCGTTTGTGAATTTCAGTCAATTTTTGTTTAGAATTTGGAAAAATTTTCTTCTGTAAAGTTGTAGAGAATTGAATTTCCTATAAAAACTCGCAAGATTCGAATTTTCTGACAAAAAGGCTATTTATTATGAATTATTGAAGTTCTGAAGTTCCGAAATAATTGATTTTTAGAAGTTTTAATTATTTTTTTCAAAGAAAAACGTTTTTTGCAAATTAGTGGGCTCAACATGTGATAAGAATGGGCTGAATTCAGATCTTCTAAGGTGGGCTTGACAATTTTGTAAATATAATATTATTATATTCAATTTTCTACTTTGGTGTTCTAAGCATTTTCCTATAAATAGGGTGCTTAGGTTAGAATTGAAAATCACACCAGAAATATAAGTTTCTCTCTCTTTCTCTCTCTATATTAGTGAGCGTATTCTTGTGAGTATTCTAATACTTTGAGTATTGCTATACGGTGCAAGTTCAAGTCATAACCTATATCCGGTGTTTCAACTAGAAGTACTATTTTTGCTGAGGTAAGGGATGTTATTTCTTCTTAAATGATATTATTTTCTTCAATATCATTATGCTGAAGTATTGATCTGAATTTTTTATCAAATTTAGAACTTTTCATGTCGGGGTTACTATTCATGAGTTACTATTCACGAGTTACTATTCACGAGTTACTATTTACCGAAAAATAAAATTTTTTTCTTTTCGTCCAAAATATCTATTCTGGATACTAGCTTTGATTGTATCCATATTTTGATCATTCTTAAATTTTACTCCACTATGATTATTTATGAGGTATTTTTGGACATGGAATAGCTGAAATACGAATCCTTAATATTTATTATTTTGTTTCACTGGATTCGTTTCCTTTAAAATATTTTTCATCATCCTCAGTCTTAAATGATGATATAACTGAATATCTTTGGCCTGTAGTGCAAAGATTAATGATTTTTGATGAATATCTTTGGCCCGTAGTGTAAAGATGAACAGGTGTTGAGGTGAACATGACCAACTGATGAATATCTTTGGCATGTAGTGCAAATATGACTATTTGATTCAAGATATTTATTGATTGATGTTACAGGGATAAAATGTTGATGATGGACTTTTAAATTCATAGATAATCGTAGATTTCATTCTCTACGTAACTCTTCCATGAATTATTATTTTCCGCTACGAATATTGATTTAAAAGTTGTTGTCTATTGTATTCTATTAGATTTTTCCCTGTTGAAGACTAAGGATAATTTTTTATATATTATCTTAGTCATAATATTCTTTACTGGGCTAGTTGAGCTCACCCTTTTTCTTGTTGTTCCATTTTTCTTCTCAGGAGGCGAGAATGTAGCGAGTACTAGTCGGGGTGTGGAATGATGGTTCAAGACAGTTGTTTTAGTAGTCCTCACTATTTTGTAAAATAGTGTATCAATAAGTATAATGAGAACTTAATTGAGTATGAATACTGTCTAGATGACAATATTTGTATTTAAACTCACAGTATATGTGTTGTCGTATTTTGCACGATAATTGTAATAATAAAGTTGTAGTTATTTTCTGTACCATGTATTTGGTAACTCAGAATGGGTTGGATGGATTGGACCTATTTTGGGGGCGTCACAGTTGGTATCAGAGCTTAGGGATATGATCTCTGGCGGAGATCGGGGAATAGAACTAGGAGGTGTGAGACGAGTAAATCTTTCGCTAGTGTGTCCTACCTAAGCTTATTTGTTGGTCGATCATAATATAGGGATATTATGTGATATGTTAATTGGTTAAATTAACCCTTGTTTTATGGCAGTATTTGAGAATGTCGACTGAGAATGTTAACAGCGGAGTAAATGAGTCGGTGGAGTTGCCTATACTCACCAACGAGGAGAACGTACAAAAGGCTGGCAATGTTCCTCCTGTGAACAACGTTACCGAGTAAATGATGAATGATGGAATGTTTACGAGCTTTTTGCAGTTCATGCAAAATCAGACGAGGGAGACTCGTGTGCAGAATACAGGTGGAAATGATAACAACGCGCGGTTTGTCACATCCAAGCAGTTCAAAGAGTTGGGACCACCAGAATTTTGGGAAAAGCCGGATCCGATTAAGGCAGAGATGTGGGTCAAGCAAATTATCAAGATATTCGATGTCTTGGGATGCACGGAGGAACAGAAGGCTCCATTCGCCACCTTTATGTTCCGTGGCGAGGCAGACTACTGGTGGGAGTCTGTAAAGCGTACCCATCTAGCCGCACTTAGCATGTCTTGGGAGACATTTTAGAAACTATTCAATGACAAGTACTTTCCTGAAAGTATTCGTCATATGAAGGAGGTAGAGTTTATTAGACTGGAGCAGAATAACATGACAGTGTCCCAGTACGAGGCGAAGTTTGTAGAGTTGTCCAGGTTTGCACCTCATTTGGTGGAGAATGAGGAACGTATGACGCGGATGTTTCTGAGAGGTTTGAAACCCGGCATACGTCAATATCTCATTTCTCATAAATTTTCTCTCTATTCAGATGTTGTCAACAGGGCTCAATTATTAGAGCGAGATAACTAGTACGGTCAATCGAGGGACCACAACCAGGATCATACCGGTGACAGAAGTCATCAGAACAATGATAACCAGCGGAGAAAAAAGAATACGGACAAGAACGGCAACCACTCTGGTGGTAATCGTGGCCATGAATATAGAAGAAGCGAGTCGGGAGGAGATTTTAAAAAGAGGAGATTCAACAATGACAATGTGAAGACGTCAGCACCAGCAGCAACTGGTTCCACGGGAGGAGAGCAACCACCGGTCATATGCTATAAATGTGGAAAAGAGGGACATATCAGCCCAAACTGTCCACAACAGTTCAAGGTATGCTATAATTGTGGAAAGGAAGGACATATCGCTTGAGATTGCAATGTAGTGAAACCAAGTCCAACGGGGGTGGTGACTCAAAAAGTTGTCCCAGAAAAGTCAAAGTCAACGGTTCCTGGAAGAGCGTTTTTCGTGACTGGTCAGAATGCGAGGAACCCGAACTAAGTTAGCACGGGTTAGTTAATTATAAAATTTTACGAAGTCTATACCTTATTAGATACCGGTTCTACCCATTCATTTATCTCTCCTGCTTATACTCAACGTTTAAAATTGACTCCGGAGAAAATTAGACTTTGACCTATCTGTTGAAACTCCGTTAGGAGAAACTTTCGTTACATCCACTGTTTATAAATCTTGTTTGATCCAAGTTGGCACCATCACATTACCTGTTGATCTTATCTCTTTAAAGATACTTGCTTTTGATGTGATTTTAGGAATTGATTGGTTAACTACTCATCATGCCAAAATTGATTGCTTTTGTAAGGTTGTTAGTTTTCATATTCCTAAGCAACCTGTTATTCAAATTCAAGCAACCAAACCATTGAAGTCAAACTCTTTCATATCAAGCCGTAAAGTCATTCGTTTATTGAAAAACGGATGTCAAGCTTTCTTAGCTATGTTATGGACTTGAACAAAAATACGTCAGATTTGAATGATATTTCTATTGTTAGTAGATCCCTGACGTATTTCCTGAAGAATTTCTTGGCCTACGCGTGATATTGAATTTTGTAACATCTTTGAATCTGGTACAAAACTCACTTCTAAAATCTCATATCGAATGGCTCCTATTGAACTTCAGGAGTTAAAAACCTAACTGTAGAAGTTTGTACCCGAGCCTTTATCTGGTGACTTCCTTTGTGGAATGCACTGAAGCCAGACTCTCCATAGGGGATACCATATTCGTGTGGTAGTAAACTGATAGGTGTCATTGTGACGTGCTATCCAAGATTGGGATATGAGTCACAGTTGAGAGCAACCTAAGTCAGTAATCGAAATACGTAGCTTCCTAGTTATTATCGAAGATTCGTAAAAGGATTTTCTCGAATCGCTACTCCATTAACTCAGCTGACTCAAAAAGATACAAACTTCGAATGGACCGAGGAATGCGAGAAGAGCTTCCAAGAATTCAACATGTAACACCGACGTTGGCTCGAGCTGTTGAAAGATTTCGATCATACCATCCAATACCATCCTGAAAATGTGAACGCGGTAGCTGACGCATTGAGTAGAAGATCATATGCAGGAACGAGTACGATAATGTCAAGTATACGCGTAGAATCAACTTTAATCAAAGTTGCTTAAGCCACAGACCAGGAGCTGATGCAGAAGAAAGTGCAAGAAGGTGCTATTCCGGAAGCGAGAATCGATGAAGAAGGAATACTTCGAGTCCACTCTAGACTTTGTGTTCCTAACGACTCTGATTTGAAGTACAAGATTATGATGGAGGCACACAATACACCATTTGCGATCCATCCTGACAGTACCAAAATGTATCGTGATCTTCGACATACATTTTGGTGGAACAATATGAGGAGAGAGATTGCAAAGTATATCTCGAGGTGTTTAACTTGTCAACGTGTACAGGCGGAGCATCAAGTACCAAAGGGTCCATTGCAACCACTTGAGATTCTGATATGGAAGTGGGAACACATTACCATGGATTTCGTTACGGGTCTTCCCACGGTTTCTCAAGGCATAAATGCTATTTGGATTATTGTTGATAGATTAACCAAGTCTGCTCATTTCTTTCCGATACGGGAGACTTATTCCCTTGAACGTCTTTCTAGTATGTACGTGAATGAGATTGTGAGGTTGCATGGCATGCCAGTATCCATAGTTTCGGATCGTGACCCAAGATTCACTTCAAGATTTTGGGTTAGCTTGTAAAAAGCTATGGGCACGGATTTACGATTTAGTTCGGCTTACCATCCTCAAACGGTCGGGCAATCAGAGAGGACTATTCAAACTCTTGAAGATCTATTAAGACTTTGTGTCCTAGATTTCAAAGGGAGTTGGGATAAGTACCTACCATTGGTGGAATTCTCCTACAACAACAGTTATCAGGCAAGTATAGGTGTGACTCCCTTTGAAGCATTGTATGGACGAAAGTGTCGCTCTTCAGTATGCTGGGATGAGGTGAGAGAAGCAACATTGTTGGGACCTGAGTTGGTACGTATGACTACAGAGAAGATCCAAACGATTCGACAACGTATACAAATGGCACAGGATCGACAAAAGAGTTATGCGGATCTTCATCGAAAGGACGTGAAATTTGACATTGGGGATCATGTATTATTACGTGTAGCTCCATGGAAAGGAGTTACAAGATTTGGGAAGAGAGGAAAGCTCAATCCACGATTTATTGGTCCATTTCAGATTCTTGACCGAGTAGGAAATGTGGCCTATAGACTCGCGTTACCTCCAAGTATGTCTCGTGTTCATAACGTTTTTCACATATCTATACTTCGTAAATATGTGAAAGACCCGAACCACGTTATTGAGTTAGAACCGGACGAGATAGTCGAAGACTTAACGTACGAGGAGGTACCTGTCAAGATTTTGGATAGGAATGAGCATGTCCTACGCACGAAGGTCATACCACAAGTTAAAGTTTTGTGGAGGAACCATGCTATTGAAGAAATGACCTGGGAGTTGGAAACGGAAATGAAAGCGAGGTATCCTCAACCTTTCAAAACACCAGGTACGTATGTCAATTTCAAGGACGAAATTTCATAAGGAGGGGAGGTTGTAAGACCCCAAATTATTAATAAATAAAATTTAATTTTCTCTATTTATTATTCTGAAATAGTAAGGGTTGATTTGATTAATGTGGTTAGTTATGGGTAAAATGCCCAAATATTTTAAATAAGCAAGTGGTTATAAAATATTCATTGTTGTCGGGGAATATTCGCTTGGTCGTGGAATATTCTTACTGTCGGAGAATATTCGTACGACGGCGCAGTCTTTTGTGGGCCCCATAACGGAAAGCGATTGGATGAAAAAAACGACAAAAACAAGTTGTTTATAAATAACGGCGTAGTTGTTACCGTTAATACTGTTGGAATACACGGTGGTTAAAACACAGTAATACGCGTTGCTGCACAGTAGCACACGGTATTGCACCAATTATTGATTCTTACGTAAGAAGGCACTACTCAATAATTGTTACAGTAATTACTGTTTAATATTATATTTTATTGATTTAATAATTGCTGCGTTGATATTTTATATTACTGTTGTTTTAATAATTGTCACTACACAGTATTTTCTATTATCGGAACAATAATTCATATTATCTGAATAATATTATTAGATAACATTATTGGCAATGTCTAGAAAGTTCTGTCTAAGGAGAGGTTTGGTCATCTAATTGCGCGCCAGTAAGGAGAGATCCTTATTGGAAAGCCCCCTCTTTTCTCGGAACGGCCTGGTTGTCAGTACTGTGGTTCTGTAATATTATTTGTGTATAATTAATTATTGATTTATATGATGAGAAAAATAGTGATTTTATGTGGATATAGATGAAAAAAAATTTTAATGTGACAATTGTTGAAAATTAATATTTTATCTTTTTCTGATAAAATAATTCATTTAAATATATTATTTTAATAATATATTGATGGTGGTATTTTTACAATGAATGTGGAATATATGAGTATTTGAAGAGGAAGAGTATTTTTGTGGCATTAAATGATTAACACATGTTTTGTGTGTTGGTGGACACAATTCTTGACCGAAAATTTATTATTGACTGTAAAATCGCCCGTTTGTGAATTTCGGTCAATTTCTGTTTAGAATTTGGAAAAACTTTCTTCTGTAAAGTTGTAGAGAATTGAATTTCCTATAAAAACGCGCGAGATTAGAATTTTCTGACAAAAGGGCTATTTATTATGAATTATTGAAGTTCTGAAGTTCCGAAATAATTGATTTTTGAAAGTTTTAATTATTTTTTTCAAAGAAAAATGTTTTTTGCAAATTAGTGGGCTCAACATGTGATAAGAATGGGCTAAATTCAGATCTTCTAAGGTGGGCTTGACAATTTTGTAAATATAATATTATTATATTCAATTTTCTGCTTTGGTGTTCTAAGCATTTTCCTATAAATAGGGTGCTTAGGTTAGAATTGAAAATCACACCAGAAACACAAGTTTCTCTCTCTTTCTCTCTCTATATTAGTGAGCGTATTCTTGTGAGTATTCTAATACTTTAAATATTGCTATACGGTGCAAGTTCAAGTCATAACCTATATCCGGTGTTTCAACTAGAAGTACTGTTTTTGCTGAGGTAAGGGATGTTATTTCTTCTTAAATGATATTATTTTCTTCAATATCATTATGCTGAAGTATTGATCTGAATTTTTTATCAAATTTGAAACTTTTCATGTCGGGATTACTATTCATGAGTTACTATTCACGAGTTACTATTCACGAGTTACTATTCACCAAAAAATAAAATTTTCTTCTTTTCGTCTAAAATATCTATTCTGGATACTAGCTTTGATTGTATCCATGTTTTGATCATTCTTGAATTTTACTCCACTATGATTATTTATGAGGTATTTTTGGACATGGAATAGCTTAAATACGAATCCTTAATATTTATTATTTTGTTTCACTGGATTCGTTTCCTTTAAAATATTTTTCATCATCCTCAGTCTTAAATGATGATATAACTGAATATCTTTGGCCTGTAGTGCAAAGATTAATGATTTCTGATGAATATCTTTGGCCCGTAGTGCAAAGATGAACAGGTGTTGAGGTGAACATAACCAACTGATAAATATCTTTGGCATGTAGTGCAAAGATGACTATTTGATTCAAGATATTTATTGATTGATGTTACATGGATAAAATGTTGATGACGGACTTTTAAATTAATAGATAATCGTAGATTTCATTCTCTACGTAACTCTTCCATGAATTATTATTTTCCGCTGTGAATATTGATTTAAAAGTTGTTGTCTATTGTATTCTATTAGATTTTTCCCTGTTGAAGACTAAGAATAATTTGTTGTATATTATCTTAGTCATAATATTCTTTACTAGGCTAGTTGAGCTCACCATTTTTCTTGTTGTTCCATTTTTCTTCTCAGGAGGCGAGAATGTAGCGAGTACTAGTCGGGGTGTGGAATGATGGTTCAAGACAGTTGTTTTAGTAGTCCTCACTATTTTGTAAAATAGTGTATCAATAAGTATAATGAGGACTTAATTGAGTATGAATACTGTCTAGATGATAATATTTGTATTTAAACTCACAGTATATGTGTTGTCGTATTTTGCACGACAATTGTAATAATAAAGTTGTAGTTATTTTCTGTACCATGTATTTGGCGACTCAGAATGGGTTGGATGGATTGAACCTGTTTTGGGGGCGTCACAACTTGAGGCTGATATTCTAAAAATATCGTGAAAATAAGCTATATGCCAAGTTGAAGAAATACGAGTTCTGGCTTGAGGAAGTAGTATTTCTTGGGCACGTAATATCAAATCACGGAATATCTGTTGACCCAGTGAAGATTAAAGCACTACAAAGCTGGGAGCAACCTAAGTTAGTGACTAAAGTACGTAGCTTTCTGGGCTTAGCTAGTTATTATCGGAGATTCGTGGAAGGATTTTCTCGAATCGCTGCTCCATTAATTCAGCTGACTCAGAAAGATATAAAATTTGGTTGGAGCGAGGAATGTGAGAAGAGTTTTTAAGAACTCAAGAGGAGATTCATTTCAGTACCTGTTCTGACAATACCATCTGGTTCGGAGGGATTTATCATCTATAGTGATGCTTCAGGTAGAGGGTTAGGATGTGTTCTCATGCAATATGGAAAAGTCATAGCCTATGCCTCACGTCAACTTAAAGAAAATGAGAGGAATTATCCAACTCATGATCTAGAGTTGGTAGTTGTCATTTTTGCACTTAAAATCTGGAGGCATTACCTGTATTGGGAGAAGGTGAAGATCTATACAGATCATAAAAGTCTCAAATATTTATTCACCCGAAAGGAACTTAACATGCGACAACGATGTTGGCTCGAGCTATTGAAAGATTACGATCATACCATTCAATACCATCCTGGAAAAGTGAACGTAGTAGCTGACGCGTTGAGTAGAAGATCATATGCGGGTACGAGTGCGATATTGTCAACGCAAAGGCCCATTTTTCATGACTTACAAAGGATGGAGATAGAGTTAAAGACTCTAGGGACCCACGTGATGATGTCAAATATTCGAATAGAACCGACTTTAATCGATAAAGTTAAAGCTGCTCAAGCTATGGACCTGAAACTGATGCGTATGAAGAAGAAAGTGTAAGAAGGTGCTATTCCGGAAGTAAGAATCGATGAAGAAGGAATACTTCGAGTCAACTCCAGACTTTTTGTTTCTAACGACCTTGATTTAAAGTATAAAATCATGCAGGAGGCGTACAGCACACCGTTTACAATCTATCCTAGGAGTACAAAAATGTATCGCGATCTTTGACATACATTTTAGTGGAACAATATGAAGAGAGAGATAACAGAGTTTATCTCAAAGTGTTTAACTTGTCAACGTGTCAAGGTGGAGCATCAAGTGCCAAAAGGTCCATTACAACCACTTAAAATTCCAGAATGGAAGTGGGAGCACATTACCATGGATTTCGTTACTGGTCTTCCCAGGGTTTCTCAAGGCATAGATGCAATTTGGGTCATTATTGATAGATTGACCAAGTATGCTCATTTCTTACCTATACGAGAAACTTATTCACTAGAACGTCTTGATCGTATATACATAAATGAGATTGTCAGACTGCATGGTATGCCAGTATCCATAGTTTTTGATCGAGACCCAAGATTCACTTCACAATTTTGGGTTAGTTTCAAAAAGCTATGGGCACATATTTACGATTCAGTTCAGCATATCATCCTTAGACGGGACGGGCAGTCGGAGAGGACTATTCAAACTCTTGAAGATCTATTAAGACTCCGTGTCCTTGATTTTAAAGGCAATTGGGACAAGTTCTTACTATTAGTGGAATTCTCCTACAATAACAGTTATCAAGCAAGTATTGGAATGGCTCCATTCGAGGCGTTGTATGGATGCAAGTGTCATTCTCTAGTATGCGGGGATGAGGTGGGTGAAGCAACGTTGTTGGGACCGAAATTGGTACGCTTGACAACTGAAAAGATCCAAATGATCCGACAACGTATAAAGACCTCACAAGATCGACAAAAGAGTTATGCTGATCTTTATCGAAAGGACGTGGAATTCAATGTTGGAGATCATGTGTTGTTACATGTTGTTCTATGGAAAGGAGTTACAAGATTTGAAAAGAGAGGAAAGTTCAATCCTCGATTCATTGGCCCATTTGAAATCCTCGATCGAGTAGGAACTGTGGCCTATAGACTCACCTTACCGCCGAGTATGTCTCGTGTTCATAACGTTTTTCACATATCTATGTTACGTAAATATGTGGAAGACCCGAACCACATTATTGAATTAGAACCAGACGAGATAGCGGAAGATTTAACGTATGAAGAGGTACCTGTCAAAATCTTGGATAAGAAGGAACATATTCTACGCTCCAAGGTTATACCTCAAGTCAAAGTTTTGTGGAGAAATCACGATGTTGAGGAAATGACCTAGGAGTTAGAATCTGAAATGAAATCAAGGTATCCTCACCTCTTCGATATACCAGGTACGTACACCAATTTTGAGGACGAAATTTCATAAGAAGGGGAGGTTGTAAGACCCTAACTTTTAGGAATAAAGATTAATTTTTCTCAAAATATATTTTTGAATATTATGTTATGGATTTGATATAATGTTATAGTTGTGGGTGATATTTATAAATTTTGCAAAGTAAGCAAGTTGTTATAAAATATTCGTTTGGTCGGGAATATTCTTTTTATCGGGGAATATCCGTATGACGACACAATCATTGGTGGACCCCATAACGAAATTGCTGCCGGAGTTAGAAAATGATAGAAATAACGTTTTTTAAAAATAACGACGAAAGTATTACCGTTAACTGTTGAAATACCCAGTGATAAAAGTACAGTAATACTCGTGGTTGCATAGTAGCACATGGTATTGATTATTGATGCTTACGTGAGAACTCACTCAGTTATACTTAATTATTGCTACATTAATTATTATTCAATATTTTATTTTAATGATTCAATAATTGCTACGTTGATATTTTATATTATTAATTTAATAATTGCTACGTTAATATTTTATATTATTGATTCAATAATTGTCATTGCACAATATTTTAAATTATCAAATCAATAATTCTTATTATTTGGATAATATTATTAGATAGCATTATTGACAATGTGTAGAAAGTTTTGTCGAGGAAAGGGGTTTGGTCACCTAATTACTCGCCAATAGGGAGAAATCCTTATCAGAAAAACCCCTCTTTCTTGGGAACGACCTGATTGTCAATATTGTAGTTCTGTAATATTATTTGTGAATAATAAATTGTTGATATATATGATAAGGAAATATTTATTTAATATGAATTTAAACGGAGGAATTTTTAACATGTGACATTTGTTGAAAGTTAGTATTTTATCTTTTTTAATAAAATAATTCATTCAAATATATTATTATAATATGACATTATAGTAGTATGATGTGATTATATAATAGTATGATTTTTAATTTCAATGGTAGCATTATTATAGTAAATTCATGGTATATAAAAGTAAAATGAGGTGGAAGAAAACATATTGAATATGAATTCTGATAATGTAAGCAATGATGTCATCAAAATGATGAGGTAAGCAATGATGTCATATGATCGATAATGTAAATGATGATTTCATAAATTATGGCAAAAAGACTATTTTACCCTTACTCTGCCAAGCCTATAAATAGAAGCTCATTTCTTCGTTATTTTTCACCAATTCATTCAAGCTATAGAGCGAGAAAGTATAGAGAGAATAAGAGAGAAAGAAGAAGAGTATTCTGTTACTACACTATTGCAGTATCCAATCTCCTACTAAGGTAAGGGGTATTATTTCTTTCGTATTCGTAAGTGATATTATTCTTGTTCAATATTCGTAAGAAATAATATTTTCTTCCATACTCTGTAATATGTAAGAAATATTATTTCATTTCATATTCCTAATTCTACACTTATGTTGATAAGTATTGCTTCTATACTCTATGAAATTAGTAGAATATCATTGATATTTGCGCTTCATCCAGTAACTTTTCATGGAAATATTATTATGAGCATTCTTGATAATTTTTAATCTTTTCATGTCGGGGTACTATTCACGGGTTACTATTCACAAAGTACTGTTCACGGAGTACTATTCACTCGGGTACTATTCACCCGGGGTACTATTCATGACAAAAATTAATTTTTTTTGGGTCCAAATCATTTTTGATACAATACTATTCTTGAATTTTACTCCACAAAGCAGTATTATGTTGAAAATTTGGACATTATTGAATTCTGGATAAATTGAATTATAAATCTTTAAAATTTATCCTTTGCTTTTATTTAATTGAATTATTATATAATTGTCATCATCCTCGTGATTATATTGTGATGAAAGTCATCTTTGGCCCGTAGTGCATAGATGGACTGTTGATTGGTATGATTATGACCAGGGATTATTCGGTATAATCATGACCCGTAATGTTACAAATGATGTGGTAAAAAAATCCTCACTGGCCCATAGTGCATTAATGGACAGTTGTTGGCATGATCATGACTATTGGTGATAACACGAATATCTTTGGCCCGTAGTGCTTGGATAATTCGTGGACGTGATACTGATGAATATCATTGGCCTGTAGTGCATGAATAATTCAGTGATATAGATTATTTATTAAGATGAGTCTCAGCGATAAAATTGATGATAAACTATTAAATCATAGAATATAGTAGATTTCATGTTCTACTTGACTCTTTTAATGGATTGTTTATTCCGCTGCAGTTAAACTTGATGTTTATTATATGTTATCAGTTTAACACTGTTGAAGGCTAACGATAATTTATTTTGCATTATCTTAGTCATAATATTTCTTACTGGGCTAGTTGAACTCACCCTTTTGCTTTCATTGTTCTCTTCAGGAAATGAGAACGTAGCCGGGACTAGTCGGGAAATAGAGTGATGGTCCAAGATGGTGGCTATACGGTCCTCACTATTCTATGAAATAGTGTGATAATAAATGTAATGAGGACTCCATTTGAGTTTGAATACTGTCTAGAAGACAATATTCGTGTAAAAACTCTCAGTTACGTTTTTATCGTATTGTATAAAAGAAGTTTGTATTTGATTTATGTACTATGTAATTAGCGACTCAGAATGGGTGATGTATACATATTTTGGGGACGTCACACTGTAACTTTGATGTAAAGTTGGACTCAGACTTGATGGAAATACAAGAGGACTATGAGATACCTCAGGAGATCAAAGAATGGGTCGAAGACAAACCCAAGCCAAATCTTGATCAAACCACCTCTTTTAACCTCGAAACCTTAGAAAACCCCAAACAAATCCAGATTGGTACAGACCTCACTCCAAACTAAAGGAATGGCATGGTTACATTATTGACCCAATTCTAGGATGTGTTTGCATGGTCTCATGAAGACATGGTTGGTTTGTCCACTGACATTGTTATTCATCGCCTTCCCATCAAAGAGGGATTCAAGCTAGTCAGGCAGAAGCTTAGGTGATTAAAACCTGAGTGGAGTTTAAAAGTTAAAGAAGAAATTGTGAAAAAATTTCAAGCATGCATAATCATGGTGTCAACATACCCCGAATTGCTATCCAACACAGTCCCCGTGCCCAAACTGGGAGGGAAGGTGCGAGTTTGCGTGGATTATAGGGATCTGAATAAAGCTTGCCTCAAAGATAGCTTTTCCGTGCCATTCATCCACATACTCATTGACAATACAGCTCAATATGACATGTACTCCTTTGCTGATTGCTTTGCGGGGTACCATCAAATCATGGTTGCTAAAGAGGATCATGAGAAAATTGCATTCATCACTCCTTGGGGAACCTTTTGCTACAGACGGTTGTCATTCAGCCTCATCAATGCCGGAGCTACCTACTAGCGAGCCGTGATGGCTCTTTTCCATGATTTAATGCACAAGGAGATAGAGATCTATATGGATAAAATCATTGTCAAGTCCCGAAGGGAGGAAGACCACCTAGACCATCTTAGAAAGCTTTTCAGCAGGTTGCGTAAGTACAACTTGAAGTTTCATCCAGCCAAATACGCCTTTGGTGTTAAATCTAGCAAGTTGCTAGGTTTCCTAGTCAGCCACAAGGGGATTGAGCTGGATCCCACCAAAATCCAGGCCATCACAGAAATGTCCATTCCTCAGACAGAGAAGGAAATACGGGTATTTTTTTGGAAGAATTAACTTCATTAGCAGATTCATCTCCCAACTCACAGCAACCTGTGAGCCTATCTTCAAGTTGTTAAGGAAGAACTCCTCTATGAAATGGAATGATGAGTGCCAGAAGGCCTTCCTTACCATAAAAGCGCAGCTAGTTAAAGCTCCTATTTTGGTACCACCCAGAGATGATGTTCCCCTATTTATGTACCTGTCCATTAATGATGCCATGGGCTGGATGCTGGGACAGAAAGATGATAGAGGCCAAGAGCGAGCTATCTACTACCACTGCAAAAGATTCAGCAGCAGTGAACACAAGTACACTCTGATTGAGAAAACTTGTTGTGCTTTAGCATGGGCTTCTATAAGGTTACAACAACCTCCATGGTCACACAACCCATCTCATATCCCGCGTGGATCCTCTCAACTACTTGTTTAGTAAACCCATGCTGAATTGCCGACTGTCCAGATGGCAGTTGATCCTATAATAATTTGACATCGTCTACGTGACACAAAAGTCTACTAAAGGTCAAGGAATTACGGATCAACTGGCCACCTCACCTTTAGGGGATTTTAAACCCTTGGAAACATACTTCCCCGATGAAGAGGTAATAACAGTTCTGTAACACCATCAGTACAATGCATGCCAAACATGGAAGATGTATTTTGACGGAGCTGTGAACATGGAAGGTTCTAGGGCTGGAGTAGTTCTAGTATCTGTTACGGGGGAGCATCATCCTGTCGTCATCAAATTATAGTTTTGCCAACACTAACAACACAACTGAGTATGAAGGTTGTATCATGGGGCAAAAACTTGCCCAATCAATGGGTATCAAACGATTAACTGTCTTTGGGGATTCCGAATTGGTAATCAGATAAACCACAGGAACCTATCACACCAAAGAGCTACATTTGCTGCCTTACCATCGGCAGGTTCTACAGATGGCCTTGGAGTTTGAAGAAATATCCTTCCTCCACGTTCCTCAAAATAGGAATGACTATACAGATGCACTAGCTACCTTGACCTCTTTGATCAACATACTTGACAAGGAAAACATGCCAACCATCACAGTTTCCCGACAAAAGGCACCAGACTACGGGAATTACATTAGAGAAGTATCGAATGAACTACCTCCCATTCAACACCCTTGGTATCAGCATATCAAGGAGTATATGCGAGATGGATCTACACCCGCTGAGGTGAGTCCAGCTGAAAGAAACTGGATCCATCGAATGGCTATGAAATTTTACTTGAGCGGAGACGCACTCTACAAAAGAGATGCGGGATTAGGTCTCCTCAGATGTCTGGACAAGGACCAAGCTCAGAGGCTCATGGATGAAATCTATGGTGGAGTATGTGGCCCACACATGAGCGACCCCCTACTTGTCAAGAAGATCCTAAGAACAGGGCATTACTGGCTCTCTCTCAAGGCTGACTATTATGATCACGTCAAGAGATGTTACCAATGCCAAATTTATGGGAATGCTATCCACGCCCCTCCAAGGGAGCTCCACAATATGAGTTCACCCTGGTCCTTCTCAATGTGGGGAATGGACGTGATCAGTCCCAAAGCAAGTGATCGGCATTGGTTTATCTTCACCATGATCGACTACTTCACCAAATGGGTAGAAGCAGCCTCCTTCCCTAGGGTTACAAAAGAAGTTATCATTGCTTTCATTAGAAACAATGTCGTTTGTCGATATGGACAACCAGAGGTAATTGTATCAGACAATGCTAAGAACCTCAACAACAAAATGATGGAGGAGTTATGCAGTAAATTTCACATTAAACATCTCAACTTTGTCATCTACCGTCCAAAGATGAATGGTGTTGTTGAAGCGGCTAACAAAAACATCAAGAAGATCATGCAAAAGATGTCCACCAATCACAAAGGATGGCATGACTTATTGCCTCTAACTCTGTTAGCCTACAGAACATCAATGCGCACTTCCACTGGAGCAACCCCCTACTCATTAACCTATGGGATGGAAGTAGTGCTCCCCATAGAGGTGGAAATGGAATCCCTCAGAGTGTTGATAGATGCTCAGCTGGATGAAGGCCAATGGTTACAAGATAGGTATCACCAATTATCTCTAACAGACGAAAGGTGAACCGCTGCTATCTTTCACGGTTAATTATATCAACAAAGGATCGCCAGATCCTACAATAGAAAAGTTCAGCTACGACAGTTTAAACAACATGACTTGGTTTTGAAGAAGATCATTGACAATCAAGATCAGTCCAAATGAAAATTCTCCCTGAATTGGGAAGGCCCATTTGTTGTCAAGTAGGTATTAACAGGAGGCGCTCTCAGATTACAAGAAATGGATGGCGATGAATTTTCGTAACTCATTAACTCGGACATCGTGAAATGGTACTATGTCTGAAGGTACCATCAAGCAAACATTTTGGTTGTGGGTCATCAGATCCCCAGTCAATTCAGGTTTTCTAAACCTCACTATATACAAACTCTCCTCATACTCATTTTCCCCATCAGGAAAAATCATAATTTACGACCAGTAGCCTGGTTTTTGGATCATCAGATCCTTTACTCCTCGCAGGTTTTCCAAACCTTTCACACCTTCAGGCTATCCCACCAGGGATTCAACCCTTCACACCTTCAGTTTATCCCACTAGGGATTAAGCTTTTCACACCTTCAGTTTATCATGTACATGGGATTAAACTTTTTGCCTGCAAACTGCCCTGTACATGGGGCGAACTACGCCAACCTAATCTCCCCAATACACGGGAGTATGTAGGCAGCCATTTTATATGGTCCGATGACAACAAAATAAAAACATCTCTACACCCCTTTGCCACATACAACGTTGAACCTTAACACCAGGTTCGAACTACGCAGACCTGATCTCCTTTTCAATAGGAGTACGTAGGCAGCCATTCATGGTTTGGTCTTACCCCCTACCAAAATATAAAAACTTGTTAACGGTACTGGGATCATCTTTCAATCCACCACACTTCATCGGCTTCAGACCAAAGGGATGGAACTACCTAGTCTCCCTACACTAACGGGAGAATCGATGACCATCTAAGCTGCGGTTGATTCCTCAAAGAGAAACACCAATCTATAAGAGATGGAACTAACTGGGTTCTCCCATACAAAAGAGTACTTGCGACCATCTATGGTGCGGTTAATCTTAGAGAGGAAAGCCACACTCCTCTCCACATCTACATACAGAAACCAGTCCCAAGACACCAAAGATTATAGGGAATACACACAGATCAATGATCCATTCTAAAAGATCCTGAGACATCTCAATGTTCGTCCATGAAGGAGGAGTTCAAAATATATCAATATCACAAGCCCCAGATAAACAGGAAGATATCAAGCAAGCAACAAGGCATAACTAAAAGAGAAGTGATCAAAATATGTTTCCCTACTATATATAATGATGTCTGATATATACAATGTGTATTGTACATGACAAAATGACTAAGCTAGTCTGTGCAGGAAAATACAAGCTCATCTACAAGTCAGTGTATATACGGGCTATCAAGCCTAACATGGCATCCCTCTCAGAAGAAGGAGGTAACACTGTGATCTCCTGCCAAGGGTCTCTACACAAGTTAACAAATCTACAGCCAACTGCATGGTGGCACTATGCTCATCAATATACATGCTCATCTTTGCAATGATACTAGTAGTAAGGGACCTCACTACAATATTATCTGTAACAACGATATCTCGGGCAGATATAGCGCTATCTCGCTCCACAATCACTGCATCTCTAGATGATCTTACATCATCCCACTCAGCAACAGCGGTATCTCTATAAGCTAATGTCTCATCTCTCTGTAATAGAGTGACGTCTCTCCCATCAAGAGCTATCAATATCAAGGCCCTAGCTTGATCTTTCTTGAAGGTCATCAGATGAAGACTCTGCTCAAATACCCTGCTGAATGCTGGATCACAGTAGCAGTCATGCTGGGAGAATCTACTAGAGCTGCTGGCAACCTGGCGAATAGCTCGTCCTCGGTGTGAGAATCATTATCCTCCATGGGCTCTCCACCATCTAACTCAATCCCTGGCACTATGGATACTACTGCAGCCGATGCAGTCTCTGTCTCCATCCATGCAGAATACTCTGTCGAACAACCTGGATGGCTAACAAAAAGCTTAGCACTCTCGCGCTGATCCCAACAGGCATACACCCTGGATTTGTCCTCTACTGACAAATGGCAAGATGACAAACGCTAACCTAATGCCCCATCAAACGGATGAACATACTGAAACTGGTCAAACTGTGACATTACAGCTAGTGGGTGATATGTGGTTATGCTCCTCAAACCAGCCAGAGGGAGATAATCCATGCACAGTGCATGAGTAATGAAGTTGTAGGGTGAACTGAGCCCTGTACATTACAGAATGTCAAATGGATCTCCAATCCCTGCCAAGAACACTAACTAGGATGCAGCATCTGTACACTCCACTGGCTGAAAGGAGTAAGACATAGCTAACTCATGGGAAAAATAATACCCATGCTGTCGAAACGTGTCAATCGGTCTCAAGTTTGATATGAACCACACATATAATAAGACCGAGCTGCCTATAAACACCCCTGTAGGATAGGTGTGGCAATACGTGGCTGACTTCAGTGTCTCTGCCACAATCATCGGCACAATGGTATGACCCTCCCTGAGAGCTCTCATTGCCATGACAACACTGATGTCTAGCTCATCCACGTATAGTGGCATGTACAGATAAGCCACTACGCACATCACGAGTATATCTACTCTAGAAACATGCCACTGATCCTCCAATGTGGTGAAATCCCTGGAGTACTATGCATAGCTGTCCACTGAACCAAATCTGTCTATCAAAAAATGCTGGGACAATACATGGCCGGATGTAATCTCATCCTGTGCTACTCTACGTCTCAACCTGGTGAGGGTCATGAACTGCTGGCGCATATCTCCGATAGCCATCCGAGCGCAAGGCCTGTCCAATGGCAAAGCCGTCAACCGCTTGTACTCCTCCAAGGTAGGAGTCAACTCATGGGTCCCAAACTGGAAAACCTGCCTCTCTAGTACCCAATGCTCTAGCATGCCATCTATAAAGCCTAATGGAACCTGGAACGTCATAAGGGTCATGGAATGCTACAATAGCTGATCTACAATCACCCTGTCTGAAGGGGATACACTGTCATACCAAGATCTCAAGCGTGAGGCCATCAATACTGGTGGCGTGTGATCAATACGGCTGACTATCGATAAAGACATCTGGGTGGGCCGTATCATAAGACCATCCTGGGGTCAACGATGAACATCTCTGGGCATACAAATGCATGACATAATACATGTATGACAAATAATAGATGGCAATATGATGTAGGGAATGGAAAACAGTACATACATTCCTAAGTACATCATCATCTAAATACATCATCTCTGTACAACTGAAAAAAATATAGGGAAATGGGGCATATACGCCCTACGACTAACAGAGGCCTATCAAAAGATATAACGAGAATGGGGCACATCCACCCAGTATCTAACAGAGGCCTATCAAAAGATATAGCGAGAAAACACATCAAAAGAAGACAATGATGTCTATGTCTATATCATCAATCATGTCCACCTGATGTAACTCCTCCTAAGTCATTAGATCTCCGCTAAGAGGGATGTCAAGCCTATACAAGGGAGGATCTGCACCTACAAAGCCACAGGTTTCATCTGAAGGGCCAGCCCCCGAGCTGAAAGGATCAAAAGTATCCGCCTTTGAAGGATCTCTGCCCAAATGTCGTATAAAAAAATGTGCCCGGTCCAACTATCGAGTCAAACTGTCAATCTGTGCCAAATGAGTTAGATCTCAGATATAGGCCATCCAATTCATCATCATCACGGATCCTGGAACCATATCCCCCATTAATTGAGTGGCGCGGGTCTGGACTTCGATGGTACGAGGGGACCACCAGTGGTATAATACCTTATGAGTAAACGGACCCTCTGATAAATTAAAGTCATCAACGCCCATCAATGGGATATCACTGACAGGCGACTGTGACATAGGCCAATAACGCCTGGCAGGAGGTAAGATCGGTACACGAATATCTCTTGTAGTGCTCCTAATAGCACGCTCTCCTAAATAGAGCTCTAATCCTCCATTTGTGAAGAGAGGAATTCGGTGGATGGATATCACATACTCGACTCGGGTATCCCTCCTCAAAACCGATAGTTAAATGTTCCCCAGAGTAGGGAACCCAAGTGATAGCATCAGCTGTCAACAACTCCAACTGTAAGCGACAATGGGTGAAACCCTTAGCTATATGAACCTCTGCCAAAATGGAGTGATGCCATCGTCGTCCTCGTGGATTGGTATCTAAACCTAACACACTAATAAGACGCAAACATGGAAGCCTCTCATAGGCCCCAAACTGCCAACATAAAGGCAAACATCTGTAGTCAGTCAACACTCTTAACCTGTACATGGGAAATCAAAAGAGAAATACTCACCAGCAGAAATGGGTAAAATCCTAGCCAAGCCTCTATCAAGCTCTGCGAACGCATGCGCATTCCCCTGAGGAAATAGGCAAAGGTGTAGGAGCCCCAATCATACTCTCCAATACGGTCCACCTCTCGTGTGGCACTAATCAAAGCGAATGACACCGTGGAAGAGTTGTCTGCTATGAAACAACCCCTGATAATAACCAGGAATAATCGCCAAAGAATGCAATCCCTGACTCTCACATCAGCGGGCATGGGCTCACTCAATAGCCCGCTCATAGCATATACGATCAAAGGACCCGTACGGATGGTCCTACCTATGAGCGCCTCAGTCGGAACTCCTAACAAGGATCTAACGGCAGTAGGGGTAATGTTCAGTATACATGGCACTGACGCCTCTCCAAACTCCATATCAATGATAAACTGCCAATCCATCGATGTCATCATCATCTCATAATTCAACAAATGGAGAGACTGAGTCTGGTGAAACTAGCGCTCAGACAATACCCTGAGGTAACCCCAGGGACAACAGCGGGGGAGAATTGAAAAGAACGCCCCAAAGCCCCAACCATGCGCAATCTCTCGGTAATCTGAATGTAGAGCCTGATATAGGGAGTGTATGCTGAACCAGTTCCCTCGATGCTGCATAAAGCCGGGAACCTACACCATAAATGCATATCAATGTCAAAATCCTTGCTCCTCATCAATAGGAAAAAGGAAGATTAAACCTAACTTTTACCTCGTTTGCATGCAAGTAAACCGAGGTATGGCGACTCAAATCATCCAGAAGATCTGGAATCATCATAACAATGCCTGAAAGTTCTCTGCGGAGCATGAGCAGTAGGAGTTGGAGCTGCAACTGGTACATCCTCTTCCTCGTCCTTAACATCCAGTACATCAACCCAGACAGGACGAATCACCGCCTCCATCAACCGACGAGGCTGTCTAACTTAACGGGGTCGAGGTACTTCAGAAGCCCTCCTCCGTACACCTGAAGTGGTCTTGCGAGAACTATTCAGCTGATTCGGATCCATAATATCTGGATACAAGTCTCCAAATCACCTCAGAAAGGGTGTGGTAAATTCTAACCTGGAGCTTTTCAAATGTATTTTATGACTACATGCATGCATGCATTACTTTAACATACGCCTACAGTAGAGTGCATGTCTACCCAATGCTTAGGCTCATGAAAATTTTTTGCCAGAGTATCCTTTGTAAAAAGGACTATCCACATGCGCATAGGTATGACTAGGTGGCCATTCAGTAGCACACCTATCCACAGTCATAAACATCCTATATGCATGAACATGTCAAAGTCATAATCCATGATGGTAGATTAATTACCAGGATTACTTTACTTTACTGCCTTTGCACATTTGTCCTCAAATAGGATAAGAAATAGCAGAAAAAGGTACCAATTTGACTGTTTTAAAAGTTAAATTTTTTAACATCATTATGTTCAGCATAGTTTAATACTAACATTTACTATGTTGAATATTTTTTATCAAGTTATATAGGCATGCATTTCACTACTATGTGTTTAGACGCATTTCATATAATAACTTATTTTTTCCAACGGATGAAAACTGGAAAAGATGATATGCATATGTTACTAGGATAGTGTGAAACACTTGTACGGTGATTGAATTTGCAGAAACCCACCCAAACTCAGCAGATCTGAAGAAGAGCTCTCGGATTTCCTGTGTGGCGTAGTATAAAAATGACTTGTGAAAGTAACAGGCCACTTAAAGCCACCCACGGTTAGCCGCAGGTGTACTTGCGGCTACCCTAGGTGGGTCCCACCCCTCCGGCTCGGTCCAAATTGAGATGCAAAGGAGGTCTCATAAGTTGAAACAGTCAAATCAGGAAAAAAGCTGCTACGCAATTGATCAAAAAAGCTGGAAATCCTGGTTCTTACAGACCAAATTGTGGGTCTTTCTGTCAATCATTGGTATTCACCACAAAAATAGGGTTCACTATACCGATGATCACAATTGTTACAAACTACAATCGGCAATACCCTATAAGGGTCCGAAGCTGTCAGTACGGAGTCGTAACTCCAAAAACCTCTCCCCAGTGGGAACTTCATACATCATTAGCCGTTGAAGCACATTTCAATGAAGGTCAAGTAACCTTGACAGTCTTCAGTCGTTGGCAAGTAAATCCAACGAAGCGTCAGAAACCATCCGATGATTTCACTTCAACGAAGTTCAAGCAACCTTGGCATCACCAGCCGTTGGCAATTAAACCCAACGAAGCATCGGAGACGCCTTATGCCTCTAGACATGACACCGCTGTTGATCGATTTCACAATCAAAATATACGTGCAAGTATACACGGTAAACAAGTAATAAAGTGATAAGAAAAGTATCGTTCCCACGAGGAATTATTTAATAAAAATTACCAAGTACTAACTCTTAACCAAATCAATTTTATTTAAACAACCATAAATTATGATTTTTCTAATTAAGAAAAATAAATTAATCAATTAAAACTAGATTAGTCTAAAATTAATTCAAATAAATAATGATTAAGACTTCAATATCCCCAATTATGAACTATAAATCAATTATCCAATTATCGCAATTATTATGTCTACTGAATTGTTAACAGAAATTCTCAAATGTCAAAAGTTCTTTTCCAAGTGAGCAATTGACTTCTATTTAATCTAGATTAATCTTGCTATATTCCTATGCAAAACAATTGAATTAAACTCCTTTAATTCCAATTCCTTATGTGTTACATGCGGTGAACAGATATTTCCATTCAATTCACAAACCTAATTATTCACCATGTAAATAACTAAGTCACATGTTATCATGTCCAGTTCTAACCCTAGAATTTCTCTTCCAATTCCTTCTAGAGTAAAAAGGTAATTACTGATCAAATAATTAAACAATAAGCACAAGACAAATTAAACAATTCAGTTTGACATAAATAATTGGAATAAATTAAATAACTAATTTATAGACATAAAAGGTTCAATTGAAATCTTAATGAAAGAGTTAGTTCATAATTAATGAATTAAAACCAAGAATCCACAACTGAATAGACATTAAAAGATAAAAGTATGTTAAGAGAATAGAATAGAATCTGTTGTCAGCAAATCTGATGCTCCCCTCTTGCTCTTGCTCTTGATCTTCAGTATTCTTCAATTTGCTTCAATCTTCAATGGCTAATTAAGAACTAGGGTTTATATTCTAATCTAATGGAGTGTTTTATCTAAGCTAAGCTATGTAATCTCCCCTTATTTTATGTCTTACATCATGTATTTATAGGTTACAAGTCCAATTTTTAGTTTAGGAACAAATCCAATCCAATTTGGAGTCAAAAAGGTATCAAAATTCGCCCAAAAACGCGTCCAAGCCTGACCAAACTCTTCCCCAGCGCCCCAGCACTGGGCACGGCGCTGGGATTCTGCCCCCTAGCGCCCCGGCTCTGGAAATGAACCACAAATGGGCACCTCGGCGCTGGAACATTTTCTGGAAATTTTCTGCTCCGACGTCCTTTGGGAAAATAGCCATAACTTCTTCGTCTGAACTTCGATTTCGATGATTCAAGATTTTTCAGAAAGAGGAGAAGTAGATCTACAACTTTCATTCTTTAAGTTTTCCGAAATAAGGTCCAGACCAATACTCAAATTGGCTCTGAAGTGACTGCTTTGTAAATGGCAAGCCGAAAACGTGAATCTAGCCACCCCAAACGTCGATACAAGTAACTTTTGTCCCAATTCCTACAAAACAATGTAAAACATGCATGAATAGACACAAACACTTAAAAACATCCAAAAGATTAAGCTCAAACGCACTCAATTATGAGTATAAAACTCACTTATCAGCCGCGCTACTCTATAGAGTGACCAAGAGCAGTTCGTTAACTGCATGGTCTTAAGTTATGGTTATATGTTATCCTTAAGGACTACAAGATATGAAAGCAAGATTGTTTAGATAAATATGATAGTAGAATTAGCTAGTCTCATGGTTATCCTAATTTCAAGTAGAAATGAAACCAAGTTAGGAAACAATATTTGTTCTTATATTAAGAGCATATGAAATGTATGACTAATGGGTATGAATCCATGATTATATAACTGTGTAGGAATACACGTAGTGCATATAAGCTTTAAGCAGTTAAGTTATAATTGATAAACTAAGAATCAGGCAAGTCTTTCAGTTCCTATTTAATATATGAATGTGATAACTGTTAGTTGAGCTATTTTATGCTATGAGAATGTTGATGTATATATATGAAATGCATATGAGATATGTATGAAATTGAAAGTTATTCTTTGATGATATGCTTGTGAAGTAAATCTATATGGCTGTTATGTGTGAAGTAACATGCGTAGTAAATATTAATTGATTATGAATGCATGAACTGAGTATGTTATTATATGTTATGTGTTGTATGAAAACTATTAGAATTGCTGGACTGTCAAGCTCACCCTTGCAAATAACCACTTTTACAGGTTAAGGACTCATGGTAAAGATTACGTGCTACTTAATTGATAGAGTTCAATAGTATTAAAGGAGATTGATTCATTTATTTAAATATATATTCTTGAACCATGTTTAGGTTCTAGGAGATGTACATGATAGTAGTTTACAATGTGTAATACATGTTAAGTTATACTTTGTGATACATAGAGGAGTTTGAATTGAGATGTAAAAAATTATATAGTAATTCGAATAGAATGAATCATAACATAATTTGATTCAAGGATATGTAAATGATTCAAGTTAAGAAATCAATAAAAGATTTTTATCAAAGGAGATTGAAAAAGTTTAAATTATTCTGCATATTTTTATAACATCAAATATGATGTAAGACAGGAATGGTAAATGACCAATATTTAAAACTTATAAAAGTTTGGGGTCATTACACAGATCCTGGAAATGGAAAGATTTTATATTCTAATTTGTAATAAGCAAAGTTATAGTCATTAAGTTATGAATAAAAGAAATAAATAGTTGAACGATAGTAGTATTGTGGCGGACCGGATCAGAGGTTCGAAGGGACCCGAATTTGGGGGCGTCACATGTTGGTATCAAAGCTGTAGGTTATAAACTTTAGGTAAGAGTACCTTAGGCTATAACCTGAGAGAGAAAAAGAAAATGATTAAAATATATATATTCGAAGATTTAAAGAAGACTCTTGAAGTATCTAGAGAATGAGAATTCAGGAGTTTCCAAACTCCGGTAATAAAAATGTTAAGATGATGTCTATAAGATGAAGACGACAAAGATAATAAGAATGAACTCTAATGGAGTTTAGTTGATAATGGGAAATAACCCTAAGGTAAACCGATGATCATGACATGATCAGATTGAGCTATAAAATGATAAATAGTCTGTAACGACTAAGTGGCTATAGCTTGATGCTATAAGAGAAGGTAATATAAAATGGTACGAGATAAACTCATGAGGAGTTGTAAATGATGAGATACGAAAAATTCGTATCGAGTAAAGAGCAAGTTAAGAGTGAGATAGAGTTAAATGGGATTTCAATTGAGGACTTATGTGAGAGCTGAGTTGTACAAACCTTTGTATGGGCGGAGCTTTGTGCTCACGCTCGGTTCCTCACAATGATAATCAATGGAATGTCGGTGTCGCGCTCTCGATATGTTTATAATGAGAAGGTAATTCTTTTCACATATCATATTAGAAAGATAGAGACTATTAAGATTAAGATAGAAAATATTATGATTAGGCACGAGTTCTTAAAACTCATGCATATGGTAAGTTCGTGACTCATAATCATATGATATGTTTTGAACTCCTCAGCGAATGGACGCCTATGGTCTGACTAGGATAAGTTCTTAAACTCATATGATTGTGGCAAGTTCCTAAATTTTTAAAGTGTGGTAAGTTTGATGAACTATACTGGGTATAGAAAACTACTGAGGTAAGAATTAAGAAATTTTGGTATAGTAAGCATTGATGGTGTTATAGATTGATAGAATGAAGCAATGTAGTAAAGATTGAAGTTGATGGAGAAACATGAATTTTCTAAATCTTCTAGCTCTGCTAGATTTTCAAAATTTATTGACTTTGTATTGATGTTTGCATTTTTGATTTCTTGAAAAACATTGGATCATGTGATTGAACCAATGATGTTTAAAAATAATACTGTTATTCATATGTCTATGCTAATTGTTTCGACTTTTAGACAAAAATGATTTGAAAATTTTCAAAATGTATTTCTGACCATGTGCATCGTTTGATATGGTGTAGAAAATGGTAAACGATGAAGTCATTAATGTAGTCGAACCTAGTGTTGGTTGTGATCGAAAGATCGTCAGCCCACTATGGTATGATGTAGTATGACAAAGTCACATAATGGCGGAATCCTCAACGTACTATTAATTTGGTATAGTATCATGACGTCATAAAAGAATATTTGGTTTTCTTTTAAATTATGAAGAAGGTCAATTAAGTTGGCTAAATTATTTTGATTGATGTCCGAGTTGTGACGCCCCCAAAATAGGTCCACATAACCCATTCCGAGTCACCAAATATATCTACAAACTTGTAAGACCTCGAATTTTATGAAATAAAAGTACTCAATTTTTCTTATAATTACTATTCAGTAAATGGTTAAATTGATAAAAGTTAAAGTTAAATGTGATATATGAAATTTTTTTCAAAATACGCAAGTGGTTATAAAATACTTATTTCTGTCGGGGAATATTTGTTTGGTCGTGAAATATTCTTGCTGTCGATGAATATTCATACGACGGCGTAGTCATTTGTGGGTCCCATAACGGAATAACCGTCGAGTGAAGAAAACGACAAGTTTGAATTTTTATAAATAACGGCGTAATTGTTACCGTTAACACTGTTGGAATACCCGGTGGTTAAAATACAGTAATACGTGTGGTGACACAGTAGCACATGGTATTGCACAATATTGTTGAATTATTGATCCTTACGTAAGAAAGCACTACTTAATAATTGTTACAGTAATTACTGTTCAATATTTTATTTTATTGATTCAATAATTGCTGCATTGATATTTTATATTATTATTGTTCAATAATTGTCACTGCACAGTATTTTCCATTATCAGATCAATAATTCATATTATTTAAATAATATTGTTAGATAGCATTATTGGCAATGTCTAAGAAAGTTCTGTCTAAGGAGAGGTTTGGTCACCTAATTGCGGGCCAGTAAGGAGAAATCCTTATAAAAAAATTCCTCTTTCCTGAGAACGACTTGGTTGTCATAATTGTCATTCTTTAATATTATTTGTGAATAATTAATTATTGATTTATATGATAAGAAAATATTTATTTTATGTGGACATAAATGATGGATAGGAAAATATTTATTTTATGTGCTTATAAATGAAGGAATTATTGTTGAGGTATTTTATCAGTATTTTGTCGGATTGGAGGTATTAAAAAAATCAAATCAGTGTTCTTAAAGCTCTATTGTGTGAGTTATAATTTTAATCCGACTGTTGGATCGTTGTGATTTTTGGATATGTTATACATATATAAGTTGAGTATATGTCCACATATTTTGAACAGTTAAAAATTAACGCATGATGTGTTATGAATTTTAAAAGGTGTTAAAAATCGTCCGTTTGTGGAATTTAGATATTTTCTGTTGGAAATTTGGAAAAACTTTCTTCTGCAAAGTTGTAGAGAATTCAATTTCGTATGGAATGGACATAAAATTCGTATTTTTCTGATAAAATGACTATTTTATAGGAATTGCTGAAGTTTCGTAAAATAAAATGTTTTTATTATCGGTGGGACCCACTTTTGTTTTTTTTCAAAACATGTGCTAGAAAATTTTTCAAGTGTGATGGTTGGTCTTGAATGGCTGGTGGCGTAGGAGAAAAGAAATAAAAAATATTATTATTTAATTATTTAGTCTCCTTTGGCGTTCTAGCATTTTTCTATAAATAGGCGCTTAAGTTAGAATTAAAAATCACACCAGAAACATAAGTTTTCTCTCTCTATATTATCGAGCGTATTTTTGTGAGTATTTAGATACTTTGAGAGTTGCTATTCAGTGCAAGATTCCTTCGACTTTACATCCGATATTCTAGTCAAAAATACTGCTCTTTTGAGGTAAGGGATTATAAGGGTTATTATGTTTTTTAGTTTTGTATATTTTTTCGACCCTCAAAAATTCTGTAAAAATTTAAAATGGTAATTTGATGAGTTTTCTCGATTGTGTCCAAAAATGACGATTTTTAGATGTATGGATTAGGAGTTATGAATTTTATGGAAAAAGACTATTTTAAAAGTAAACCCTTATAACTCCTTGTGGTTAACTCCAAAATTGGTGAAATTTTTATTGGGAGTACATGTATATAATAGCAGTATACTCTATAAATTTTGGAATTTTTGGATAAAAGTACAGTTTATGATAAATGTCTAAATATTCGGCAGTTTTGGCCATATGAAAAATAGTAAATTAATTTTAAAAATTTTCGAGAAAAATATATGTTTAATATGGGACTATATTCTGCTAAATCCCAGAAAAAAAATTTTGGGACTGATTTTGATGAGAGTTTTTGTTATTGGTGATGAAATCTTATGGGTTTGGTACTTTAGGATGATTAAATATATTAATTAGTAAAGTGTAAACAATTAAAATAAATGGTTTATAAGTTTAGGAAATGATTAAAATATTATTGTAATAAAATTAGATTATGAGATTATTAAATGATTTATAACATTTGGATGAAGGTGTATGAAATTATTGATTTAAAATATTATTTAATGATTAATAATATTCGTAAATGAATTTAATGTTATTATATAATGAATAATATTATTATCTTCGTTGAATATTCGTTGAAATATTATTTTCTGTTCATATTATTTTTGATATAATATTATTCTTGAATTTTACTCCATAAAGCAGTATCATATTGACAATTTAGATATTATTGAATTATGGATAAATTAAATTGTTAAAGTCTTTAAAAATTTATCCTTTATCTCATGTGATCGATTCTTTATATCATTGTCATCATTCTCATGCTTATATTGTGTTAAAAGTCATCTATGGCCAGTAGTGCATAGATGGACTTGGTATGATTATGATCAGGGATTATTCAGTATAATCATGACCGTAATGTTACAAACGATGTGGTAAAAGTCATCTTTCGCCCGTAGTGCTTAGATGGACTTGGTATGATTATGACCAGGGATTATTCGGTATAATCATGACCGTAATTGAAAATACGAATATCCTTGGCCCGTAGAGCATGGATAATTCGTGGTTGTGATACTATTAAGCTGAGTCTCAGCATTATTGGTTTTACAGCTGTATATCTTTGGCCTGTAGTGCAAAGATGAACTGTTGGTTATTGGTTTTACAGTTATATATCTTTGGCATATAGTGCAAAGTTGGACTGTTGATTTACTTGATTATAAATATGAATTGTGATTTAATTTTAATCTGTGGTGGTTCAGGTGAAGACAGGTGATGAAAGTTCTCTTTGTCTTGGGTATCACCAAGAACTGTTGATGATTATTACAGGAATAAAATATTAACGATGGACTTTTAATCTAGAGGAGATAGTAGACATTATGTTCTACTTGACTATTCTAATGGATTGTTGATTCCGCTGCTATTATGGTAATAAAAGTGTAGCTAGGTCGAGTGGGGGTAACAGGGAAATAAAATGGTGGTCTCTAGATGTGGATGTTCTCCCTAAGCAGTATAGAAAAGTGTGTTATATTTTATACATCATTTAGTAGTTATATTTGGTGAATCAAATAGGATGAGGCAAACCCAACGTTGGAAGGGTGTTTTGTCACTATCATACAAGATGTATAACGACATGCGACTTCGTGTTATCATAAGACATGGTTGTGCTTATCCACTTGCTGAGTATATCTACGAGCACTACCTATATAATCTTAAAGTTTGAATGAAATATAATTCTCAATTAGAGATAGTGAAAATAATTATATGTCAAGAGAAGACTCACCATTGGAGAGAATATGATAGTAATCTTCTTGTTTTTCTTTGGGGTCTATTAGGTCAACTAAAGATAATTATGTGGGTATATGATATCTATCATAACCTAGACGCATGGTCTCCCATGTACGAAGGTTTCTTTGAGTATTTTCGAAGATTTTAATTTCTAAAACAGTTATTGACTGTACCTTTATATATGGTGCTATTGTGATATGCTATCAAAGGTTGGGATGAGAGTCACAATTGATATATATTTGTATCAAAACTCACAACATATGTGTTGTTGTATTTTGCACGACAATTGTAATAATAAAGTTTTAGTTATTTTCTGTACCATGTATTTGGCTACTCAGAATGTGTTGGGTGATGTATACCTATTTTGGGGGCGTCATAGTTGGTATCAAAGCTTAGGGATATGGTCTTTGGCGGAGATCAGGCAATAGAACTAGAAGGGGAGAGACGAGTAATATCCTTCGCTAGTGTGTGTCCTACCTATGCTAATTTTTTTTACGTAAGTTGACAAATTATGATATGTCAATTAACCTTTATTTTGAAGCTATATTCTAGAATGATATCTGAAATATAGAAGACGAGCAATGGAGAAATAATGATGACCAGGGAGATAGAATCTGAAATGAGAGCAAGGTATTCTTAACTTTTCGAAATACTAGGTACGTAAATTTCGAGGGTGAAATTTCATAAGGAGGGGAGATTGTAAGACTCCGAATTTTATGAAATAAAAGTATTTAATTTTTCTTATAAATACTATTCAGTAAATGGTTAAATTGATAAAAGTTAAAGTTAAAGGTGATATATGAATTTTTTTTTTTCAAAATATGCAAGGGGTTATAAAATACTTATTTCTGTCAAGGAATATTCGATTGGTCGTGGAATATTCTTGCTGTCGGGGAATATTCATAAAACGGCGCTGTGAGACCCCAAATTTTATGAATAAAAATTTAAATGTCTTGAAATATTTTTTAATATTATGGTGTGGATTTGATATAATGTTATAATTGTGGGTAATATTTATAAATTTTGCAAAGTAAGCAAGTTGTCATAAAATATTAGATTGGTCGGGGAATATTCTTTTTGTCGGAGAGTATTCGTATGACGACACAATCATTGGTGGACCCCACAACGGAAGTATTGTCGTAGTAAGAAAATGGCAGAATTATCTTTTTATAAAAATAACGGTGAAAGTGTTATCGTTAAAACTGTTGAACTACTCGGTAGTAAAAGTATAGTAATACGCGTGGTTGCATAGTAGCACACGGTATTGATTATTGATGCTTACGTGATAAGTCACTCAGTTATACTCAATTATTGCTACAGTAATTGTTGCATCATATCTCTCATATTATTGATTTAATTATTGTCACAGTATCATCTGCATAATATGTTATATTATTAAATCAATAATTGAGACGGCAAAGTTATTCATATTATTATTTGCAATATTGACAATGTCTAGAAGTTCTGTCAAGGAGAGGTTTGGTCACCTAATTGCGCACCAATAAGGAGAAATCCTTATCAGAAAGCTCACTCTTTCCTGGGAACGACCTGGTTGTTAAATATTGTGAATTATAATATTAATGATGAATAAGTTTGTGTTAATTAATGATGCAATTGATAGTTTTATTGTGTGAGAATTATTGGTGTTAGTGGAAATCGACATTTATTTCGATAATAATTAATGTCTGGAGGTTATATTGACCAATCGGGTAATTAATCGGATAAATGAGTAATTAATTACTATTAATTCACATGCTTATAACTATTTGTTCACATGTGTGTACTATTGATTCACATTCTTGTACTATTAGGGGAGTTGGTGCAAGATTGATAATACTTGCATGACTAAGTTAAAAATAGAGGTATAGATGGAGGTACTATACTGTAATTCTTATTTTCACATATCTAGAACTATTGATTCACATGATTTACTATTGATTCACATTCATTTACTATTAGGGGAGGTCGTGCAAGTTTGATAATACTTGCAGGATTAAATTAAAAATGAAGGAAAAGATGAAGGTATTATACTGTAATATTTCGAGCCCCAAAACGTGCAATTATTGAAACTATATTTTTCTATAAACAGAAGATCATTCTTCCTTCATTTCTCACCAGTTCACTAAAGCTATAAAGTAATTATTATAGAAAAAAATTATAGAGAGAAAGAAAAAGAGAAGTCTGCTACCACACTATTCCAGTATCCAGTCTTCTTTTGAGGTAAGGGGTATTATTCTTTCGTATTCATGAAGAGAGCTTCTGTTATTCCATTCTTTATTATTATGTTGGAATAACCTGTCTATGCGAAGTACCACATACATGGTGAAATTCTTCTGTTATTCTATTCTTTATTATTATGTTGGAATAACCTGTCTATGCGAAGTACCACATACATGGTGAAATTCTTCTGTTATTCTATTCTTTATTATTAAGTTGGAATAACATGTCTAGGCGAAGTACCGCATACATGGTGAAATTTTTCTGTTATTCCATTCTTTATTATTATGTTAGAATAACCTGTCTATACGAAGTACCGCATGATCTGGTTCCATTCTTTATTATTCTGTTGGAATATCCTGTCTGTGCGTATTACGCATGACCTGGTTCCATTATTTATTATTCTGTTGGGAATAAACTGTCTGTGCTGTCTATCGCATGCCTGGTAAATTTTATTGTTATTCCATTCTTTATTATTCTGTTGGAAATGATCTGCCTACGTGGATTACTGCATGACGGATGAAAATCCATTTACAGTTTCATATATTCTATTATACTCGTATGAGATATCATTTCTTTTGTACTCGTCATGGAATATCAATTTCTTTGGTATTTTTCTTTTACGAGTTACTATTCACGGGTTACTATTCACCCCATTACTATTCACTCTAGTATCATTCACTCGGGTATTCGGGGCACTTTTCGTGTCATAGTACTATTCACGAGTTACTATTTACCCAAATTAATATTCACCCGAATATTATTCACTCGGGTATTTGGGGTACTTTTCATGTCGGGGTACTATTCACGAGGTACTATTCCCGAAGTACTGTTAAGTTTGCAATATTCATAAACGCAATCAAATTGCACAATATAGCGGAAACGTGGAAAAATAAAGTTTTAAAATTTTACAAACCATATACCCGGATCACCCTTTATGCACAATTATTAATTAAACGAAAAGATAATGAACAAGAATCATACCTTTGAAGATTCGAGCTTCCTCAGGTACGAGTTCACCTCCAAATCTTTTCGCGTCCAACTTGAATCCACCGGGTTTGGTTCCTTCCTTTGATCACCGTTAGTCACCCAAGTGTTTGGCCTCTAGAGGTGATCCACCAAGGAAGAAGAAGAATTCAAGAAGTTGGGTGGTTGGCTAAACCCTAGTTTTTCTATCTTTATAGAAAAAGAACGTACTCTCCAACTCTTGGAATTGCGTATATTTTGATATCTGATATAAGACTCCTCTTATAAAGATATCAGGTAACCCTATTTAATTAAAATAAGTTATTATTTATTTAATTAAACTCTTTTAATTAAACGGGCTCCCTAATCTTATTAGGGATAATTAATTAAACTCCTTTAACTAATTTTCCCTACTAATCCTATTAGGAATAAATTAGAGTACTTATATTAAATTAATTCCTAAACTCTTTTAGAAATTAAAATAATAATAATTGAAATAATATTAATAAGACTCCTCTTATTAATTTATATTTAATATTTTTAAAATATTAAATAATAAATATTAAGCTATTTTAATTTATTCTATCATCATAGATTAAATTAAATATACTTAACATATTATTATGATTATGCCATCAACTTTTTAAATAATTATTTTTCCTTTTATGGTGTGACCCTTTAGGTTTTCCATATTAAACCGGTTGCGAATAAATCAATTAGAACAATTCTAATCTTATTTAAATAAATAAATTAAACGATTAATTTATTTAAATAAATAATATTTATTCTACAATAGGGATAAGCCTCCCTAGCGATTAACGACTTTTCAGATAATATAGATTTCAACATTAATCATAAAAGAACCTTTGAGTAAATAGTTATCGTACAATTCAATCCTTCCACCATATAATGTCACAATTAAATATAAGATATGGAATTACTGTCAAGTCTTATTTTATTTAATTATATGCATTTCGACTCTTAAATGAACATCAAATAATATAAATTATAAACTCCTTTCTAATTTCATTCTGTCTTGGCCAAGGACTACTGGGTTGTCATTTATCGAATTACATAGGATATTTCTCTTCTTTTACTAGAAGTGGTAGATTCTTTATTGATCATACATTATCTCCATGTACAACTCATTATACCCAAGCATACCCTTTGATATACCCTAAGGGTCTTAAGGAATAAGTCAAAGTATAACTCATCATACACAAAATACTATGATGATCTCAAGTCCAAGAATTACTTGTACTACTATCACTACAGAAATTCCTATTGACAGGCAAGTAAAACTCCATTAGGTATTCCTTAGCAAGCCACGTTCAGTGAACTTATTCTCTAATAAGCACCTACATACTTGCTTTAGTGTCTCCACACAAATGATGATGAGATCAATCATCCTCATCCAATGAGCAAGCAATGTATGTACCAATCTATCCGGATTCACTAATCCCCAATTTAGTAATCCAACGATTAGGAACTATTTTAGTTTTAAGCTTTCTAAGAATTTAGATCTCATTAGAATGATCATCATCATTATTCTAAAAGCATTACTTAAAACTATATGTTTATCACATATTATAAAACAGCATCATATAGATAATTAAAAGCCTTTAATAAATTAATACTTTTTTTAAAATGAATGAATAAGATTGTTAAAAAGTATATGCTTTATCATCAAACATGATTGGCTTATGTGCATACTACTTTCAATCTCCCACTTGCACTAAAGCCAATCGCCATGGTATCTCATACCCTCCTTCTCTAAGTGACGATTATCCTGTTGTTGGATAAGCTTTAGTTAATGCATATGTAATGTTGTTCTTGAGAGTCCACTATCTCTATAGTGATTTCTCATCTTTTAATGATTCCTATAATCAAATGAAAGTGCCACAACACATGTTTAGTTTCAAGATGAGACTTAGGAACAATTTCTACTTCTGTAATGAACTTTTCATCCAAACAATCAACTCACAGCTTCATTTATAGCTATATACTTTGTCTTTATCACTAAACCAGCAACACTTTGCTGTTTGAAACCTTTCCAATTTTACTGCACCACCGTTTAAGGTAACTCTTTACCTTAAAGTGAATTTTCTATTGTCTTGGTCTGTCTGAAAAACTTGAGTCTGTTAAGCCTTCTAGTTTTAATTTAGACCCACCATAAATTTTAATCACATCCTTAGTACCGGTTAAGTACTGTAAGATATTTTTCACTGATTCACAGTGAACTTCTCCAGAATATGACTGATCATCATCAAGTCTCGTATATTTCATTGCATACATGATTGTCACTCATGCGATCTCTCTTTTTAGGAGTTTATGGGGATTATAAATAGAGATACACTCTATGACTCATCAACATGAGACACCTCTTGGAGTTTGTCATGCTAAACGACTTTAGCATCAAATGAATATGTTCCTTGGGTTAAGTCGAGCATCCTATTAAATCTATCTATATATATTTTTATCCCCAATTAAGATACTCTTCCAAAATCATTCATGGAGGAATGTTTAGACAACTATATCTTTACTGATTGTAGCATAAGTATGTCATTCCTTATCCATAGTATATCAACATATAATATTAGAAATGTCACGATGCTCCCACTGTCCCTTTTGTGCACATTAGAATTCTTACCTCATCATATGAAACTCTAGATCATCATCTTCTATGATGTGTACCTTATCATCGTCATCTATGATGAATCCATACCTCCTAGGTATCTTTGGTACTATTCCAGATTTACGATTCAGTTGTGGTATAATAAGTATATCTACAGGTTCCTGTTATTTAACTTATAGTGATTTGTGGTTCTTGAACTCTTCAAGATTCTATTATCATCCCACTAGCCCCTTCAATGGATAAACACCTTTATCTTAGAAGGTAGCGTGTTTCGCAACAAACACCTTTTGCTAAGTAGGATTATAGAACATATACCCTAAACTTACTTTAGGATGTCCCACAAATCTGTACTTGTCAAATCTTGTCCCAAGGTTATCCTTTGAAACTTTTTTACATAAGCTGGACAATCCTATATCTTAACATACTTAAGATTAGGAATCCTCCATGTCCATAACTTTTATGGAGTCTTAGGGCCGGATTTTGAGGTTACCTTTTCCATAGATATGCAGCCATTTCTAGGGCATGACCCCAGAGGGATACTGGAATGTCGGTAAAATCATTATGGACTGTACCATGTCCAACAAATTATGATTTTTCCTTTTCGATACATTAATCAATTATTGCGTATCAGGAGGCGTCCATTATGAGAAAACCATTTGAGAAGATCTAGAAACTTATTGCACAAGTATTTATTCCTCGATCTAATCAAAGAATTATAATACTTTTTTAATTAATTTCACTTTTAAATTCTTTGAACCTTTTAAATATTTCACACTTGTATTTTATCAAATACAAACATTAAACTCTTTGAATGATCATCTCCTTTTCTTATACTAGTTTGTTCAACTTGCAAAAAAATTTTTCACGTAAGTCAAGTATACAAAATTTATTAAGTAATATCCCAGTTCTATACAAAATATTATTATTATAAATAGAACAATAATTGTTCTTAAATATAAAACCAAATATTTCATTATCCAACAATAAAATAGAAATAATGTTTCTGATGATAACTGGAATACAATAACAACTTATTGACTTAATAGGTTTGCCCGTAGGCAATGCTAAACTATAAGTTTCTATGGCTAATGCAGCAACCTTTGTTTCATTTCCCACACATAAGATTACTTATCTTTGTTTAGCTTTCTACTTCTGCTTGGTTCCTTCATAAATCTATATTTATGACAACCAAAGTCGGTATCCAATACCCAAGTAGAACCTTGACTTAAAGAAAAATTTATTTTAAATTATGAACAAAATTGAATTTGTAACCGAAACTTCACTAAGCTTCTTTTGGTTATCTACTCCAGTGTCCAGGCTTATTGCAGTGGAAGCAAACTCCTTTGATATCCGTATCAGTTTTGTTCTTATTATCCTTTGTTTTTGCCTTTTCTATTTACCTTCTTAGAATCGTTCTTCTTTTCAGAAGATCCTTTGACCCCTACTAGTAAGACTTGGTCTTTCTTGGTGGAAAGTGACTCAGTATTTTCAACATGTTAAGCAAATCAGCGAGGCTGATATCTAGCTTGTTCATATAAAAAAATTACAACAATTATGAAAGGAGTCTGGGAGTGAGTGCAAGATCGAATCTTGGTTCAACTCTCGATCCATGACAAAACTCATTGTCCTAATTGTTCAATCAAATTGATCATGTTTAGAACATGTGTCAGTACTATAGTGTCGTTGGTTATTCTAGATCGGAAGAGCTCCTTAGATATCTGATATCTATTAGTCATACTTTCCTCACCATCAACTACTTGACGTGCATGAGTATAGTAGGAGTATCCATAGTTTCAAGCTGACGCTGAAGCTTGTTACTCATGGATACGAGCATGATGCATTGAGCTAACTGTGCATCATCTTGCCACTTTCTAAAAATAGCAATCTCTTCCTCAGAGGCATTGTCTGCAACCATTGCAGTAAAGACGTATTAAAGACATAAGATAGCTTTTCAGCCGTGAGAACTTTTCTCAATTTTCTTAACTAATCCGTTTAATTCGGTCCGGTTAATTTAGCATCTAATATGCTATGCAGTGATAGTAATTTAGACATTATAAAATTCTGTAAATGAATTTGTTCTTAACAACATTTTAGCATACATTCTTTTATTAATTACCAAAATAAATTAGGTCTTATTTTAAATTGGTATCGCCCACTGTTTTCTTGAAACTATATTACCCTCAATATATATAGTTCGGCAATATCTAATTAAAGATATGTTAGTGAGAATAAGGATCCCATTTCAAATGTATATAGCCTTGTGTGTGCACAACAAACTATATATAAATAAATAGGTAGACAACTCTTGTCAATTACATTAACTATGTAAGTCCTTGAATTTTGCCTCCTAAATCATAATGGTCAAGTGTGTGCACATCCGAATTAAAATGATTTAAGTTAAGTCAGACTCAGCATTTTCATATAAGTGAAGAGAAAAGTACAGCCCTTGTGTGTGCACAACAAATCAATAATGTTCAATTCCTTATTAACATCATATGTAATAAAAATAACATTTTAAATATTTAATACTTGCCTTGTCACTACACCAAAAATGGCCTCCAGCGAAGGAAATTTTGTGAAGGAATTTATTCCTTTACATGAGGAGTTGTTTAGCGAAGAAACAGTGAAGGAAAAAAGTATAGTGACAATATAGTTATTAGCGAAAGAAATATCCTTCACAATTTATATTTTTTTCCTCGCAAAATTGGGGCGATAGAAAGATTTTTGGAGCCAATTTATGATAAAAATTTGCGAGGAAAAAATCTATTTAGTGAAGGAATTATTACTCACTATATATCATTATTCAGAAGTTTTTTGCGAGGGATAAAATTGGTCGCTATCTTGTTCTAAATAATTTTTTTAATTAATTGTGGTGAATATAAATTGTAATATAAATACATTAAATTTTTTACAGTAATAAATTTACTTATAATAATTACACTTTTTAAGTAACTTATAAAATCAACTATTTCTTTTAATAAATTATAAAGTAAATAACTTTACATTATGTTAAAACTTTTAAATTTCATACATTGATCATGACCCAAAAAAAAAGAGAAAAAAGAAGAAAATAGTGACGCGTTTTTGTGGAATAGAATACAAATGCCAAAAAAATACTTATGTTCTACAGAAAGAGTTAATTTTTTTTATTGCTAATTCGGGAGGGGATAGGATTTGAGCCTTATTAAAATATTAAGTTACAATAATTTAAATTTTAAAATATATTAAATTGAAAATAAACAAAATTATAATAATTATGACTCTTTTTTGTAGAACATATTACAAATATTAAAATATTTCTTTTTTATTCTACAAAAAAGTTATATTTCAATTTGTTATAATTAATTTATAATATCCTAAAATTTAAATAAAATTTAAATTTAGATTTATGTTTAAAATTTTAAAATAATAATTTTACATATAATTTTACTTTTAAAATAATTTTTTCTTAAATATTATCAAACTCTTTTTTTTTTGGAATAGTCGCATAAAAATTAAAACATAGATCAATTTAGGTTTTACCTTTCCTTCCTAGCATATAAAATTTTTTTACTTAAAAGGCTAAAATAGTAAGGCTGCACGACTGCTCGACAATAATAACCCAAATTAGTCTCTGGCTCTCTCGCTCTGTCTCTAGCCTAACCCAAAACCCCAAATCCCCAATAGTGACTCCACCCTCTCCAAAGTTCCTTGTAGATCTATATCTTGTCGCCGCCTTGTCTCCATGCCTTGCCGTCGCCGCTACCTCGTCACTACCTTGCCACTAGTCTCGAAATTGAAACTCTTTTATGTGAAATTGAAGTTGTCATCTCTCAAATTGAAACTCTCAGCTCTCAAATTGCCGCTGGTATGTTATACTGTAAATTTCTGTAATAGCTTGTTATAGAAAACTTATCTCTATTTCTCACAAATTGTAACTTCTAGTTAATTTCTCTTCTTTTTCTCAATTTAGAACCGTAATTTCTTCTTTGTTCTTTTCCTCTTTGTTTGCCCATCACAAGAATAGCCCTTCTCTGTTGAAAATGTATTAATTATGCCTATATTTTCTGTTTTCCTTAATAATTTGAGGTTATTGGTGATTATGAATTTAGTGAGAGTTTTAGTTCAAGATTTTATACGTTTGTAGAGAGAATGAGTCTGCCCAGTGTTGAGGTTAAGACCATACTCTGGTCTTGATACGATATTAGAAATAGGGGAGACTAGGATATTCAGAAAAAAAAGGTGGTTTTGTTCTATGGATGTGTATATCTCGTAATTTCCAGTTTGTCTATTTCTCTATTCTCCTGACTAACTTGAGTTGTTACTCTTTCCAGCGATTTCCTTTCTTTTGTATTGCATATTTTGTCCAGTGGACTTGTATTTTTGTCTTATTCCAATGGATCATCCATGCTTGCGTTTCAATGTGGTACAATGGTTCTTTTGTACTGGTTTGTTAAGTTTAATGCAGTAAAAGACATGAGATATGCTAAAGAAGTTAAATGAATTTCTGATAAAAACTATAGATGAGTTAATTGTTCTGGGTACTTTCAATTTTCAGAGTTCGTTTATAGAATGAAGGTCTTTAAATTTGCTTAATTGTTGTTGTTGTAAATATTCTGAATGTGTTTATATGTTCTTCGGTTATGTATGTGTTTGATCTTCTGTTGTTTATTTTGAACTCAAATTCTTACATTTTTACTTTGTATTTCAGCTCTATAATTTCTAAATAGTCAAAGGTGTAGAGATGAGTGAAGTTCCATCACTATTCATTTTGTGCTTGGACTCTATCAAAAATGAGATCCTGTATAGTGAGTTTTTGCAGAATTTCGAATTTGTTGTTTAGTTAAAGGGGAAGTTTTAATTGTAGGAACTGACTTTTATTTTTATTTTTGTTTTTGCAGGTGATGATGATATATCCTATATATGTGAACTTCATTCAGACTTCTTTAATTGCTTGTTACCACGCTTACCAGCATTGACATTGCAAAAGCTGCAAGATGGATTGTTAGTTCATTTATTTTGTCTCCATGAAGATATATGCGTGTTTATATATTTATTTTATTGCAGTTAGCACTATTTCTAAGCAATGGTCTAGTTAATAGCTATTGTTTTTGTGAATGAACCCAGTAGATCAGTTATATTTTCTTAAGTTGCAGTTGTATGAAGAGTTTTTAGTGGATTGATGTGTTATTCTTGTGCGTAATTACAATCTGAAAGTTTCTCTGTTTTCTAGAAAGTTAAATGTATTATGAGTTATGACAACGTTTGTTATACACGCTCATTACATTACTATGTGCAAATAGGGAAAGTACTGCTATTATTTGTTGTATGTATGGTTAATAAAGTGAGAAATTAGGTGATTGATTGAAGAAGGTGAGGTTTACTGAGTGTCTTTTGTAAGGTCACAATGCATGTTTGAGAAATGTATTGAACACTTTGCAATCTGAATGAATTTTTGACGAATATTTAGTCTGTTCTTTCTCTATTGCTTTTAGTTGTTGAAGCAATACTCAACGACTTTTTTAAGTTAGTTGACAGAAGAAAAGGATCTTTTCCCAAAGCAAAAGTATAAAACTAGAAAGAACGGGGGTAGTTTGTAACATTCCTGTTAAGGCCTTCTAAGTTCTGACTTTTGCAATGCACTCTGAGAAGACCTTTAACCCCGACATCATTACGACAAAAGATTCACAACCTACCACTATCATCACCTATGACACTAGTTCTATATGAAACAAGCATCAGCATTAATGGTTTTAGAGTTTAGACCTCTTCTTCCACACTACATTTTCTTGCTCCACACCATTTCCACCTTGGTGAATCTATCTCCCTATTATCTTGTCATCAGTTAGATTTTGAATTAGATTTCCTTTTGTAGAGTTAATGATGACAATAATATTTTACCTAAGAAATTAGACTACATTTACTTTGTTGTTGCAAGTTGCAATTTTTATTTTTCTTTTCCCTTAAAATTTTCGAAACATTAATTTCTCATGTTTGTTATGGTCAGATTCTGAATAACAGCATTTGTATAACATTTTGTTAGGTCCATCCTTATATTGCCACTAGGAACAAGAGCTCCAAATTTGGTATTAGAAATGAGAAACTACAATGGTTTCTAGATGCTGTAAAGGCACATCCTAATGAATTGAAGCTTGTTGGGGCTCATTGCCATCTTGGTTCTACCATTACCAAGGTACCCCGATTAAACTCTGCTTTCTTGTTGGGGCTCATTGCCATCCTGTATGGTGAGTTTACATGATGAATTAATACTCGATGTAAGAAATCATTCCCTACATAACCAAAATCAATTCCGGTTACATGCATGCAATATTATTTCTATTTTCCATATTGGATGGCAAAATGTTAATTTACAATTCTGATATATATATATATATATATATATATATATATATATATATCCACATCATGCAATATACAGAGGAGAAGAAACGACAGTAATACAACAAAGAGGAAGAGGGGAAGAAAACATCATGCGCATGCAAAAAAAATATGATCATTTATTAATTAGGTAATGTTTGATGTTTAATTCGTTACATTTAGTACAATTAATTTATTTATTTATTTAATATCTGGCCGCAGGTTAAGTTATTTATCATTAATGTAATTTTTGGCAACAAATTGAAAATGCATGGGTGTTGTGGATACTTGAAGTAAAATATATCACTCTTTCTGATTTACGAGCATGTATGAATTTCAACATCAATAAACAAATATATAATAATAACAATAATAATGGATGAGAGAATTAATAGTACTGATCTATGCCACTCTGCTTTTTCGGATATGCACACGTTTTATTGTTCCACTTCTATCTGATCTCCTTAGCTTTGTAATCATGTGAACACTGGGTGACCAACATCTAATCTAATCCTTTTTATATTTTATTAGTTCACAGCTCCAATTCAGACTGGCAGACATATTCAAGCCTCTTTATGTTTTAAAGCAGACTTGTCTTATATTTTTATAGCTGCTGATTGCAGGGATTTAGCCTATTTGCATATATAGCGAAAGACAGAGAGACGGTACGGGAGAGATATTCTTCGCATGAATCTAGAATTTATAGATATTTGATGGAGAGAAGTTGGCTTCCATTTCTCGGGAGGAACCCCATTGCAAGGTCTTCCCAACTTTTTCTCTTCGTTTTTCTCCTCTGCCTCGGCGTGTTCATATCCATTCGCTTGCTTGAGACCAATACTATTTTTGTAAGTGTCCTTTAATTTAAATGTCACTCACAAGCAACAGTAATCAATTAAAAGTATTACGTAATTCCCTGTATATATTGGCATATAATTCCTCTTCTTAGTTTTGTGAAGACCACATAACACTACTATTTGGATCTTAATAACTTTAGTGATTTTTAATTTTTATGACAAGCTAGGTAAACAAAGCAGTGCTAACTACAATAGGATTTTCACTAAATTGTTCTAGTGGCAACAACACTAGAACATCTCCAGCAAATTATTACCCAATGAGGTTCAGAACAGTTGATGACCAGAAGGACCGCTCAACCTCAAGGTGTCCCAGTTATTTCCGTTGGATCCATTAAGATCTACGTCCATAGTGGGAGACTGGTATTACAAAGGACATGGTGTAGACAGCCAATAGAACATCCAACTTTCGGTTGGTGATACTGGATGGGAGAGCTATGTAGAGACATGTAAAGGGGTTCCAAACCAGGGACAATTTTACACAGTGGGGAATCCTACAGTTGTTACGAAGGTACCCAGCAAGATTCCTAATTTGGACCTGATGTTTGATTGTGTTGACTGGCCAGTCATAAAATCAGAAGACTATCGCGGAGGACCAATTGCCACAGCCCCACCAGCTTTGTTTCAGTATTGTGGTGATAATGAAACATTGGACATAGTTTTCCCAGATTGGTCATTTTGGGGATGGTAATATATGTATATACAGAGTCTAAATTTCCATTTACAGTCGTCATATGATTTGGGTAATATATGCATCATCTCTTAGTTCATAAATTTTGTAGATACTATGGTCCTTGGTTGACTAAGATACAATAATAAATTTTGTAGTTATTGTGACTCGAATACTATCTATTTATATGTGAAGTATTGATTTTATTAGCTCTTTATGCATTAATTTATCAATTAGTTCTAAATATGACAATATTTATATTTACTTGAAAAATGAATTTAATATTTATTATAGAGATAAATAATAATAATAATAATAATAAATATGAAATCATCGATTTGAAAATCAATTATAATTTTTAATGAATTTTTATTATTTAGCAAATAATTTTTTATTTACAAAATTATAATTTGTGAAGGATTATTTTCTTCACTAATTTGAAGATACATTCTCAATTTATAATTAGTGAAGGAAAATTTTCTCTCATTAAATAAATTTGTTCTTCACAATATATTATTTGTGAGGGAATAAAGTTATTCACTAATTTTAAATAATCCTTCTTAAAATATTATTTGTGAAGGAAACCAATATTTCACTAAATAACAATATTCCATTACTAAATACAATTTGTGAAGGAATAAGTTATTCAGAATATATCCTTCACAAAAAATATTTAGTTACTACTTAGCGAAGGATACCCAATTACGAGAAGGTCTAATGCGAGCACTCGTGTGAAGGAAATATTTCTTCGCAATAAATCACTTGTGAGAGATATAGGGCCTCTAGTGAAGGATTTGTCCTTCACTAGAAGCCATTTTTGGTGGTGTGTGTGTGTGTGCACAACAAACTCATATTAAATATTCAATACTCTATTGTTTCTATCATGCTAGAAGGCGACGTTCGATATTCTAAATATCTTTGAACGTTACAACTTAATATAAAATATTTGAGAGGTTTGTTATTAATTTGTCTCATCTTGTTTAGCGCGCATGCACATATATATATATAAAATACGTGTCATATTAATTAACATGCGAAGCATGTTTGCATAATATATAATATATATATAGTATAAGCATGCACATATAGAATACTATATTCTACATAGATTGATTATGGACTTTTATTCTAGTTCGGTTTACTAGAGCCACCAAGTGAACCAAAAGGTCAAACTCTAGGGGTGCAAGAATTAATATTTAAATATAACTATTACATTTAAACCCGGGCTCCATTACAAACGGGTCTTCAAGTGCTCCTTGATCCTTGATCTCCAATTCTTCAAAATTAATTCTAACTATTCCTATTACAAAACTATTTTAAAATAAATAGAAACCTTGATCAGCTGTCAAGGGGAAGTACATAGGAAGGATATATAATTTATATTAAGAAAAATTAGAGAAGACGAGGTACGCATACCCCATTTAATAAAACTCATACATTCACGCATCCAACTAAAATAAAATCCAATCATATTGGTCAATAGTCCATAATCAATCTCATTTATTATCATACACATCACCATATGCATCAATAAATAACACTCATCTCATGAATAATAAACATTCAATATATATATTGATATCATTTAATGGGCAAATTTAGTTAGTATAAAATCTAATTTTGAATCGAAATAAACTCATTTATTTTAATTCAAATTTAAATCAAAACAAACCTCTTTTATTTTAATTTATCCTAGTTTGAATAAAATAAACTATTTTATTTTAGTCAAAATCTTTAATCAAAATAAACTCTTTTATTTTAATTAATTATGGAATCTAATTCCAAGTAAAAATAAATAAAAATAAAACTCTTTTATTTAAAGGAAACACGGATTCTTTTCCTATTCACAAATAAACACTTTTATTTATCTTATTTCATATCTAAATAAACTCCTTTATTTAAGGAAACATGGAATCCAATTTCAACTCCAATTTGTTATCATGGAATCTAATTGCAACTCTAATTAGTTAGTAAGAAATTTAATTTTAAAATTAAAATAAACTTTTTTATTTTAATATTAAAATAAACTTTTTATTTTAATTATAAAATTATTAAAATATATATATATATATATATATATATATATATATATATATATATATATAAGTAATCATATATATATAAAAACGAAAAGGCGTGAACCTGATTCATTATACATCCTGATAGGGATGAACATGGTGCGGTTTGAAGTCCAAACCGCACCCGAAACCGCTTAGGTGCGGTTTGAAAAATTCAAAATCGCACCCGAAACCGCTTGTGATTGGTGCGGTTCGGTTTTAAAGTGTGCGGTGCGGTTTTAATTGGTACGATTTCGGTTCCAAAACCAATTGAAACAACAAAAAAGTTTAAGCCTTCAATAAAATTTAACATAAAACTTACATCGAACAATTAACTTAGTGACAAAGTCGACAATGAGAATTATATCAAGCATGCTTTAAAACTAAAATATGCGCTATATAAAACAACGGAGACTATTCGATAATAAGCAAGAATGTTTATCTAGTTCCCCAAAAATTAAAAGTATATACTGAAGATAGAATAAAATATATTGCAGGGAGGACTAAAAATAATCTATTAGACTATTACAATTATAGCATTGACATTAACCAATGCATCAAGTGCTCAAGCCCCTCAACTATAAGCCCCTCCAATAACGCATCAAACAAATTCAAAATTTCAAAATCCAATTGCTTAATTTTTGACTCTATAACCTCTAACATATTCTTTCAATTGGTAAAAAAATGACAGTGCAAGACTGAGATTTTCTCTGAGCGTGTTCAAGTGAAAAGTAACTTTAGAATTTACTAGAGATAATACATACATACATACACATGGTGCGGTTTCGATTTTATGCGGTTTGGTTTTGGCTAGTAACAAAACCGGAACTGTAAATTTGGTTATTCAGCCCACCTAAAACCGCCACATATGCCGGAACCGTTGGTGCGATTTCGGTTCCAATTTGATTACTTGCTCAGCCCTACATCCTGATATCACATGGTTTCACTTATGTACTTAACAGGATATATACATTAGATACGATATAAATCTATATATACTTAATCTAAGAATCAAAACACCACCATTATATATATATAATAACTGGATTAACCACGGACAGTGACAGCGGCAAAACAGATTTTGCATTTTTTTTAAAACTAAATTTTATACAACAAATTATGCCCAATTAAATTGTTATAAACACATCAATATACATATCAAATTAAAATAATTAATAATTTACATAAAGGTTTGACTCTGATGCCACTGTTAGGTTTGCAATATTTATGAACGCAATCAAATTGCACAATATAAGAGGAAACGTGAAAAAACAAAGTTTTAAAATTTTATAAACCATATACCCGGATCACCCTTTATGCACAATTATTAATTAAACGAAAAGATAATGAACAAGAATCATACCTTTGAAGATTCGAGCTTCCTTAGGTACGAGTTCACCGCCAAATCCTTTCGCGTCCAACTTGAATCCACCGGGTTTGGTTCGTTCCTTTGATCAACGTTAGCTACCCAAGTGTTTGGCCTCTAGAGGTGATCCACCAAGGAAGAAGAAGAATTCAAGAAGTTGGGTGGTTGGCTAAACTCTAGTTTTTCTATATCTATAGAAAAAGAACGTACTCTCCAACTCTTGAAATTACATATATTTTGATATCTGATATAAGACTCCTCTTATAAAGATATCAGGTAACCCTATTTAATTAAAATAAGGTATTATTTATTTAATTAAACTCTTTTAATTAAATGGGCTCCCTAATCTTATTATGGATAATTAATTAAACTCTTTTAACTAATTTTTCCTCCTAATCCGATTAGGAATAAATGAGAGTACTTATATTAAATTAATTCCTAAACTCTTTTAGAAATTAAAATAATAATAATTGTAATAATATTAATAAGACTCCTCTTATTAATTTATATTTAATATTTTTAAAATATTAAATAATAAATATTAAGCTATTTAATTTATTCTATCACCATAGATTAAATTAAATATACTTAACATATTATTACAATTACGCCATCAACTTCTTAAATAATTATTATTCCTTTTATGGTGTGACCCTTTAGGTTCTCCATATTAAACCGGTTGCGAATAAATCAATTAGAATAATTCTAATCTTATTTAAATAAATAAATTAAACGATTAATTTATTTAAATAAATAATATTTATTCTACAATAGGGATAAGCCTCCCTAGCGATCAACGATTTTGTAGATAATATAGATTTCAACATTAATCATAAAAGAACCTTTGAGTAAATAGTTACCGTACAATTCAATCCTTCCACCATACAATGTCCCAATTAAATATAAGACATGAAATTACTGTCAAGTCTTATTTTATTTAATTATATGTATTTCGACTCTTAAATGCACAACACCAAATAATACAAATTAGAAACTCCTTTCTAATTTCATACTGCCTTGGCCAAGGACTATTGGATTGTCATTTATAGAATCACATATGACATTTCTCTTCTTTTTACTAGAAGTGGTAGATTTTTTATTGATCATACATTATCTTCATGTACAACTTATTATTCCCAAGCATACCCTTTGATATACCCTAAGGGTCTTAAGGAATAAATTAAAGTATAACTCATCATATACAAGATACTATGATGATCTCAAGTTCAAGGATCACTTGTACTACTATCACTACATAAATTCCTATTGACAGACAAGTAAAACTCTATTAGGTATTCCTTACCGAGTCACGTTCAGTGAACTTATTCTCTAATAAGCACCTACATACTTGCTTTAGTGTCTCCACACAAATGATCATGAGATCAATCATCCTCATCCAATGAGCAAGCAACGTATGTACCAATCTATCCGGATTCACTAATCCCCAATTTAGTAATCCAATGATTAGGAACTATTTTAGTTTTAAGCTTTCTAAGAATTTAGATCTCATTAGAATGATCATCATTATTCTAAAAGAATTGCTTAAAACTATGGGTTTATCACATATTATAAAACAGCATCATGTAGATAATTAAAAGCCTTTAATAAATTAATAATTTTTATTAATAAATGAATAAGATTGTTAAAAAGTATATGCTTTATCATCAAACATGATTGGCCGGTGTGCATACTACTTTCAAGTACTATTCACAGGGTACTATTCACGGTGCACTATTTACCCAAAAAATATATTTTTTTTCTGTCCAAATTATTTTTGGTACATGAATATTATTCTTGAATTTAGCTCTACAAAGAAGTATCATGTTGACAATTTGGACGTTATTGATTTTTGGATAAATTAAATTATAAATCTTTAAAATTTATCCTTGAACTTGTTTTATTGAATTATTATGTTATTGTCATCATCCTCATGCTTATATTGTGATGAAAGTCATCTTTGATTTATGTGCAGAGATGGACTTGGTATGATTATAACCAGGGATTATTCGGTATACTCATGACCGTAATGTGATTAATGATGTGGTGAATGTCCTCATTGGCCTGTAGTTCATTGATGGACAGTTGTTGGTATGATTATGACCAGAGATTATTTGGTATAATCATGATCATTGATGATTACACGAATATCCTTGACCGTGATGCAGGGATGAATCGATTTTATTTATTAAGCTGAGTCTCAGCGATAAAGTTGATGAAAAACTTTTTAAATCATAGAAGATAGTAGATTTTATACTCTACTTGACTCTTCTAATGAAATGCTTATTCCGCTGCAGTTGTTGATCTAAAACTTGTTGTCTATTATATTCTATCAGTTGTTATACTGTTGAAGGCTAAGGATAATTTATTCTACATTATCTTAGTCATAATATTTCTTACTAGGCTAGTTGAGCTCACTCTTTCTTTCACTGCTCTCTTCAGGAAATGAGAATATAGCTGGGACGAGTCGAGGAACGGAGTGATGGTCCAGATGATAACATTAGTTGTCTTCACTATTATGTTAAATAGTGTGATAATAAATGTAATAAGGACTCCATTTGAGTTTGAATACTGTCTAGAAGACAATATTCGTATTAAAACTCTTAGATTATGTTTTGTCATATTTTACACGACTGTTGTATAATTAAGTTGTATTTGAATTTTGTACCATGTGTCTGACGACCCAAGATGGGTGATGTATACTTATTTTGGGGGCGTCACAGTTGGTATCAAAGCTTAGGGATATGATACCTGGCTGAGATGTGAGACAAGAACTATTAGGGGAGAGACGGAGAATTCATTCGCTAGTATGACCTACCTAAGTTTATTTGGTATTTAATTGGTTGGTCAGAGTATAGGGATAATATGTGATATGTTAATTAACCCTTATTTTGTGACAGTGTTTAAAAATGATATCTGAAAATGTTGAGATCAACAATGAAGCACATGAGACCGTTGAGTCACTAACGATCAATACCCAGGATAATATGCAACAGGAAGATAATAATCCTCAAGTAAATAACAACACCGATCAAATGATGAACGATGGGATGTTCAGAGACTTTATGCAATTCATGCAACATTAGGTAAGAGAGACTCCTGTTCAAAAATATAGGTGGAAATAATGGCAACCCACGGTTGGTCACCGCTAAGTAGTTTAAGGAGCTAGGACCACCGAAGTTTTTGGAAAAGTCAAAACCACTTAAGGCGGAGACGTGGTTAAAGAATATCACCAAGATATTTGATGTCTTGAGATGCTCCGAGGAGCAAAAGGTTCCCTTTGCCACCTTTATGTTACGTGAAGAGGCAGATTACTGGTGGGAATCTGTAAAACGTATCCTGCCTGATGCACTCAAGATGTCTTGGAAGAAGTTCCAAGAACTGTTCAACGACAAGTACTTTTCTGAAAGTATTCGTCACATGAAGGAGGTGGAGTTTATCAAGTTGGAGCAAAACAATATGACCGTGTTGCAATACGAGGCTAAATTTGCGGAGTTATCCCGATTTGAATCCCATTTGGTCGATAATGAGGAGCGAATGACGTAAATGTTTCTAAGAGGTTTGAAACCTGATATACGTCAATACCTCATTTATCACAAACTTTGTTTATATTCAGATGTTGTGAATAGGGCTCAGTTATTGGAGAGCGATAATGAGTCAGCACAACCAAAAGGTAACGAGCAATAACACGATAATAATCATACCGGTGGCAACGGCCATTGGAACAATGATAACCATCATGGAGGAAATTATCATGCCAAGAATGGTAACCACTCCGGTGGTAATCATGGCCAAGATAATAGGAGTGGAAATTTCAAGAAGAGAAGGTTCAACAACGATGGAAAGACAACAACACCAACACCCGTTTTCAAGGAAGGAGAACGACCACCAATTGTATGCTTCAAATGCGGAGTGGAGGGATATATCAGTCCAAACTACATGATGCAGTCCAAAGCATGTTACAATTATGAAAAAGAAAGTTACCTAGCCCAATTTTATCGTGTACTAAAGTCAAGTCCAGCTGGGATGGTGGCACCAAAGGCGGATACAGACAAAACAAAGTCGGTGGTTTCAAGAAGAGCGTTTTTCGTGACTTCTCAAAAAGCGAGTAACCCAAACGAAGTTAGCATGGGTTAGTTAGTTATAAATTTTTACGAAGTCTATACCTTATTAGATATCGGTTCTACCCATTCTTTTATCTCTCTTGCTTGCGCTCAACGTTTAAATTTGACTCCGTAGAAATTAGACTTTGACTTATCTGTTGAAACTTCGTTAGTAGAAACCTTCGTTACCTCCATTGTTTATAAATCTTGTTGATTCAAATCGACACTTTCACATTACCTGTCGATCTTATCTATTTGAAAATACTTGCCTTTGATGTGATTTTAGGAATCGATTGGTTAACTACTCATCACGCTTTTCGTAAGGTTGTTAGCCTTCATATTCTTAACCAACCTATCATGTAAATTCAAGCAACCAAACCCTAAAGTCAATCATTATCATACCAAGCCATAAGTAAAGAGCCTCGAGCCTTTCGTTGGTGACTTCCTTGTGTGGAATGCACCGAAGCTGAACTTTTTGTAGGGGACATTGTGAATGACGATGACAAGTTTATATGGATCAATGTGATGTACTATCCAAGTCTTGGATGAGAGTCACAGTTTTGAATGATATTTCTATTGTTAATAAATTCCTGACGTATTCTCGAAGAACTTCCTAGCCTACCCCAGAGCGTGAAATCGAATTTTGTATTGACCCCAGTATAAAAACCCATTTCGTATAACTTATAAATGATGAAGATAGAGTTAAAGACTCTAGGGACCCACGTGAAGATAATGAATATACGGTTAGAATTGACTTTAATCGATAAAGTTAAAGCCGCTCAAGCTACATACTCAAAGCTGATGAATATGAAGAAGAAGGTTCAAGAAGGCGTTATTCTAGAAGCAAGAATCGACGAAGAGAGAAAATCTCAACCCTCGATTTAATTGGCCCATTTGAAATCCTCAATCGAGTAGGAACTGTGGCCTATAGACTCGTTTTACCACCAAGTATGTTGCGTGTTCATAACATTTTTCACGTATCGATGTTACGTAAATATGTAGACGACCCGGACCACATTATTGAATTAGAACTAGATGAGATAGCAGAAGATTTAACGTATGAGGAGATACGTGTTAAAATCTTGGATAAAAAGGATCATATTCGACACTCAAAGGTTATGCCTCAAGAGTTAGAATCTAAAATAAAGTCACGGTATCCTCACCTCTTCGGCATACCAGGTACGTATGTAAATTTTGAGGGCAAAATTTCATAAGGAGAGGAGATTGTGAGACCCCAAATTTTATGAATAAAGATTTAAATTTTTTAAAATATTTTTTAATATTATGGTGTGGATTTGATATAATGTTATAATTGTGGGTAATATTTATAAATTTTGCAAAGTAAGCAAGTTGTCATAAAATATTCGATTGGTCGGGAAATATTCTTTTTGTCGGGAAATATTCGTACGACGACACAATCATTGGTGGACCCCACAACCGAAGTATTATCGTAGTAAGAAAATGACATAATTATCTTTTTATAAAAATAACGGCTAAAGTGTTACCGTTAAAACTGTTGAACTACTCGGTAGTAAAAGTACAATAATACGCATGGTTGCATAGTAGCACACGGTATTGATTATTGATGCTTACGTGATAAGTCACTCAGTTATACTCAATTATTACTACAGTAATTGTTGCATCATATCTCTCATATTATTGATTCAATTATTGTCACAGTATCATCTTCATAATATGTTATATTATTAAATCAATAATTGAGACGGCAAAATTATTCATATTATTATTTGTAATATTGACAATGTCTAGAAGTTCTGTCAAGGAGAGGTTTGGTCACCTAATTGCGCGCCAATAAGGAGAAATTCTTATCGGAAAGCCCCCTCTTTTCTGAAAACGACTTGGTTGTTAAATATTGTGAATTATAATATTAATGATGAATAAGTTCGTGTTGATTAAAGATGAAATTGATAGTTTCATTGTGTGGGAATTATTAGTGTTAGTGAAAATCGACATTTATTTCGATAATAATTAATGTCTAGAGGTTATATTGACCAATCGGATAATTAATCGGATAAATGAGCAATTGATTACTATTAATTCACATGCTTATAACTATTTGTTCACATGTGTGTACTATTGATTCACATTCTTGTACTATTAGGGGAGTTGGTGCAAGATTGATAATACTTGCATGACTAAGTTAAAAATGAAGGTATAAATAGAGGTACTATAATGTAATTCGTATTTTTACATGTCTAGAACTATTGATTCACATGATTTACTATTGATTCACATTTATTTACTATTAGGGGAGGTGGTGCAAGTTTGATAATAATACTTGCAAGACTAAATTAAAAATGAAGGAAAAGAGGAAGGTATTATACTGTAATATTTTGAGCCCCAAAATGTGTAATTATTGAAACTATATTTTTCTATAAATAGAAGCTCATTCTTCCTTCATTTCTCACCAATTCACTAAAGCTATAGAGTAATTATTATAGAGAGAAATTATAGAGAGAAAGAAGAAGAGAAGTCTGCTACCTCACTATTCCAGCATCCAGTCTTCTTTTGAGGTAAGGGGTATTATTCTTTCGTATTCATGAAGAGAGCTTCTGTTATTTCATTTTTTATTATTATGTTAAAATAACTTGTCTATACGAAGTACCGCATACATGGTGAAATTTTTCTGTTATTCTATTCTTTATTATTATATTGGAATAACCTGTCTATGTGAAGTACCACATACATGGTGAAATTCTTCTGTTATTCCATTCTTTATTATTAAGTTGGAATAACCTGTCTATGCGAAGTACCACATACATGGTGAAATTTTTTCGTTATTCCATTCTTTATTATTTTGTTGGAATATCCTGTCTGTGCGGCTTACGCATGACCAGCTTCCATTCTTTATTATTCTGTTGAAATATCCTGTCTGTGCGTATTACACAAGACCTGGTTCCATTATTTATTATTCTGTTAGGAATAACCTGTCTGTGCAGTCTATCGCATGCCTGGTGAATTTTTTTGTTATTCCATTCTTTATTATTCTGTTAGAAATGATCTGTCTACGTGGACTACCGCATGACGGATGAAAATATATTTGCAGTTTCGTATATTCTATTATACTCGTATGAGATATCATTTCTTTTGTACTCATCATGGAATATCATTTTCTTTGGTATTTTTCTTTTACGAGTTACTATTTACAGGTTACTATTCACCCGATTACTATTCACTATAGTATCATTCACTCGGGTATTTGGGCCACTTTTCGTGTTGGAGTACTATTCACGGGTTACTATTCACCCAAATTACTATTCACCCGAATATTATTTACTCGGGTATTTGAGGTACTTTTCATGTTAGGATACTATTCACGAGGTACTATTCCTGAAGTACTATTCACAGGATACTATTCACGGGATACTATTTACCCAAAAAATATATTTCTTTTGTGTCCAAATTATTTTTGGTACATGAATATTATTCTTGAATTTTGCTCTACAAAGCAGTATCATGTTGACAATTTGGACATTATTAATTTTTGGATAAATTAAATTATAAATCTTTAAAATTTATCCTTGAACTTGTTTTATTGAATTATTATGTCATTGTCATCATCCTCATGCTTATATTATGATGAAAGTCATATTTGGCTTACGTGCAGAGATGGACTTGGTATGATTATGACCAGGAATTATTCGGTATAATCATGATCGTAATGTGACGAATGATGTGGTGAAAGTCCTTATTGGCCTGTAGTTCATTGTTGGTCAGTTGTTGGTATGATTATGACCTGGGATTATTCGGTATAATCATGACCATTGATGATTACATAAATATCCTTGGCCGTGATGCAGGGATGATTCGATTTTATTTATTAAGCTGAGTCTTAGCGATATAGTTGATGAAAACCTTTTTAAATCATAGAAGATAGTAGATTTTATGTTCTACTTGGCTCTTCTAATGGATTACTTATTCCGCTGTAGTTGTTGATCTAAAACTTATTGTCTATTATATTCTATTAGTTGTTATACTGTTGAAGGCTAAGGATAAGTTATTCTGCATTATCTTAATCATAATATTTCTTACTGGGCTAGTTGAGCTCACCCTTTCTTTCACTGTTCTCTTCAGAAAATGAGAATATAGTTGGGACGAGTCGGGAAACGGAGTGACTGTCCAGATGATAGCATTAGCAGTCCTCACTATTCTATTAAATAGTGTGATAATAAATGTAATGAGGACTCCATTTTAGTTTGAATACTGTCTAGAAGACAATATTCATATTAACACTCTTAGATTATGTTTTGTCGTATTTTACACGACTGTTATATAATTAAGTTATATTTGAATTTTATACCATGTATCTGACTACCCAAGATGAGTGATGTATACCTATTTTGGGAGCGTCACAGGCGCAGTCATTTGTGGGCCCCACAACCGAATAACTGTCAGATGAAGAAAACGACAAGTTTGAGTTTTTATAAATAACGGCGTAATTGTTACCGTTAACACTGTTAGAATACCCGGTGGTTAAAATAGGTATTGCGCAGTATTGATGAATTATTGATCCTTAAGTAAGAAGACACTACTTAATAATTGTTACAGTAATTACTGTTCAATATTTTATTTTATTGATTCAATAATTGCTGCGTTGATATTTTATATTATTGTTGTTCAATAATTGTCACTGCACAGTATTTCCCATTATCAGATCACTAATTAATATTATTTGAATAATATTGTTAGATAGCATTATTGGCAATGTCTAAGAAAGTTCTGTCTAAGGAGAGGTTTGGTCACCTAATTGCACGCCAGTAAGGAGAAATCCTTATCGGAAAGCCCCCTCTTTCCTGGGAACGACCTGGTTGTCATAATTGTGATTCTTTAATATTATTTGTGAATAATTAATTATCGATTTATATGATAATGAAATATTTATTTTATATGGACATAAATGATGGATAGGAAAATATTTATTTTATGTGGTTATAAATGAAGGAATTATTGTTGAGGTATTTTATCAGTATTTTGTCGGATTGGAGGTATTAAAAAAATTAAATTGGTGTTCTTAAAGCTCTATTACGTGAGTTATAATTTTAATCCGACTGTTGGATTGTTGTGATTTTTGATATGTTATACACATATAAGTTGAGTATATGTCCAAAAATTTTGAACCGGTAAAAATTAATGCACGATGTGTTATGAATTTTAAAAGGTGTTAAAAATCGTCCGTTCGTGGAATTCAGATATTTTCTATTGGGAATTTGGAAAAACTTTCTTCCGCAAAGTTGTAGAGAATTCGATTTCGTATGGAATGGACATAAAATTTGTATTTTTCTGATATAAAGGTTATTTTATATGAATTGTTGAAGTTTCATAAAATAAAATGTTTTTATTATGGGTGGGACCCATTTTTGTTTTTTTTCAAAACATGTGCTAGAAAAATTTTCAAGTGTGATGGCTGGTCTTGAATGGCTAGTGCCGTAGGAGAAAAGAAATAAAAAATAATATTATTTTATTATTTAGTTTCTTTTAGCATTCTAGCATTTTTCTATAAATAGGCGCTTAAGTTAGAATTAAAAATCACACCAGAAACATAAGTTTTCTCTCTCTATATTATCGAGCGTATTTTTGTGAGTATTTAAATACTTTTAGTGTTGCTATTCAGTGCAAGGTTCCTTCGGCTTTACATCTGATATTCTAGTCAGAAATACTGCTCTTTTGATGTAAGGGATTGTAAGAGTTATTATGTTTTTCAGTTTCGTATATTTTTTCGACCCTCAAAAATTATGACAAAATTTGAAATGATAATTTGATGAGTTTTCTTGATTGTGTCCAAAAGTGGCGATTTTTTAGATGTATAGATTAGGAGTTATGAATTTTATGGAAAAGTACTATTTTAAATGTAAACCCTTATAACTCCTTATAGTTAACTCCAAAATTGGTGAAAATTTTGTTGGAAGTACATGTATGTAATAGTAGTATACTCTGTAAATTTTAGAATTTTTGGACAAAAGTATAGTTTATGATAAATGTCTAAATATTCGGCAGTTTTGGCCATATGAAAAATAGTAAATTAATTTTAAAAATTTTGAGAAAAATATATATTTAATATAGGACTATATTCTGCGAAATTCCAAAAAAGAAAATTTTCTGGGACTGATTTGGTATTTTTCATGAAAATAGACTAGTTATGAATAAATGAATTAAATATGTTATGTGAAGTAAGAAAATTGAAAAATAGGATTTTATGGCCTGAGAATCCTATATAAGGTATATACAGATTTTTGATGAGAGTTTTTGTTATTGCTGATGAAATCTTATGGATTTGGTATTTTGGGATGATTAAATTCATTAATTTATAAAGTGTAAACAATTAAAATAAATGATTTATAAGTTTAGGAAATGATTAAAATATTGTTGTAATAAAATTAGATTATGAGATTATTAAGTGATTTATAACATTTGGATGAAGGTGTATGAAATCATTGATTTAAAATATTATTTAATGATTAATAATATTAGTAAATAAATTTAATGTTATTATATAATGAATAATGTTATTATCTTCGTTGAAATATTATTTTTTGTTCAAATCATTTTTGATATAATATTATTCTTGAATTTTACTCCATAAAGCAGTATCATATTGACAATTTAGATATTATTAAATTATGGATAAATTAAATTGTTAAAGTCTTTAAAATTTTATCCTTTATCTCATGTGATCGATTCTTTTTATCATTGTCATGCGTATATTGTGTTGAAAGTCATCTATGACCAGTAGTGGATAGATGGACTTGGTATGATTATGACCATAGATTATTCGGTACAATCATGACCGTAATGTTACAAACGATGTGGTAAAAGTCATCTTTGGCCCGTAGTGCATAGATGGACTTGGTATGATTATGACCAGGGATTATTCGGTATAATCATGACCGTAATTAAAAACACGAATATCCTTGGCCCGTAGAGCATGAATAATTCGTGATCGTGATACTATTAAGCTGAGTCTCAGCATTATTGGTTTTACAGTTGTATATCTTTGGCCTGTAGTACAAAGATGGACTGTTGATTATTGGTTTTACAGTTGTATATCTTTGGCCTGTAGTGCAAAGATGGACTGTTGGTTATTGGTTTTACAGTTGTATATCTTTGGCATGTAGTGTAAAGTTGGACTATTGATTTACTTGATTATAAATATGAATTGTGATTTAATTATAATCTGTGGTGGTTCAGGTGAAGACATGTGATGAGAGTTCTATTTATCTTGGGTATCACCAAGAACTGTTGATGATTATTACAGGAATGAAATATTAACGATAGACTTTTAATCTAGAGGAGATAGTAGACATTATGTTCTACTTGACTCTTCTAATAGATTGTTGATTCTGCTGCTATTACGGTAATAAGAGTGTAGCTGGGTCGAGTGGGGGTAACAGAAAAATAGAACGGTGGTCTCTAGCTGTGGAAGTTCTCTCTAAGCAGTATAGAAAAGTGTGGTATATTTTATATATCATTTAGTAGTTGCATTTGGTGAATCAAATAGGGTGAGGCAAACCCAACGTTGGAAGGGTGTTTTGCCACTATCATACAAGATGTCTAACGACATGCGACTACTTGTTATCATAAGACATGGTTGTGCTCATCCACTTGTTGAGTATATCTACGAGCACTACCTATATAATCTTGGAGTTTGGATGAAATATAATTCTCAATTAGAGATAGTGGAGATAATTATATGTCAAGAGAAGACTCACCATTGGAGAGAATATGATAGTAATCTTCTCGTTTTTCTTTGGAGTCTATTGGCTCAACCAAGGATAATTCTGTGGGCATATGATATCTATCATAACCTAGACGCATGGCCTCCCATGTACGAAGGTTTCCTTGAGTATTTTTCAAAGATTTTAATTTCTAAAACAGTTATTGACTGTACCTTTATGTAAGGTGCTATTGTGATGTGCTATCAAAGGTTGGGATGAGAGTCACAGTTGGTATATATTTGTATCAAAACTCACAACATATGTGTTATTGTATTTTGCACGACAATTATAATAATAAAGTTATAGTTATTTTTTATACCATGTATTTGGCGTCTCAGAATGGGTTGGGCGATGTATACCTATTTTGGGGGCGTCACAAAACTTCATTATTTCAATTGTCGTGTAAAATACGACAACACATATGTTTTGACTTTAAATACAAATATTGTCTTCTAGACAATATCCAAACTCAAATAAGTCCTCATTAAAATCATTGATACACTATTTTACAAAATAGTAAGGACTGCTAAAACAACTGTCTGGACCCATCACTTCACACCCCGACTAGTTCTCGCTATATTCTCGCCTCTTGAGAAGAAAAATAGAACAAAAAGGAAAAGGGTGAGCTCAACTAGCCCAATAAAGAATATTATGACTAAGATAATGTAGAACAAATTATCGTTAGCCTTTAATACATCAGATAAAATATAATGGACAACTAGTTTTAGATCAATATTCGCAGCGAAAATAACAATTCATTAGAAGAGTTAAGTAGAGAATGAAGCCTACTATCTTCTATGATTTAAAAGTCCATCATCAATATTTTATTCCTATAACATCAATCAATATACATCTTGAACCAAATATTCATCTTTGCACTACGGGACAAAGATATTCATTTGTATCACCAGTTGGTCATGTTCATCTCAACACCTGTCCATCTTTACACTACAGGCCAAAAATATTCATCAGGTAATCAATCATCTTTGCACAACAGGCCAAAGATATTTAGTTATATCATCATTTAGGACCGAAGATGATGAAAAATATCTTAAATAAAATGAAGCCAATGAGATAAAAGAACAAAAATTAGGGATTCGTACTTCAGCTTATCCAAGTTCAAAAATACTCCATAATAATCAATTATGGAATAAAACTCAATAATGAAGATCAAAACATGGATACAATCAAAGATAGTAGCCAAAATAGACAACTTGGACAAAGAAAAGAAAATTTAATTTTTTTGTGAATAGTGCCGTATACATGAATAGTAACTCCGACATGAAAAGGTAGAAATTTTACAAGAAAAATCATACTTTATGAATAGTACTCGTGAATAGTATCGTACTCGTGAATAGTGTCGTATACGTGAATAGTAACCTCGACATAAAAAGGTAAAAATTTCATAATAAATTTCATACAAATATTTTGGCATAATGATATTGAACGAAATAATATCATTTACAAAAAAAAAATAACATCCCTTTCCTCAAAAGAACAATACTTCTAACTGGAATATCGGATATAATGTTGAAGACAATTTGCACTACTTATCAAATTTCAAAGTATCTAAATACTCACAAAAATACGCTCGATATTATAGAGTGAGAAAATTTCTGATTCTGGTGTGATTTTCATTTCTAACCTAAGCACCCTATTTATAGAAAAATGCTAGAATGCCAAAACAGACTTAACTTACTACCTGATGGCTTTACCTGCTGTTATTCACGCACACCACCATTGAAAAAAATTCTCAGCACACCAACAAGGACAAGAGTGGGGCCCACCCATTCTAAAAAATTTCCAAAAATATTTTAAATTTAAATAATATTTATAAACATCAATAATTCATAATAAATAGCCCTTTTATCCACATACAGATAATTTTTAATACCTTCATTTCGACAAAATACTGATAAAATACCTCAACATTAATTCCTTCATTTATATCCACATAAAATAAATATTTCCTTATCATATAAATCAATAACTAATTATTCACAAATAATATTACAGAATCAAAATAATGACAACTAGGTCGTTCCCATGAAATATGGGGCTTTTCGATAAGGATTTCTCCTTACTAGCGGGCAATTAGGTGACCAAACTCCTTTTCTAGATAGAACTTTCTTAGATATTGCCAATAATGCTATCTAATAATATTATTCAAATAATATAAATTATTGATCTGATAATGGAAAATACTATGCAGTGATAATTATTGAAACAATAATAATATAAAATATCAACATAGTAATTATTGAATCAATAAAATAAAATATTAAACAATAATTACTGTAACAATTATTGAGTAGTGCCTTCTTACGTAAGAAATAATAATTTAAAATACTGTGCAATACCATGTGCTACTGTGCAACCACGCGTATTACTGTACTTTAGCCACAAGGTATTCCAACAGTATTAACGGTAACAACTACGCCGTTATTCCTACAAATGACTGCGCCATCGTACGAATATTCACCGACAACAAGAATATTCCACGACCAAACGAATATTCCCCGACAACAATGAATATTTTATAACCACTTGCTTATTTTATAAAATTTGCACATTTCACCCATAACGAAAGTATTATATCAAATTAACACCTTATTATTCAAAATAATAATTAGAGGAAATTCAATTTTATTTATAAAAAGTTAGGGTCATACAACCTCCCCTCCTTATAAAATTTCGTCCTTGAAATTGAATTGACGTACGTACCTGGTGTTTCGAAAAGGTGAGGATACCTCGTTTTCATTTCCGATTCCAACTCCTAGGTCATTTTCTCAATAGAATGGTTTCTCCAAAAAACTTTGACTTATGGTATAACCTTTGTATGTAAGGCATGCTCCTTCCAATCCAAGATCTTGATAGGTACCTCCTCGCACGTTAAATCTTTGGCTATCTCGTCTGGTTCTAACTCAATAATGTGGTTTGGGTCTATCACATATTTACGAAGCATAGATATGTGAAAAACATTATGAACACGAGACATGCTTGGAGATAATGCGAGTCTATAGGCCACATTTCCTATTCGGTCAAGAATCTCAAATGGACCAATAAATCGTGGATTGAGCTTTTCTCTCTTCCCGAATCTTGTAACTCCCTTCCATGGAACAACACGTAACAATATATGATCCCCAATATTAAATTTCACGTCCTTTCGATGAAGATTCGCATAACTTATTTCTCGATACGGTGTCGTTTGTATACGTTGTCGAATTATTTGGATATTTTCTGTAGTCATACGCACCAACTCTGGTCCCAATAATGTTGCTTCACCCACCTCATCCCAACATAGTGGAGAGTGACACTTTCATCCATATAATGCTTCGAATGGAGCCACACCTATACTTACCTAATAACTGTTATTCTAGGAGAATTTTACCAATTGTAGGTACTTATCCCAACTCTCTTTGAAATCTAGGACACAGAGTCTTAGTAGATCTTCAAGAGTTTGAATAGTCCTTTCTGATTGCCCGTCCGTTTGAGGATGGTATGCTGAACTGAATCGTAAATCTGTGCCCATAGCTTTCTGCAAACTAACCCAAAATCGTAAAGTGAACTTGAGTCACGATCCAAAACTATGGATACTGGTATGCCATGCAATCTCACAATCTCATTCACATACATACGAGCAAGACATTCAAGGGAATAAGTCTCTCATATCGGCAAGAAATGAGCAGACTTGGTTAACTTATCAGTAATAACCTAAATCGCATCCATGCCTTGAGAAACCTTGGGAAGACCCGTAACAAAATCTATGGTAATGTGTTCCCACTTCCATTTTAGAATCTCAAGTGGTTGCAATGGACCCTTTGGCATTGATGCTCCGCCTTTACACGTTAACAAGTTAAATACCTCGAGATAAACTCTGCGATCTCTCTCTTCATATTGCTCCACCAAAATATATGTCGAAGATCATGATACATTTTGGTACTCCCAGGTTGGATTGCAAACGGTGTGTTGTGTGCCTCCATCATGATTCTATGCTTCAAGTTAGAATCACTAAGAATACAAAATTTGGAGTTGACTCGAAGTATTCCTTCTTCATCGATTCTTGCTTCTGGAATAACACCTTCTTGTACTTTCTTCTTCATACGCATCATCTCTGGGTCTGCAGGTTGAGTAACCTTAACTTTATCGATTAATGTCGATTCTACTCATATGTTTGATATCATCACGTAGGTACTTGGAGCCTTTAACTTTATCTCCATCCTTTGTAAGTCGTACAAAATGAGTTTTTGTGTTAACAACATCGCACTCGTACCCGCATACGATCTTCTACTCAATGTGTCAGCTACCACATTTACTTTTCCAGGATGATATTGAATGGTATGATCGTAATCTTTCAACAGCTCGAGCCAATGTCGTTGCCACATGTTGAGTTTCTTTTGGGTGAAGAAATATTTAAGGCTCTTATGATCCGTATAAATCTCCACTTTCTCCTCATACAAGTAGTGTCTCCCAATCTTCAACGCGAAAGCGACTGCTGCCAACTCCAGATCATGAGTAGGATAATCCCTCTCATATTCTTTGAGTTATCGCGAGGCATAGGCTATGACATTCCCATGTTGCATGAGAACACATCTTAACCCTTTACCTGAAGCATCGCTCTAGATAACAAATCCATCTGAACCAGATGGTATTGTCAGAACAAGTGCCGAAATGAGTCTCCTCTCGAGCTCTTGGAAACTCTTCTCGCATTCTTCGCACCATACAAATTTTATATCTTTCTGAGTCAGCTGAGTTAACAGAGTAGTGATTCGAGAAAATCCTTCCACGAATCTTCAATACTAACTAGCTAAGCCTAGAAAGCTACGTATTTCGATTACTTACTTAGGTTACTCTCAACTATGACTCATATCCCAATCTTGGATAGCACATCACAATGGCACCTATCAGTTTACCACCACACGAATATGGCGTCCCCTATAAAGAGTCTGGCTTCAGTGCATTTCATAAAGGAAGTCACCAGCGAGAGGCTAGGGTACCAACTCTCGTAGTTGGATTTTTAACTCCTGAAGTTCAATAGGAGCCATTCGATATGGGATTTTGGAAATGAGTTTTGTATCAGGTTCAAGGTCAATAAAGAATTCAACTTCACGTTCTGGGGGTAGACCGGGAAGTTCTTTAGGAAATATGTCAGGAAATTCACTAACAACATAAATATTATCCAAATCTGACGTATTTTTGTTCAAGTCCATAACATGGGCTTAGAAAGCTTGACATCCGTTTTTCAATAAGCGATGACTTTATGGCTTGATATGACAGTGATTGACTTTAGTGGTCTGGTTACTTGAATTTGAATAACAGGTTGGTTAGGAATATGAAAACTAATAACCTTACGAAAATAATCAATTTTAGCATGATGAGTGGTTAACCAATCAATCCCTAAAATTGCATCAAATGCAAGTATTTTCAAAGAAATAAGATTGACAAGTAATGTGATGGTCCCAACTTGAATCAAGCAAGATTTATAAACCGTGGATGCAATGAAAGTTTCTCATAACGGAGTTTCAACAGATAAGTCAAAGTCTAATTTCTCAAGGGTCAAGTTCAAACGTTGAGCACAAGTAGGAGAAGTAAAAGAATGGGTAGAACCGGTATCTAGTAAGGTATAAACTTCGCAAGAGTTTATGATTAACTAACCTGTAATAACTTCATTCGGGTTACTTATTTTTTGAGAAGTCACAAAAAATGCTCTTCTTGAAACCACTGACTTTATTTTGTCTGAACCCGCCTTTAGTGCCACCCTCCTAGCTGGACTTGGTTTCACTACAGGAAAATCTCGAGCTATATGACCTTCCTTTCCACAGTTATAACACACCTTGGATTATTGTGGGCAGTATGGGCTTATGTGTCCCTCTTTCCCGCATTAATGACATACGATCGGTGGTCGTTCTTCTCTCCTAGAAACAGTTGATGCTGGTGATGACATCTTCACGTTGCCATTGTTGTACTTTCTCTTTTTGAAATCTCCCCCCGACTTACTTCTTCTACTATCATGGCCACAATTACCACCAGAGTGGTTACCGCTTTTGTCCGGATATTTTCCTCCCTGCTGATTGTCATTGCTTCTATGACTGCTGCCACCAGTATGACCCTGATTGTGGTCCCTCGGTTGAACAGGCTCATTATCTCGCTCTAATAATTGAGCCATGTTCACAACATCTGAATATAGAGAAAATTTGTGAGAAATAAGATATTGACGAATTTCGGGTTTTAGACCTCTCCGAAACATCCGCATCATACGTTCCTCATTCTCTACCAAATGAGGTGCAAACCTGAATAACTCCGCGAACTTAGCCTCGTACTGGGACACAGCCATGTTGTTCTGTTCCAGTCTAATAAACTCTACCTCCTTCATATGACGAATACTTTTAGGAATGTACTTGTCATTGAACAGTTTTTGAAACGTTTCCCAAGACATATTGAGTGCGGCTGGCTGGGTACGCTTCACAGATTTCCACCAGTAATCTGCCTCACCACGGAATATAAATGTGGCGAATGGAACCTTTTGTTTCTCTATCCATCCCAAGACATCAAATATCTTGTTAATTTGCTTAACCCATGTTTTCGCCTTGATTAGATCCGGCTTTCCCAAAAGTTCTTGTGGTCCCAACTCTTTGAACTGCTTGGTTGTGACAAGCCGCGCGTTGCTATTATTTCCACCCATATTTTGTACACGAGTCTCCCTCGTCTAATTTTGCATGAACTGCAAAAAGCTTCTAAACATCACATCATTCATCGTTTGATCGGTGATGTTGTTTGTAGGAGGAACATTGCCGTCCTGTTGTACGTTCTCCTGGTTGGTGATTAAAGGTGTCTCAATAGTCTCATTCACCCCATTGTTAACATTTTCAGCTGCCATTCTCAAATACTGTCATAAAACAAGGGTTAATTAAAGAAATTGACATACCACATATTATCCCACTATTCTGACCGACCAATTAAATATCAAATAAGCTTAGGTAGGACAAACTACCGAATGATTTACTCGTCTCTCCCCTCCTAGTTCTATTCCCCGATCTCTGCCAGATACCATATCCCTAAGCTCTGATACCAACTGTGATGCCCCCAAAATAGGTCCACACAACCCATTCTGAGTCGCCAAATACATGGTACAGAAATAACTACAAACTTCATTATTACAATTGTCATGCAAAATACGACAACACATATGTTGTGAATTTAAATACAAATATTGTCTTCTAGACAATATCCAAACTCAAATAAGTCCTCATTACAATCATTGATATACTATTTTATAAAATAGTAAGGACAACTAAAACAACTGTCTGGACCCATCACTCCACACCCCGATTAGTTCTAGCTATATTCTCGTCTCCTGAGAAGAAAAATGGAACAAATTATAATGACAACAAATATTCGCAGCGTAAAACAAATATAAAATAAAATACATCAATACATCAGATAAAATATAATGGGCAACCAGTTTTAGATCAATATTCACAGCGTAAATAACAATTCATTAGAAGAGTTAAGTAGAGAATGAAGTCTACTATCTTCTATGATTTAAAAGTCTATCATCAATATTTTATTCTTGTAACATCAATCAATATACATCTTGAACCAAATATTCATCTTTGCACTATGGGCCAAAGATATTCATTTGTATCACCAGTTGGTCATGTTCATCTCAACACTGTCCATCTTTATACTATGGGCCAAAGATATTCATCAGGTAATCATTCATCTTTGCACTACAAGCCAAAGATATTCAGTTATATCATAATTTAGAACTGAGGATGATAAAAAAATATCTTAAACAAAATGAATCCAGTGAGATAAAAGGACAAAGATTCAGAATTCGTACTTCAGTTTATCCAAGTTCAAAAATACTCCATAATAATCAATTGTGGAGCAAAATTAAAGAATGAAGATCAACACACGGATACAATCAAAGATAGTAACCAAAATAGACAACTTGGACAAAGAAAAGAAAATTTAATGTTTTTTTGAATAGTGCCGTATTCGTGAATAGTGCCGTATACGTGAATAGTTTCGTATATGTAAATAGTAACTCCGACACGAAATGGTAGAAATTTTACAAGAAAAATCATACTTCATGAATAATGCCGTATACGTGAATAGTGCCGTATACGTGAATAGTAACTTCGACATAAAAAGATAAAAAATTCATACCGATATTTCGGTATAATGATATTGAACGAAATAACATTATTTACGAAGAAAATAACATCCCTTACCTCGAAAGAATAATACTTCTAACTGAAATATCGGATATAATGTTGAAGAAAACTAGCACTGCTTATCAACTTTCAAAGTATCTAAATACTCATAAAAATACTCTCGATATTATAGAGTGATAAAATTTCTAATTTTGGTGTGATTTTCAATTCTAATCTAAACACCCTATTTATAGAAAAATACTAGAACGCCAAAATAGACTTAACCTACTACCTGATGGCTTTGCCTGCTGCTATTCACGCACACCACCATTAAACAAATTCTCAGCACACCAACAAGGACAAGAATGGGACCCACCCATTCTAAAAAATTTCCCAAAATGTTTTAAATTTAAACAATATTTAGAAACATTAATAATTCATAATAAATAGTCTTTTTATCAGAAAAATACGAATTTTATATCCATTCTATAGAAAATTTAATTCTCTACAACTTTGTAGAAGAAAGGTTTTCCAAATTTCAAACAAAAAATGACCAAAATCCACATACGGATAATTTTTAATACATTCATTCCGACAAAATACCGATAAAACACCTCAACATTAATTTCTTCACTTATATCTACATAAAATAAATAATTCATTATCATATAAATCAATAATTAATTATACACAAATAATATTACACAATCACAATAATGACAACCAGGTCGTTTACAAGAAAGAGGGTGTAACGACCCCAAAATAGGTCCATTCCATCCCAACCCATTCTGAGTCGCCAAATACGTGGAACAAAAAACAACTACAACTTTATTACAATAATTGTCGTATAAAATACAACAACACATATGCTGTGAGTTTGGATACAAATATATACCAAATGTGACACATGTCCCAACCGTGGACAACACCTCATAGTGGCACCTTACATAAAGGTATAGTCAAAGACTATTTTAGAAATTAGAATATTTGAAAAGTGCTCAAGGAAACCTTCGTACATGGGAGGCCATGCGTCTTGGTTATGATAGATATCATATGGCCACAGAATTATCTTTGGTTGACCTAATAGACCCCAAAGAAAAACAAGAAGATTACTATCATATTCATTCCAATGGTGAGTCTTCTCTTGACATATCATTATCTCCACTGTCTTTAATCGTGAATTATACTTCAAACAAACACCAAGATTATATAGGTAGTGCTCGTAAATATACTCAGCAAGTGGATGAGCACATCCCTGTCTTATGATGACACGAGATTGTATATCATTAGACATCTTGTATGATAGTGACAAAACACCCTTCCAACGTTGGGTTCACCTCACCCTATTTGATTCACCAAATATAACTACTAAATGACGACCACCGTTCTATTTCCCTATTACCCCCGCTCGACCCAGCTACACTCTTATTACCTGAAAGGAATTGTGAAACAGAAGGGTGAGCACAACTAGCCCAGTAAAGAATATCATGACTAAAGATAAATAAATTATCAATAGCCTTTAACAGTAATAAATCAGAGAATTAGAACATATGGTAGATGATAAAACTTTTCAACCATAGTTGCAGCGGAACGAGCAATCCATTAGAAGAGTTAAATAGACCATAAAGTCTATTATCTTCTCCATGTTTAAAATTCACCAACAATATTTTATTCCTGTAACATCAATCAACAGTTCTGGTCCACAAACATATGAATAACTCATAATCATAATTGTGATTCTAAATTCCTCTTCACATCCAGAACGAAAATAATTTTCATCACATGTCTTTACCTGAAACATCAAAGATCATGGTTATACCAAATCACAGTTCCTCTTTATAATCATACTAATAATTTCATCTTTGCACTACGGGCCAAAGATATTCATCAACAGACCATCTTTGCACTACAGACCAAATATATTCATCAACAGGTCATCTTTGCACTACAGGCCATAGATATTCCTCAACAGTTTATATTTGCACTACATGCCAAATATATTCATCAACAGTTCATATTTGCACTACAGGCCAAATATATTAATATCTCAAAGAAATATATAATCATTTCGGAATTTATATAAACAATAATTATAACCATGTTAATCAATTCATCTTTACACTTAAGCTAAATATATTCAATTATAAATTCAATGGTCATGATCATACCAGTTAACAATTCATCTTTGCACTACAAGCCAAAGATATTCCTCAGTCACGATCATACTAATAATTTACCCATCTTTACACTCAATTGAAAGAGAAATTCAACATCAGGGTTATAAAAATATTATATATGATAATAAAAAAAATATTATCAATAACTGCATTTATTTTCAAGAGCAACAATCATAAATCAACGATAATTTGGTCACAAAAAGAAACTAATTTTTTTTTCGTGAATAGTAACTTATAAATAGTAATCCCGACTCAAAAAGGTAAAAATTTCACAATAAAATCCATACCAATATTTCTGTATAATGATATTGAAAGAATAATATTTCTTAAGCTTATAAACAATTTATTTTAATTGTTTACACTTTACTAAATAATGCATTTAATCATCCTAAAATGCCAAACTCATAAAATTTTATTACCAATAACCAAAACCCTCATCAAAAATCTGCATATACCTAATATAGGATTCTCAAGCCATAAAATCCTATTTTTCAATTTTCTTACTTCACATAACATATTTAATTTATTTACTCATAACTAGTCTATTTTTATGAAAAATACCAAATCAGTTCCAAAAATATTTTTTTTCTGGAATTTAGCAGAATATAGTCCCATATTGAACATATATTTTTCTCAGAATTTTTAAAACTCATTTACTATTTTTCATATGGCCAAAACAGCCGATTATTTAGACATTTATCATAAATTATAATTTTATCCAAAAATTCCGAAATTCACAGAGTACACTGATATTACATAGATATACTTCCAATAAAAATTTCATCAATTTTGGAGTTAACCACAAGGAATTATAGGCGGTTACTTTTAAAATAGTCTTTTCCCGTAAAATTCATAACTCTTAATCTATACACCCAAAAATCACTATTTTTGGACACAATCAACAAAACTCATCAAAATATCATTTCAAATTTTTCCAGAATTTTTTGAAGGTCAGAAGAATTACGAACTGAAAAACATAATAACCCTTAAAATCTCTTACTATCCCTTATCTCAAAAGAGCAACACTTCTGACTGGATATCAGATATGACGCTGAAGGAAACTTACACTGATGAATAGCAACTCACCAAGTATCTAAATACTCACAAAATACACTTGATAATCTAGAGAGAAAAAGAGAGAAAACTTATGAATTCTGGTGTGATTTTTAATTCTAATTTAGCCCTCTATTTATTGGAAAATATTAGCACGCCGAAGCAGACTTGACCTGCAACCTGATGGCTTTATCTGCTACTATTGCCACCCATCACATTTAAAATAAAATTCAACACAGTTCTTCACCAACAACCAAAAGTGGGGCCCACTCAATTTCAGAATTTTTTACCAAAATCATTTATAAACCTAATTTTCGAATCATTCACCTCTTAAAATTCATAACAAATTATACGTTCATTTTTAACGGTTCAAAATTCGTGGACATATACTCAACTTATATATGTATAACATATCCAAAAATTACAATGATCCAACGGTCGGATTAAAAATTATAACTCACACAATAAAGCTGTAAGAACACTGATTTGATCTTTTAATATCTCCAATCTGACAAAATACTGATAAAATACCTCAACATTAATTCTTTCATTTATAACCACATAAATAAATCCATTATTTATATCCACATCAAATAAATATTTCTTTATCATATAAATCAATAATTAATTATTCACAAATAATATTATAGAATCACAATTATGACAACCAGGCCGTTCCTAAGAAAGAGGGGGCTTTCTAATAAGGTTTTCTCCTTACTGGCGCGGAATTAGATGGCCAAACCTCTCCTTAGATAAAAATTTCTAGACATTGCCAATAATGCTGTCTAATAATATTATTAAAATAATATGAATTATTGATCTGATAATAAAAAATACCGTGCAGTGATAATTATTGAAACAACAATAATATAAAATATCAATGCAACAATTATTGAATCAATAAAATAAAATATTGAACAGTAATTACTGTAACAATTATTGAGTAGTGTCTTCTTATGTAAGAATCAATAATTGAAAAAATACTGTGCAATACCGTGTGCTACTATGCAACTATGCGTATTACTGCATTTTAACCACCATGTATTCCAACAGTGTTAACAGTAACAATTACGCCGTTATTTATAAAAACTCAATTTTGTCATTTTCTTCATCCGACAGTTATTCTGTTATGGGGCCCACAAATGGCTGTGCCGTTGTACGAATATTTCCTGACAGAAAGAATATTCCACGACTAAACGAATATTCCCCGACAACAATGAATATTTTATAACCACTTGTTTATTTTGTAAAATTTGCACATTTCACCCATAACTTTAACTTTTTATCAATTTAACCATTTACTAAATAGGAAAAATTGAATACTTTTATTTCATAAAATCTGGGGTCTTACAGAGGGGGCTTTCCGATAAGGATTTCTCCTTACTGGTGCACAATTAGGTGACCAAATCCCTTTTCTAGACAGAACTTCTTTAGACATTGCCAATAATACTATCTAATAATATTATTCAAATAATATGAATTATTGATCTGATAATGGAAAATATTGTGCAGTGACAATTATTGAAACAACAATAATATAAAATATCAGCGTAGCAATTATTGAATCAATAAAATAAAATATTGAACAATAATTACTGTAACAATTATTGAGTAGTGCCTTCTTACATAAGAATCAATAATTCAAAATACTATGTAATACCGTGTGCTACTGTACAACCACGCGTATTATTGTACTTTAACCACCAGGTATTCCAACAATGTTAAATGTAACAACTACGCCGATATTTATAATAAACTCAAACTTGTCATTTTCTTCATCCAACCATTTTCTGTTATGGGGCCCATAAATGGCTGCGCCATCGTACGAATATTCATCGACAACAAGAATATTCAACGACCAAACGAATATTCCCCGACAGCAATGAATATTTTATAACCATTTGCTTATTTTGTAAAATTTGCACATTTCACCCATAATCAAAGTATTATATCAAATTAACACATTATTATTCAAAATAATAATCAGAGAAAATTCAGTTTTATTTATAAAAAGTTGGGGTTTTACACGAGTTGTTAAAAGTTTAACCTATTTGATTTGGCCCGACGGCTGTTGAAAAATATTTATGGAATTCAACCATTCTTGAGTATTTATGCCAAACTAGATTGCTTTGGTACAGATTCAGATGTTGAAAAGATGAGATGAATAACCCTATAAGGGGACATGTTTTCGGGGACAATGGTTTTTGAATGTAACGCATATAGTCGTTACAACACACTACGTTATGACCCAACGTAGTGGTACAATATGCTGGCCACCTAGTGTACACGTGGAGGGTGTTTTCAGTCATTGTGATTGATAAACACTCTAGTTTGCAATGTCAATGATTGTGTTGAAGCCCTAGTAAACCTAGAGAAGAGTTCATGGTCTTGTGACCCCTCAACATAATTTGGAATCTAAGATTATTCATACTACTTCCCGATTATTAAAAAATTGTGGGAGATTCTTATTATTCTGAAGGATGAATGTAGTAAGTAGTGGTAGAATGCAAGTGAGTAAGTTATAATAAAAACTTCTGAAAAGAGAATGGATAAAATTATTCAAAAGAATATGTAATATTCGGAATAGCACCGAGTAGAGGAGGTTTCGATGATTTCGAGGACAAAATTCTTATAAGGGGGAGAGGATGTAAGAACCCGAATTTTTAGAAATTATTAAAATACGAATTTAGTAAATAAAATTCTTAAGGCATACGAAGGGTTCAAATAAGAATATATATATATATATATATATATGCGTTGTGAGGTATATGGTATGGTGTTGCATGGGGTAATATAAACTATGTAATAAGTGATTTATGAGTTTAATAAATTTGTTATTATTATATATTTGTTATTTATTGAAGAGGCGAGTTATTTGAAGTAAAGAAGATGGATAGAAACTTATCTATCGATATTAAATAATTTATGTGAAATTATTTTATCATAGTAAGTTGGTGACATTAAATATCTTCGATAATCACCAAAACCTTGAGTATATGTACGAGTAGGTATCAAGTTTAAGGCAGTACAACCGTAGCCTTTAATGGTGGATGTATATGAGCTTGGCTAAATGATTCTTTCAGAGAGCGGAGGTATATATGAAGTAGTAACCGATCTAACTCACTGTGAAAGTAGTGTAGACGAGACGAAAACTAATTTATTGGTTGTTTGTGGGAAACCACTTAGTATACTATATTGAATACCATTAAAAACTCGATGTGTGCTAGGTTTGACTTGTATATATGTACGTTGTTGACGAGAGAAGAAAATCGATATATCTTTATACAAATATTGATTAGAGATTTATTGACTAATATTGGGATATGGTTAAATGTATAGATTAAAGAAAGAAGAGTTGAACTTGAAGTTTAATCTCTAAATTATTGAAGAATGTAGTCATTGGAGATTTATTTTGGTTAGTATAATGAGATAGCATGTAGGGAGCATGCTAAAGGATTTATGAGTTAAGTTCTATTTCTGTTAAAGCATAACATGTATGCGTCCTAACTTAAGGTGGCGCGACCACACCACTCTCAAGCCTAAGACCAGCGCAGCCGCGCCGGTCTGTAGACAGTTCATGATGAGTTTGGTTAATCTGATGAATTATGTAATTTGAACTATAGGAATTGTATATTAGTGGCTAATATGTTATCATATGGGTCATATTTGATACTTATAGTGACCATGAATTGAATGAGAGTTAGTTATGGAAATTAACTAAACAAGAATAAATATTAGTTAACTTAAATTAAGTAGAAAATTATATTATGGAATAATATAATTTGAGTATTAAAGCCTTGTGTGGCAGTGGCGTGATAGTAAATTGAATGAAAGGAGTAATTCATTTAAGTAAAATGGTGAATTAATATATGTGCTTTACATGAAGAAAATGAAATGATTATGTTAATTAATTTTGGTACTTTCATATATTACGTAATATGATAATATATGAAAGGATTTAATATTTGAAAAATGATAATGAAAAATAAGTGAAGGATAATAGAAGAAAACAAATATAATTATAAATAGATATTGGTTGGAGATTTATGCATTAAGTTAATAATTAAATTATGGCAAACTGAAATGTGTTGGGACAATTTGTGGAAGAAAAGAGAATTATTGAAAAGAGAATAAATGATTAATATTAATTAATCGTTGTGATATTAAAATGTGATAGGAAATAACGGATTTAAAGTACCCAACTGAATTATATGTAGCCCAATTTAAATATTATTTGTACTAGCCCAATGTACATGAGATATAAGAATATATATTGGTGTATACTTAAAATATAAGTATACTTCATATATGTGAGTATATACCTATTTATGTGTATAGGTGCCATAATTTAGCATAAGGTTTAATAGCAAAATAAATGTGACTAAGAGTAATACTCCCTCCCCAAATGTTCCAGCCCTTTTCCCTTACCAAAGTGCTGATTTTCTCTTCCTTTTTGGCTAGCAAGCAAACCCATGTGGGCATATGATGAAAGAAGTACATGGTTAGCTAGAGAGTTGGTAATTCTTTCCACTAACATCTCTTTTTCCTTTGGTTAATGACTAGGTTGTTGAGCAATGATTTTCCTATAAATAGAAACTCCAATTCATCTTGCAAAGCTTGTTAATATTCTGCTAAATTTCTAATAACAGGAGGGATAGAGATTTTAGAGAAGTTCTAAGAAAGCTCTTGCAATTTCGGTGATTGTAGTGAAAGAGAGTAATACTCTGTAATTGAGGGAAAACAACAAAGGTAATCAATTATATCTCCTCTACATTTCTTATACTTAAATCAGTGATAGAATGGTGAAGCATGAGGATTATAATGAAAGAATGCAAAATTTATGGGTTTAATAAACTCTTAGAGATTTCAAGAATTATCTGTAATTAATTTACTAATTAGTATCATAATGTTATTTGAGTTTAACGTATGATATGTAATCTATATGGTTGGTCTAAGCATGCTAAATTGAAGAGTACGTGTTATGTGGGCTGAACTCTATAAAAACAGAGCAACGTCTGAGTCTGCGCTGAAGTGGCGTGCCCGCACCACTTCCCCATACAAAATTAGCGCGACCGCATTGGTTGTCTGTGGTTAAATACGAAAACAATGAAATTTAAACGGACCAATTTGGTTTAGAAACGAATTCGTAGTGAATGAATTTTCTAAACTTTTCAAAACATGAAATTTTAGTATGAGTAGGACTTTTGGATTAATATGTGGGTTAGTTAATGTTTATGTTAATTGTTAATTCTTTGGTATTTTGTAGTTTTATGAGTTACGAATCCAACGAATCGAAAACCAACTAATTTTGACTTAAAATGAAGAAGTTATGAAGATTTAAAGTAAAAACATTGAGAAATCTGTAATCTGGGCAAGGCCAAGCGAGGGCGCGCTGCCCAAGAGAGTGGGCGCGCTGCCTGGGAGCACGGGCACATGGCTGGGTGCTGGCAAATGGCACAGGCATGCTGGCATGGTGAAGAAATTGGGCGCAGCCGCACCCAAAGCGTGACATGTGTGACTATTTTGACCTATTTTGGTAAAACGACCATAAATTTTTCATACAGATTCTTTTTGAGGCTATTAAAGATGATCCAAAATGAGGACGAATAGACCTATAACTTTTGTTTTATTAGTTTTTCAATTGGAGGTCGTTAGAAGGGGTCAAAATAGTTATCTCTAGGACTGATTTGTATTACAAGGCAATCGGAAGGCATCATACATGCACATATGCAAGTGTAGTGCTCCCGACGATAAAATATGTTGTTCTAAGTGATAAAACATAAATATACATGATAATAGACATGTCATATAGCTAAGATTACTTTACTCATAATGGAATACTTTAACATAATTTTCTAAATGAGAACTTAAAGTTTTTGAGAAACAGAAGTTGATGAATTTATGTCCTTTAAGTTATGACCTTGGACCCTATGTACGCATATCAACATGCATGAAATGTAGTTTTAAAGTTACCTTGCATATACTAGATTGATATAGCTTGGTTTAAAATATTTTGAAAGAAAACTCGGATGTTTTAAGAACTAATAGTTTCAAATAGTGTATAAAGTATACTCTAACCTTTTTAGCATGAATACTAAGACGCCTTATGCCTCTAGACATGACGAATATGTTCATCATCGAGCTAAGCATGAATTAGACCTTTCAAGTGTGGCTCAAAATAAGTTTTTAAATAATGAACTATGCTAGGTCTATGGAAATAAGATATATACGTGTGAGCATGCTATTAGAGGCTTATTAGTACCAATATATGGTTTAAAAGCTTATAACATCGAATCTTGTTAAAGAAAGTTGTTAAGCCTTATTGATTGAAATAAATTATTATGGAGCTAAGTAGTTTGAATATGAACTTGAAAATAGATCACAACCTACTTGATGTAAGTTTACGGTACGTGTCAGAATACATGTTATGCTAGAAATTATATTGGGCAATAAAAAGTCTAAGTCTGGTTTTGGCAGGGAGTAACGTGACATCGCCACTCCGAAGCTTAAATGCAGCGCGACCGCGCCATTCTGCAGAGTGACCAAGAGCAGTTCGTTAACTGCATGGTCTTAAGTTATGGTTATATGTTATCCTTAAGGACTACAAGATATGAAAACATGATTGTTTAAATAAATATGATAGTAGAATGAGCTAGTCTCATGGTTATCCTAAGTTCAAGTAGAAATGAAACCAAGTTAGGAAACAATATTTGTTCTTATACTAAGAGCATATGAAATGTATGACTAATGGGTATGAATCCATGATTATATGACTGTGTAGGAATGCACGCAGTGCAGATAAGCCTTAAGCAGTTAAGTCATAATTGATAAACTACGAATCAGGCAAGTCTTTCAGTTCTAATTTGATATATAAATGTGATAACTGTTAGTTGAGCTATTTTATGCTATGAGAATGTTGATGTATATATATGAATTGCATATGAGATATGTATGAAATTAAAAGTTGATCTTTGATGATATGCTTATGAAGTAAATCTATATAGCTGTTATGTGTGAAGTAATATGTATAGTAAATATTAATTGATTATGAATGCATGAGCTGAGTATGTTATTATAAGCTATGTGCTGCATGAAAACTGTTAGAATTGTTGAGCTATCGAGCTCACCCTTACAAATAACCACTTTTGTAACTTAAGGACTCACAGTAAAGATTACGTGCTACTTGATTAATAGAGTTCAATAGTATTAAAGAGATTGATTCATTTATTTAAATATATACTCTTGAACCATGTTTAGGTTCTAGGAGACGTACATGATAGTAGTTTACGATGTGTAATACATGTTAAGTTGTACTATGTGATACATAGAGGAATTCGAATCGAGATGTAGAAAATTATATAGTAATTCGAATAGAATGAATCATAACATAATTTGATTGAAGGATATGTAAATGATTCAAGTTAAGAAATCGATAAAAGATTTTTATCAAAGGAGATTGAAAAAGTTTAAATTATTCCGCATATTTTTATAACATCGAATTTTATTTAAGACATGAATGGTAAATGACCAATATTTGAAACTTATAAAAGTTTGGGGTCATTACACAGATCCTGAAAATGGAAAGAATTTATATTCTAATTTGTAAGAAGCAAAGTTATATTCATTAAGTTATGAATAAAAGAAATAAATAGTTGAATGATAGTGTATCGTGGCGAACCGGATCTGAGGTTCGAAGGGACCCGAATTTGGGGGAGTCACATAAAATATTCGTTTGGTCGGGGAATATTCGTTTTATCAGGGAATATTCGTACGACGACACAATCATTGGTGGACTCTACAACAAAATTACTGTTGGAGTTAGAAAACGACAGAAATAAATTTTTATGAAAATTACGACAAAAGTTTTACCGTTAACTATTGAAATACTCGGTGATAAAAGTACAGTAATATGCGTGGTTGCATAGTAGCACACTGTATTGTCAGTATCTTTGATTATTGATGCTTACGTGAAAAGTAACTCAGTTTTATTCAATTATTCCCACAGTAATTGCTGCACAGTATCTCACGTTATTGATTTAATTAGTGTCACAATATTTTATATTATGAAATCAATAATTGAGACGACAAAGTTGTTCATATTATTATTTGCATTATTGACGATGTCTAGAAAGTTCTGTCGAGGAAAGGGGTTTGGTCACCTAATTGCGCGCCAATAAGGAGAAGTCCTTATCAGAAAGCCCCCTCTTTCCTGGGAATGATCTGGTTGTTAATATTGTGAGTTATGATATTAATGATGAATATTATTAAAAATGTGTTACAGGGGATTTTTATGAAGTATTTATTGTAAATTTGACTTATTATATGGACCCCAACTTACCCATTTTTCAAAATCATTGGGAGAAAGTTATCTCAGTTTATATACATACATATATATATATATATATATATATATATATATATATATATATATATATATATATATATATATATATATATATATATATTATAATGGGTGGGGAGGATTCACGGGTGAAGGTGGAAAAGGGAGTACTATTATATATATATATATATATATATATATATATACATATTATAATAAGTTTTATTTTTTATGTAAAATATAATATATTATATTTTATTGTTTGCATAGTACTGCATAGTGCAACATAGTAAAATCAAAAAAAAAATTTAACCGAACCTCTGAAGTCGCACGTGATTTTTTCCTTTACTGTGCGTCCAAATAGTATCCTGCCATTCTCTTATAAATAGGATGCTTAATTTAGAAATGAAAATCACACCAGAATCAGAGAATTCTTCTTCTATAATATTGAGCGTATTTCTATTGAGTTTAAGGAAGCTTTGAGTGTAGAAAACAGTGCAAGTTTTCTTCAAAAATATCTCCGTTATACCAGTCAGAATACTCTTCTTTTTAAGGTAAGGGGTATCATTTTTATTGTAAAGGGATATCATTTTCTTTCATACTCCATATTATGGTAAGATATTATTATTTGTTTCTTCATCTTATCATTAAATGGTGAAAAGTCCTGAAAGGAGTAGAATATCCTTAATAGTTTGTGCTTCATCTAATATCTTGGCCCGTATCTTTCTATTTAGTCTTAAGTTATTATTTTTGACTCAAGAACTTTACATTACTTGAACTTTATATTTTATTAGGAATTCTAATCGATTTTCTGGATATCATGTTGGCAATTTGGACTCTGGATAATTAAGTTGAAAATCACTAAGATCTATTTTATCTTATTATTCTAATTATTTAAGTTCATTCATTATATATATCATTGTCATCATCCTTAGGCTTATATTGTGGTGAATATCTTTGGCCCGTAGTGCAAAGATGAACTGTTGATTGATATCTTTGGCCCGTAGTGCAAAGATGGATAGTTGTATGACATGATCATGACCACTGGTGATACTAACGAATATCTTTGGCCCGTAGTGCATAGATAATTCGATGATGTGTTTGGCAGGATCATGACCATTAGTTTTACAGTTGAATGTCTTTGGTCGTAGTGCACTGACAGACAATTGATTAGTATGATCACGACCATTGGTTTTATAGTTGAATATCTTTGGCACGTAGTGCAAAGATAGACAACTGATTGGTATGATCATTGTTATTACATTTGAATATCTTTAGCCTTTGGGGTAAGGATATTGAGTAAATGTTCTATTAAGCCTTGTGGAAAGGAGAAATTGTTGATTTACATGATTATAAATATGGATTGTGAATTTAACTATAATCTTTAGTGGTTCAGGTGAAGACAGGTGATGAAAGTTTTCTTTATCTTGGGTACAACAAAGAGCTGTTGATGAGTATTACAGGAATGAAATATTAACGATGGACTTTTAATTTGGAGGAGATAGTAGACATTATGTTCTGCTTGACTCTTCTAATGGATTGTTAATTCCGCTGCAATTATGGTTGAAAACTTTTATCATCTACCATATGTTCTAAATATCTGATTTTTTAGTAATGAAGGCTATTGATAATTTAATTATCTTAAGTCATGATATTCTTTACTGGGCTATTTGTGCTCACTCTTTTGCTTCACCACTCATTTCAGGTAATAAAAGTGTGGCTGGGACTAGCAGAGAGAATATGGGTATAAAGTGGTGTCTCGAATTAGTCGTAATCCTAATCAAATTATGGTATGGTATGGCATAATAATTGTATTGCGAACTTAAAATGTGTGTGACATATTTTATATATCATTTAATAGTTATATTTGGTGATCCAAATAGGGGGATGCGAACTCGAATTTGAAAGCGTCAAAATACACTCCATTAGAACGAGGAGGACATAAATCTTCTTGTGACAACAAGAGAATTTTGAATATTTTTAAAATTTTTATTAATTAATTTAGGGTTCAAAATTAGAACCTAGACAGAAAATAAGTGTATGCGTTTGATATTTTTAAGATCGAATTTTGACGATTTCAAAATTCTGTGAAGGATTTAGGTGAATTATTCAAGATTAAGGATATACGTGAATATGTTCTACGTATATATGTTCAATATGTGATTAAGGGTCAAGGGTTGACCAGATAAATGATATCTGTAACAAACCCTAGGTATATATTAAGAACCTTAACGTTCGGTTAAAAAATCCTAGCGATTAACATGAAACCCTAGAAATCGGTTCTGAAAATCCTAATTTCAGTTTCGGGAATCCGAAACCTAATTCGGTGTATGAAACCCTAATATGGGAACTCAAATGATTCTTATACTTCTTAAGTGCTATATATTATAATATTAATTAAGGTAAAGCTTAATTATTTAGCAAACCCTAATTTCAAGTTTAGAAAATCCTAATTTCGGGATTTGAAACCCTAATTTATAATTAGGAAAAACTTAATTGTTGATTTAATAATTTTAATATTAATTAGGAAATATTAATCCTAATTTTCAAGTATGAGTAATTAGAAAACCTTGATTACGAAATCTAATTTATAAATTAAAAATATTATTTTTCTATTAGAAACCCCAATTCTAGGTTAAAAACCCTAATGACCAATTTTGACCCTAATTGCTTAATTAGCAATTTTAATTAGGAATTATTAATTCTAAGTAGCAAGATTTAATTTGTGATTAAGAAATTTTAATATGATTAGAAAATTCTAATTATAATTTAGAAATATTAATTTTCTATTTTTAAAACCTAAATTATAAATTTTAGAAAATTATATTTGCTGGTTTGGCCACGTTTTTGTTTTCAGGTTGTAGTCTGGTATAAGTACTATAATATCAAGTCTTTATAACACTTAGATCGTGCGTAGAAACAAAATTAAGGCTGGTCAAACAACCGTTGACCATCAGCCGGATGAACTTTTCTTGGAAACCCAGAAAGTTCAAGAACACGTTCCTGACAGTAAGTTTGACCGGCTCAGATCATGAGTATGTAATGTTGTTATGTTGATTGGTTGTTATAGGATTGTACACTGACGTATATACTACATACTGGAACCATTATATCACCTAAACCAAGCTTTGAAAGCAAATATTTAGTGGCTCAAAAGAAGCACCTCGATTGTTCTTCAATTTCTGGAAAACCCAGAAATTGAAGAACATGTCTGAGAAGGTTTTTTGTCGTTTAGATCTTGCAGATTTGATGTATTTTGGTTATGAAACTTGTTGTATATTATAGTATTACATCAATACTACAAGCATATTACATTAGATTGCCCAGAAACCGTATGATCAAATAATTATTGATGGTCAAACCTCATACCTTGATAACTGACATGAAGATCTGGGTTTAGGCTCAAGAACGCGAAAAACACCAACAACGACGGATTTCTCGCCTAAAGACCCTATAGCGACGCTTAATTTCTAAAAATAATTATTTTATTTAAAAATTAGAGAAAAATAGTTTTTAATTATTAAAAATACAGAATAAATTCCGAAAATTTATTTTAAAGCCTGAAAATAGTTTTTAATTATTTTGATTATATTTCATAAATTTTTAATATTTTTGAAATATAAATGGTATTTAATTTATTTAAATATAATATTAAATAAATTATTTAAAAATGGTTTTAATTCATGAAAAAATCATGAAAAATAATATTATGGTATAAGAAAATATTTAAAAGATATTTTCAGTGACTTTTAATATTTTGTGATGAAATTCATTAATTAATCAATATTAATGATGATTAGTTTATTTAATTAATATATTAAATAAATTATGGAAAAATAGAATAAATGATTTAAAAATCATATAAAAATGATTTAATTGTTATAAAAATATTTTAAGTTATAAAATATAACTTTTGATATTTTGTCATGAAAATATTAATATTCTAATATTAACAGCAATTATCGGATAATGAATTTAATTATTTAAAAATCATATAAAGATGATTTTAAGGTATTAAAAATACTTTGTGATATTATAAATATATTATAATATTATGACATATAGTTCATTAATATTTGATAATAAATAAATATTAATGATGAAGGAATTATATGGTATTTAATTCATATAAATACGATATTAGTGATTAAAAAATTATGATAAATGATAATAATTATGTGAAAATTATTTTAACTGTTAATAAAGTATCTGAGATAATTGTTAAGTGTTAGGCAGAGTTTAATTGAACTTAGACTCGATAAAAGTTCGACTAGACCGTCGGGACGTTAGAATTTTGTCGGAATCAAGATAGACTGCAATAGTTTGACTTGATACCGAGTCTTACGTGTGTTATAGACTGATAGGGTTATGTGTTATGTGTTTAGATTATTCTGTGTGTGTGTATATATATATATATATATATATATATATATATATAATAGTATTATATTGTGATGATATTATTCTAATATTGGAGGTCTATATTACTAATATTAGATCTTCGGATAAAGTGATATAAATTGCGTAGCGGTAATCAACGGTTCAAGCAAGTTTATTTTTACTTAACTCTACTAAGAGTGTTTCATTCAGATAAGCTTATGGTTAATCATTGCTAGTTGCCATGAATTGTACTCTGTACATATTACATGTATAAGTCAGGTATGAAAGGCTGATCACCTTCATTACCCGTTGGTTCAGATATATTTGTTCATGTTTAATACTTGTTCAGTCAAATGTTTGTTCGTGCTAGTTCTCAATTATATTGAGGAATTATAGCCAGCTTATTGTTCATACTCTTTCAATCATGATATATCGTTATATTATTGAATTTAAACTTGCTGGGCAACTTTCATGCTCACCCTTGCTATATCATGATAAATATTACAAATTAAGGCGAATACGTCGGATACAAGGAAATGTTAAAGACAGTTCCAGCTTTAGTATATGTGCGCGATTAGTTTTGTAATAGTATAGTTTGATAATGATGTTATATGATAGATAGTTTATGAATTGTGTATAAGTTAAGGTTACTCGACCTTGGGAAAAAGTGTGTAAGTTTAATGTATAAACAATTTATATTTATATCTTCCGCAAATAGTAATAGTTGTATAGAATGATCGAACCGGATCAGCGGTGATTTGGGACCCGGATTCGGGGCTTTCACACTTCTCGTGTTCCTTTGAGGACTTGAAGTATTTGTTGCTGTATTTCATATGACATTGTAATAATTTGAGTATGAATATTGTCGTATTATATACGAGACAATATTCGTGTTAAAACTCTCAGCTATTGTGTTGTCGTATTTTGCACGACAATTAAAGCTGTAATAGGAAAGTTTGCGTCAGTAGTGTTGTATTTTTGGGGACTCATAATGGATTGTGTCGACCTATTTTATCGGCATCACAGTGTATGATATTTAGCTTACATAGTTGATACTCAAAAGAAGGGAGTGAAATAGGAGGATATACCAGTTTATTAGAGATTTTGTGGACGTATTTTCGGATTATTTGCCAGGACTTCTGCATGACAGAGAGATTGAGTTTGTAATCGATTTAGTACCAAGGACTACTCCGATATCGAAGGTCCCATATAGGATGACTCCGATGGAGATGAAGGAATTGATGGGACAACTGCAAGAGCTGCTAGATAAGAAGTACATTCAGCCGAGTGTATCGCCGTGGGGGGCGCCGATGTTATTCGTTAAGAAGAAGGATGAGTCAATGAGTCTTTGCATTGATTATAGGGAGTTAAACAAAGTCACTAGTAAGAATAAGTATCCGTTGCTAAGAATAGATGACTTGTTTGATCACCTGAAAGGAGCTAGATACTTCTCAAAGATAGATCTGAGAAGTGGTATCATCAACTAAAGGTAAGAAAGGAGGATGTACCGAAGACGATATTCAACACTCGGTATGGACACTACGAGTTTCTAGTAATGTCTTTTGGTTTTACCAATGCCCCTGCAGCATGGATTTGATGAACAGGGTGTTTAAACCATTCTTAGATAAGTTTGTGGTGGTGTTCATTGATGATATCCTGGTGTACTCCAAATCTCAAGAGGAACACATGGAACATTTACATTTGACATTGGAGTCACTAAGAAGGGAAAAGTTGTACGTGAAATTCTCTAAGTGTGAATTCTGACTAGAACGTGTACAATTTCTTGGGCATGTGATTGACAAAGATGGGATTTCAGTGGATCCATCAAAGGTTGAAGCTGTAATAAATTGGGAACAACCAAGGACACCATCAAAGGTGAGGAGTTTCTTGGGAATGCCAAGTTACTACAGACAGTTTATTCAAGACTTTTCCAAGATTGCCACTCCGTTGACAAATTTAACAAGGAAAGCTGTAAAATTTGTTTGGATGAAGAAGTGCGAAGAGAGTTTTCAGGAGTTGAAAAAGAAGCTAAGCATGACACCTGTGTTATCATTACCGGATAATACAGGTAACTTTGTGGTGTATAGTGATGCATCACATAAAGGACCGGGATATGTGTTTATGCAAAATGACAAAGTCATTGCATATGCTTCAAGGAAACTAAAGGATTATGAGAAAGGATACTCGACTCATGATTTAGAGTTGGTTGCGGTGGTATTTGCTCTGAAGATTTGGAAACACTATCTCTATAGGGAAAAATGTGAAATATATACGGACCCTAAAAGTCTGAAGTATATTTTCACATAGAAGGATCTGAACATATGTCAAAGGCGATGGTTAGAACTGATAAAAGATTATGATTGTGAAATCTTTTATCATCCGGGTAAACCAAATGTGGTTGCCAATGCCTTGAGTAGAAAGGGTCGGGAGAAGTTGACATTGTTAACTACTCAGGAGGAACTCAATTAGCAATGGAGAAACTAGAGTTGGAAGTAAAATTTCTAAAGGAATCAAATGAAAGATTGTTCCAGATGGAAGCTAGCTCAACTTTAGTGGACAAGGTAAAGAATGCCCAACTTCAAGATGAAGGATGTGAAAAAATCAAGGAAAGAGTGCCTGAAGGTAGTGAGGTGAAATTCAAGATCTATACCGAAGGATTACTGAGGTTCGAGGGAAGAACTTGGGTTACGCTAGTACCCAAGATTAAAGATGAAATTTTAACTGAAGCTTATAATTCAAGATATTCAATTCACCCGGGGAGCACAAAGATGTCTCAGGATTTACGAGAACATTTCTGGTGGCCAAATATGAAAAGAGATGTTGCAAAATGTGTCGCGAAATGCTTGATGACAAGTGAATTTAATATACACGAATCGATATTCATTTCAAGTTTAAATTCGTAGTTATTTTCTTGTTTTATGTTCATTTTCACTTGTTTCATGTTATTTTATGTGTAAGGTGGTTATGGATGCAAGTGGTAAAGAAAGACGGAGTTTTGGAGCGAAGTTGGAAAAATGCATGAGGAAGCAAAAGTTTTTTTTAGCAGAGTACTAGCCCGTCGGGGCGGGCGTGTTCTACCTTATACCCCCCGCCGGGGCGGGGGTGCCGAATCCTGCACTCTCCTGATGCGTTTTGAACTATGCTGGTACTTGGTTTGTGGGACTTGGCTGAGGCGCCTGGACTCTAGAAAAGGCAGATCTCGGTCAGTACATAAGGGAGGTTAATTTTACATGGAAAAACAACAATCACACAACACAAGGAGCATAATTCAGAGATAAATTCTAGGATTCAGGTACGAGCTTTGGAGGAGTAATTTGAAGAGATTATCGTGACGGTTGCAATTCTAGGCTACGTGAAGGGTGTTCATTATTCTTCTTCTCTTTAGTCTTTTATTTGTAATTGGAAGGATGTTTTCATCAGATTATTCAGTTTTTAATTCATTCATTATGAACTAATTCGCTTATTAGACTTGTGATGGATCTGTGGGTGAAACGATGATTCTATAACTTTGATTTCTAATTCAATAAAATATTTTCAGTTTATCTATGTTAATTCGAGTGTAAATTTATGAATTGCCTGATCAATAATTCCTTGTGGATTTGAATGGAATCGAGAGATGATATTCAATCTAGACCTAGTTAACATAGCATGTGTCATGAATTTTGTGAATAGCAGATTTTTGATTATTGTTAAGGAAGAGATATGCTTGACATCACATGTAATCGGATAGAGAACTTAAGCTTAAACCTTCTTTAATTTCAGTTCACATAGAGATATAGTGAATTGGTTGATTTAGGTGTTTAACTTGTTTTTATCTTAATTGTGGATTTAAGTTAATATGATATTAGTGCATCGAGAGGTGGCTAGTACTACGTTCGTGTTCTTGATTAATAAACTGGGATATTAAGTTGAATTGGAATAAAGGTTTGAAAATCAGAGTGAAGCTTAGGGTGAAGTCATAAGTCTAATTCTCCATCAATTGTTTGAAATTCTGGACTTTGATATTAGTGATTGTTTTGTGATAGTTTTTTTATTTATTAATTTAGATTCTATAATTTTAAACCATTGAATTGAATAATTTAATAAAATTAGGATTAATAGAAAATTGATACTTGTGAAGTTAAAATTCTTGTTAATTTGTCTTCGTGGGAACGATACTTTATTCACTACTATATTACTTGTTGATCACGTACACTTGTGTGTTTTGTGCGTAATTAGATTTTACCCAACAAGTTTTTGGCGCCGTTCCAGGGACTATTTAGTATGAATCTTAATAGTGTTACAATATCAGTTTAATTAATCCAGTTTTACTTAGACATTTTTATTTTTGTTTTATTTCTTCTATTTCAGGTGTGGAAGCAGTTTATGCAAACTCGGTCCAAAAATCCATATTTGCTGCCTTTTGACGACGACATTGAGAAAAGGTTTCAGAGGTTGAGCAAGTGGATCAAGGAAACGAGACAAGAATTTGAAACACCTGAGAAAGAAGAGGAAATGGCAGCCGAATATCGGAAAGCATTAAGGGACTACGCCACGCCCAAGGTGATTGAACTGCAATCCAGCATCACCAGGCCCGCAATAGCAGCGAGTACATTTGAAATTAAGCCAGGGATGATACAAATGATTCAAAATTTAGTTCAGTTTGGGGGATTAGCAAATGATGATCCGAACGAGCATCTAGTCAGTTTTTTGGAACTGTGCGACACCTTCAGGTTCAATGGGGTGTCGGATAAAGCTGTGAAACTTCGATTGTTCCCATTCTCTTTACGGGACAAGGCGAAGAGTTGGTTACATTCTTTACCATCCGATTCGATAACTACATAGGAGGATTTAGCTCAGAAATTCCTCGCAAAATTCTTTCCACCGGCGAAAACTGCAAAGATGAGAAATGAGATAATGATGTTTGAACATCAACATGGGGAGTCGTTATATGAGGCTTGAGAGAGTTACAAAGAATTGCTCAGAAAATGTCCACATCATAGATTGCCCAAGTGGCTGCAAATGAACACCTTTTACAACGGGTTACATGGGAATCTCAGGACAAGTATTGATGCAGCGTCGGGCGGAGCATTCATGGCTAAGAGTTACGAGGAAGCATACGAGTTGATTGAAACAATGGCAGCTAATAACTACCAGTGGCCCACAACAAGAATGACACAAATGAAGGCAGCTGGGGTGTTAGAAGTAGATAGTATGATATCGATGCAAGCACATATATCTGCACTTTCAAAGATGTTGGAGTCGGTAACAGCAACACAAGAACAACAAACACAACAAGTATAGTAAGTACAGTAAAATTAATCTGTTTTGGAGGAAGTGTTGGCAAAATTCATGACTAGCACCGAATTGGCTATAAAAAATAAAGCTATGGCTACGAAATCACAAGAGATGGCTATCAAAAATTTAGAGAATTAGACAGGTCAAATTGCATTGGCATTGACTAACAGACCACAAGAGACATTACCAAGTGACACCGAGAGAAATCCTAAGGGTAATCATGATCAGTGTCAAGCTATTATGTTGAGAAGTGGGAAACAACTTGATGGTCAAGACCCAAAAATTTCGATTACAAAGGAGGTTGAACCAGAGAAAGAAAATACAGTGGGTGAGGTTAAGCAAGGGAACGAAAAAAACATGGAAAAGAACAGACCAGTTAACGAACCAGCTGTCTATCCTCCCCCACCATTCCAACAAAGAGTTCAAAAACAAAAATTAGACAAACAATTTGCCAAATTTTTAGAAGTTTTCAAGAAACTTCAAATCAACATACCATTTGCAGAGGCCCTAGAACAAATGCCAAGCTACGCAAAATTTATGAAAGGGATTCTGTCAAGGAAGAAGAAATGGGAAGATTTTGAGATTGTGGCCCTAACAGAGGAGTGTAGTGTAGTATTATAGCAAAAATTACCACCAAAACTCAAGGACCCGGGGAGCTTCACTATCCCATGCACAATCAGGAGTATGCATTTCAGCAAGTGTTTATGTGATTTGGGGGCAAGTGTAAACTTGATGCCATTGTCAGTATACTTAGAATTGGGTTTACGTACACCAAGGCCGACGAACATTTCATTATAATTGGCAGATAGGTCAGTCACATATCCGAGAGGCATAGTAGAGGACATTTTAGTGAAGGTGGATAAGTTTATATTCCCCGCGGACTTTATCATTCTGGATTTCGAGGAGGATAAGAACATACCGATTATCCTAGGGAGACCTTTCTTGGCTACAGGAAGGACACTCATAGACATGTAAAAAGGAGAACTTACTATGAGAGTCCAAGATCAAGAAATCAAATTTAATGTGTTCAAGGCCATGAAATTCCGTACGGATGAGGAAGAATGTTTTCGGATGGATTTAATTGAGTAATTCATCAGTGAAGATATGATCAAGAGTTTGGTCAACGATCCATTAGAAAAAACCTTACTAGGAGATGAGGAAAAGGACAACCCAGAATTTGTGGACTTCTTACAGATGTTAGACTCATTGCCACGAGTTAGCAGATTCAGAGCACCGTTTGAACCTTTGCACACGGAGGAAAAAGCTGCTGAAAAACTGAAATCGTCATTAGAGGAGCCACCAACATTGGAGCTTAAGCCACTTCTTAAACATCTCAGGTATGCGTATTTAGGCAATTCAAATTCTTTACCTGTAATTATTTTTGCTGCACTTAACGAATTGCAGGAAGAAAAGTTGCTGAGGGTGCTTAGGGATCACAAATCAGCGATTGGTTGGACGATTACGGATATAAAGGGAATTAGTTCGTCATTCTGCATGCACAAGATTCTGATGGAGGATGATACAATACCGTCGGTGGAGCATTAACGTCAACTGTACCCAATTATGAAGGAAGTGGTAAAGAAGGAAATTTTGAAATTATTGGATGCCGGTATCATATATCCAATTTCTGATAGTAAATGGGTTAGTCCGGTTCATTGTGTACCGAAAAAGGGGGGAATTACTGTGGTACAGAATGAGGACAACGAGTTAATTCCAATAAGAACAGTTACAGGATGGAGGGTGTGCATCGATTATAGGAAATTGAATAAGGCAACCCGAAAAGATCGTTTCGTGCTGCCCTTTATTGATCAAATGTTCGACAGATTAGCGGGACATAAGTACTACTGTTTATTGGATGGATACTCGGGCTATAACCAGATCGCCATCGCTCCTGAGGATTAAGAGAAGACAACATTTACATGCCCTTACTGCACATTTGCATTAAGGAGGATGTCATTCGGGTTATGAAATGCACCTGCAACTTTCCAACGATGTATGATGGCCATTTTTTTGGATATGGTGGAGAAGAATGTTGAAGCCTTCATGGACGATTTTTTGGTCTATGGAGTCAACTTTGATACTTGCCTAAGGAATCTGTTCATGGTATTGCAGCGATGTAAGGATACAAACCTCATACTTAATTGGGAAAAATGCCAATTCATGGTTGAAGAAGGCATAATTTTAGGCCATAAGGTGTCGGCTCAAGCATTGGAGGTGGACAAAGCAAAGCTGGATATGATCGAGAAACTGCCTCCACCGAGCTCCGTTAAGGGGATTAGAAGTTTTTTGGGGCATGTTGGGTTCTACAGGAGGTTCATAAAAGATTTCTCTAAAATTGCAAAACCTCTTTGCAGTCTTTTGGAGAAGGATGTTACTTTCAGTTTTACTGCGGAATGCAAGTCAGCGTTCGAATTGTTAAAGAAGAAATTAACTACAACCCCCGTAATAGTCGCACCGGACTGGAATATGCAATTCAAGCTTATGTGTGATGCAAGCGATTATGTTGTTGGGGCTGTTTTGGGACAAAGATGAGACAAGATATTTTACGCCATATACTATGCAAGCAAAACACTCACAGAGACTCAAATGAATTACACTACCACGGAAAAGGAATTGCTTGCAGTGGTGTACGCATTTAAAAATTTTTGGGCATACTTGATCGGGACCAAGGTGATAGTCTACACGGATCATTCGGTGATTCGGTACCTAATAGCAAAAAAAGATGCTAAGCCACGCCTTATCCGATGGATTCTCCTACTTCAAGAGTTTGACCTAGAGATTAAAGATAGAAAGGGAACAGAGAATCAAGTTGCCGACCATTTATCAAGGCTGGAAAATCCGGAGAAAAAAGATGAAAATAGATGTGCAATCAACGAGTCATTCCCAGATGAGAAACTATTTGGGTTAAATGCAGAATTTCCTTAGTATGCAGACTTCGCAAATTATCTGGTGAGCAACATGCTTCCCCCTGATCTAACACGACAACAGAAAAATAAATTTCTTCATGACGTCAAGTGGTACATGTGGGATGAGCCTTATTTATTCAAACAGTGTGCCGACAAGATGATTAGAAGGTGTATCCCCTACAGTGAAGTGCACAGCATACTGCAGGAATGCCACTCATCGGCATATGGGGGACATTATGGGAGTGAGCGCACCGCAGCAAAAGTGCTACAAGCCGAGTTTTATTGGCCAACATTGTTCAAAGACGCCCACCAATTTGTGAAAACATGTGATAGATGCCAAAGGGTGGGAAACATCTCCAAACGGAATGAGATGCCCCTACAAACAATTCTTGAAGTGGAAATCTTTGATGTATGGGGAATCGATTTCATGGGGCCATTCCCGTCGTCTTTGAGCAATTAGTATATTCTACTCGCGGTGGATTACATCTCGAAGTGGGTTGAAGCTACAGCACTACCGTCCAATGATGCCAAGGTGGTCCTCAAATTCCTACAGAAAAACATTTTCACGAGGTTTGGCACGCCAATAACAATAATCAGGGATGAAGGTAGTCACTTCTGCAATAAGTCTTTTACAGCTCTATTGGCTAAGTATGGGGTTAACCACAAGGTGGCTACAGCGTATCATCCTCAAACAAATGGACAGACTGAGGTATCAAACAGAGAAGTTAAGAAGATATTTAAAAAAGTAGTAAATTTGAGTCGAAAAGATTGGTCACTTCAGTTGGATGACGCATTATGGGCTTTCCGAACTGCATATAAAACACCAATCGGGATGTTGCCATATCAACTCCTGTATGGGAAAGCATGTCACTTACCGGTGGAGCTACAACACAAAGCCTACTGGGCAATTCAGAAATTAAATTTTGATCAATCCGCTGTAGGAGAAAAGAGGCTACTCCAACTAAATGAGCTCGATAAATTTTGACTTCATGCATACGAGAACTCCAAGTTATACAAAGAAAAGGTTAAAAGATGGCACGATCAAAAAATTATGCCTTGAACATTCGAGCCAGGTCAATCACACCTCTTGTTCAACTCACGGCTGCGATTGTTTCCAAGAAAGCTTAAGTCGAGATGGTTAGGACCATTCATTATAAAGCGAGTATTCCCTCATAGCGCCTTTGAACTCTACAGTCGTAATCCATTAGAGACGTTCAAGGTCAATGGTCAACGGATAAAGCATTACTGGGGTGGCGAATCAAACTGGGATGTCGTCAAGATCACCCTCGCTGATACATAGTAAAACAGGGAGTAGTCAGGTTGAACGACTTAAAATCAAGCGCTAATTGGGACGCAACCCAATATTTCGTTATTTTTCATAGTTTTATTTATAATTGTTAGGATGTAGTTTTTATTAAGCACTAGGTAGGTATTCTCAAGTAAAAGTTTTGCTGAAACTCAATAAAAAAAATTAAAATTAAAAAAATATAATACTCCAAGTTGTCAATAATCTAACATCTTGCATGTTTATGGTTGCAGGAGGGGTCAAAAATAAGTAAGAGCAACAACGGGCAAGGAAAGAAGGAAAATCGAATAATTTTAATATGCACTTTTGGAAGCCAAAATTCCCAAGTCAGTGAGCATGCCCGCCGGGGATGGCTGAAATGAACTTGTACCCCCTGCCGGGGCGAGGGTCCTTGATCTTAGGCAGACACGCTCAACATTTAGACACGATGTCTCCTCATTCTCCTCTACACATTTTTTTTTGGTTTCTCTCATTCTCCCTCACCCAAACCACCCAGCCCCATTACAAGACCACCTAGCCACTACACACCACCACGATCGACAACTCCTACCACCTACTCCGACCCACTACCTAAATCAATTGCATCCACTCCCCCACACCATTAAGCACACGAATTCCTCTCCCCTATCACCTCTATATAAACCCTATCACTACCTCCCATATTCGTCACCACAAATTTCGAATTCATCAAGAAAATTGGGGAACACATAGCATACTTGAGAGTAAGTTTCCTTCTTATTGAGTTTCCATCTTCTCTCCACTGAAGTACCATAAAAACAATTAAGCTTTGGGGGAAGAACGGACTGTACACACCAAGTGTTTGATAAATTGAGTGAACCAAGTGTAAGGGGAAGGAAGTGTGTGCTAGCAAGTTTTAACTTCCGGAGATCAATGGCTTCACAACCGACACTGAAACGCCAAAAGGGAGAGAGTTCAAGGTCAAATCCACCACCCCGTCCATTCGACCGTAGAAAATTCAGAAGTGCCGCTGCCGCCGACCGGTATGATTATATGGTTACCAAGGCTCTTACACCGGAGCAGGGGTTGGCACCAGATTCTCACGACGGAGAGATGATGCAACAAATCTATCAAAAAGGGTGGGTTAAGTTCACTGAGGAGCCCGAGGCCGCCGCCGTTAATGTGGTCAAGGAGTTTTATGCAAACGCCGAGGACAAGGCACCGTTCAATGCTTTCGTGCGAGGTTGATTGGTCCCGTTTGGTGCAGACACTATTAACACGTATTGCCAGTTACGGGTACCTCGACAGTTCCAATAAGCTCATTTGAGAAATTTCGACCCTGACTATGAGGAGGTTATCAAGGACATGACCAAGCCGGGTACAACGTGGATAAAGGGTCAGAAGGGAGGCATAGTGTTTCACAACAAAGATCTTAGTCGGTATGGGAAAATCTGGTACGCCTTCCTATGTGCGAAACTATTACCATCCACGCATACCTCAGACGTCACCAAGGAGAAGGCACTACTCCTTTTTGCTATTGTGCAAGACTTCATCATCGACGTCGGGGCCATATTTAATTTTTCAATTCGCCGATGTCTACGGGGTAACTTCTCAGGAGGCTTGCCACATCAGTCCCTAATTTTTGGGTTGTGTCGTCAAGCAGGTGTTAGATGGTCTGATGATGAGCTCACCCTTATGCCACTACAACTGCTAGATTTAAGAATGGTAGCACGGTATTCGGTGTGGGCCGGAGGTGAATCTCATCCTCGAGGTTTAGGATTTATATTTCCATAAGCTTCAGAAGACGAGGCTGATGCCGTTGACACCTCGGGGGATGAGGATGAAGCTATGGGAGATCAAGGAATATAGCAGGTACCGCAGACCGAGGCCATATCTAGTCCTCGGTTCCTTGAATTCCAAAATCAGATGAATGCGCACAATATGGCAGCACGTCGGGAAATGCGACGATTGGCAATGCGACAAGATCACATGTTTGATGCTATGAACGTATCTTTCGCCTCACTCAACACAACACTCCAAAGCTTCAACCCGGCGACTCACTATCCATATCAACAACCCGGACCACTGCCTCGATTTCCTCCTAGTGATTTAGATGATGAAGAACACCAACAACCTCCCCAGACTTAGGCGATTGCAGGGAAGTCCTCATGCACTTAATTTCATTTTTATACAATGAGGGCATTGTGTTACTTAAGTTTGGGGGATTTAATTATTTATTAAGTTGCATGCATTTTGTTATTTTTGTTTTCATTTATAGTTTGCATAGTAGATTTGGTGTTTGCATAGTAGTCTAGGATTGTGCATTGTTGTCAATTCTGTTATTTTCAGTTTATGTTATTTTCAGTTAAAAAAAATAGTGATAATATTGTGTTTGCATATGTTCACTAGTGCTGCAGTTCTGTTGGGTAAAATCTAATTACACGCAAAAAATGCAAGTGTATGTGATCAACAAGTAAGATAGTAGTGAATAAAGTATCGTTCCCACGAAGATAAATTAACAAGAATTTTAACTTCACAAGTATCAATTTTCTATTAATCTTAATTTTATTAAACTATTCAATTCAATGGTTTTAAATTATAGCATCTAAATTAATAAATAAATAAACTATCACAAAACAATCACTAATATCAAAGTCCGGAATTTCAAACAATTGATGGAGAATTAGACTTATGACTTCACCCTAAGCTTCACTCTGATTTTCAAACCTTTATTCCAATTCAACTTAATATCCCAATTTATTAATCAAGAACACGAACGTAGTACTAGCCACCTCTCGATGCACTAATACCATATTAACTTAAATCCACAATTAAGATAGAAACAAGTTAAACACCTAAATCAACCAATTCACTATATCTCTATGTGAACTGAAATTAAAGAAGGTTTAAGCTTAAGTTCTCTATCCGATTACATGTGATGTCAAGCATATCTCTACCTTAACAATATACAAAAATCTGCTATTCACAAAATTCATGACACATGCTATGTTAACTAGGTCTAGATTGAATATCCTCTCTCGATTCCATTCAAATCCACAAGGAATTGTTGATAAGGCAATTCATAAATTTACACTCGAATTAACATAGATAAATTGAAAATATTTTATTGAATTAGAAATCAAAGTTATAGAATCATCGTTTCACCCACATATCCATCACAAGTCTAATAATCGAATTAGTTCATAATGAATGAATTAAAAACTGAATAATCTGATGAAAACATCCTTCCAATTACAAATAAAAGACTAAAGAGAACAAGAATAATGAACACCCTTCACGTAGCCTAGAATTGCAACCGTCATGATAATCTCTTCAAATTACTCCTCCAAAGCTCGCACATGAATCCTAGAGTTTATTTCTGAATTATGCCCCTTGTATTGTATGATTATTGTTTTTCCATGTAAAATTAAGCTCCCTTATGTACTGACCGAGATCTGCCTTTTGTAGAGTCTAGGCGCCTCAACTACGTCCCACAAACCAAGTACCAGCAGAGTTCAAAACGCATCAGGAGAGTGCATGATTCGGCACCCCCGCCCCGGCGGGGGGTACAAGGTAGAACACGCCCGCCCCGGCGGGATAGTACTCTGCTAAAAAAAACTTTTACTTCCTCATGCATTTTTCCAACTTCGCTCCAAAACTCCGTCTTTCTTTACCACTTGCATCCATAACCACCCTACACATAAAATAACATGAAACAAGTGAAAGCGAACACAAAACAAGAAAATAACTACGAATTTAAACATGAAATGAATATCGATTCGTGTATATTAAATCCACTTATCAAAATCCCCCAAACTTAAACCGTGCTAGTCCTCGAGCACAAAATAAACTACATGCTATGCAATGCAATGAAATGAAATAAACAAAATCTAAATGCCTAAGAATCCAATAATATCGCAGAAACTAACTTATCTAATCGGCCTCAGAGAAAACAAGCAACCTTACAATATGAATCACCACAACTAATCCACAATTTCGTATTAATTCTCAAATCTTGAACAATTATCACTGGTATAGCGTGCGTGTGTGATCAACATCTATGATAACTGTGACACCCCCAAATCTCGGTTCTTCATTACCTCAAGATTTGGTGTTCACGGAATAAAAATATTCATTTATAACTACCCAATCATAAATAAAATTGAATAATAAACCTGCCCATACAAGAATTACATAAAATAATATCTCCCAGTTTATCTAACCTTTACATACAATCATTCATGCGAAAAATTTAAATAAACTTCATTACATTCCTTAAACCAACGTCTGATAATAAAACTATCAAAACTATTACAAGTCTTCAGTACTTGTTCATCTTTCCCTTTTCTTTACTGGTGCTAGGTACGTAACCCCTTTCCATCTGTAGCTGTAAGGATTTTACAGGCAAGAGTGAGCAAACAAGGCTCACTTGAAATAACAATGAATAACTTTTACATTCTCTACCCATTCAAGGGCTCAATAGAACTGAACAATAGGTTCTATTAACATCTTAACATTCACTGAGGGTCTAAAGACCACGAACCTTATCCACAGTTATAAGTAATCTTTCAACCTAAACTTTTACAGTCATACGACCATAATGACTTTAAGGTATTTAGGGGGATCAACCCTTCGTACATGTATTGTATACAAACATTTCAGCGCAAAGTACAAAACTAAGCGTAACCCCTATAAATAGGGTTGTTCATCTCAGCATTTTGAGTATAAGTCTGCCCCAAAGATAGTTTGGTTTGGATACTCAAGGAAATTTGGAGTTCAATGGACATCAACTAAGGATTAGTTGAATAAAAGATAATAACACTATGTTATTGAATAATCATAACTGAATAAATATTTCGTTCTAAGTTCATGCTTTAGGGATAATCTAATAGCATAACTATTGAATAACACATCATACCTTGCTTTGAATAAAATTAAGCTAAGGTTACATCTTAGAATTTAATATCAAGCATGCACAACAAATAATAGCTTGAACGATAAACTAAAGGTACTTGCATGCTAATGTAAGAAGTTTAGAGTTAAGAAAACTTGCATAATCATAATAACTATCTCAACTAAAGTGCAGAGATGAGAAACTTGTATCATCACGAATAACTGGATACAATGAAGTTGCTTAATGGAAATACTTTACTCAATAAAGTATAGCATATGAATTTTGCATAACGAAGCTTTAGAATTAGAAAACTTGCTTAAGTATAACATAATAGTGAAAAGCAACCTTGCTGAATAATAAAGTAGCAAAGGTTAGGGAACTTACCTCATGCGTAGGTTAAATAATTACTATTCACGTTCACCCTAAGTCCTACACATACCATATGTATTGACAATACACATTAGTTACACTAACATTACCTTTATGAGTTACTTTATTACTCTTAGTATAGCTAGTAACTAAGTTTAAGTTTAAACAACATCATATCTTTTCATGAACATTACTTTTTAGCTTTATTACAACTACTTAAGTGATCATGTCATTACACCACATGCACATTAACAACTTGATACAACATCCTATTACATGTATAACATGTTATCATTAAGTTATACTAATACACAAAGGGTTTCACTTGCATTCGTGCATCCCGACGCCCTCCGATTGGCTCTAAATACACAATAGTCCTAAAGATGGCCATTTTGACTACTGTTACAGACCTCAAATTAAAAAACTTAAAGCATGAAAGTTGTAGGTATATTCGTCGTCGTTCCGGATCATCTTAAATCAACTCAATCAGAGTTCGTATGAGAAAGTTATGGACATGTTACTACAGGAGGTCAAAATTGTCCGACCCAGACCACTTTCCAGCACTGGGGCGCGAACAGTGGCGCCGGGGCACGAACAGTGGTGCCGGGGCACAAATTCCAACGTCGGGGCGCGAATTCCAGCGTCGGGGTGCGAACTTCTGGCCTATTTTTGGCGCTGGGGCGTGAATTTTGGCGCTGGGGCGTGAATTTTGACGCTGGGGCGCCGAAACTCACAGAACCAAAAAGAAGAACAGAGCCAAAGCTACTGTCTTAAATTTGTAATAACAATTTGCCCCAAACAACATGTATAACTAATATAAACTACACATAATTGCTAACAATTATCCATATACCAATTTCCAACAATTGAACAACAAATTTAAAGGACTTAAATCACTAAAATAATATTTGGTTAAAACTCAAAACTCTATTGTTGATATCTAAAGTACAGTGAACGAAATTTTCACTGTTATCAACCAAATTTGATTCCTTGCTCTGCTTAATCTCTTACCCAATTACACACAAGTCTCAATTAACATAATCACATACTAATTTTAATTAACTTTCAAAAGTCATATTCATGCATATAAGTTTACTGAAAAAATAATTATTTTCGTATATACGTAATTTATCATACTCTTACCTATACATTATTAAACATACAATCATCAATATGTATGTTATCTACTACTAACACATGATTTCATAATCAAATAGTAAAACATTCGAACTGTAGAAAGTTTGTAAAGAACTTCGTCTTACAGTCAAATTGAGAACACCGAGACAATATAAATTCACATAAAATATATGGCGTAAAATAGCTATGGTTAAGTTATGTACATACCTTTTGTTTTAGAAAATCTTTGTTAAACACTGATAACTTTCTTTTGCTACTTCTCTCTCTCAAATTCTCTGAAACTTTTCTTTTTCTCGGAACACCTTTTCTTAGACTAAGCAAAACTGGAGCGTAACACTTAACAAGTATGCGTCAAAATAAAACAAAACTGATAAGGCAATAATAAGCCTATTTACACTCATCAGTTACCAAACATATAACGTATAATCTTATAAATATAAATATATTTTATTTATATATTTATTTTATTCTATTAATAATATAATTTAAAATTAACAAGAATTTCAAAAGCCATAAGGCCTTGTTTGGCAAACCATTTATAAAATAAAGGATTAATATACTTACACCTTGTTTGGCAACACTAAATTAAAATTACTTTAGTTTATTTTAATAACTCTTTATCACATAGTTATTTGTCACACTTTATGTAATAACAATTAAATAAATTACTTAATCACATAACTCAATCCACATAACACATTAATTATTTAACAAATAAATAATTAACTAATCACATTAATTATTTAGGAAATAAATAATTAACTAAATAAACTCAATCAAATTGAACAATTACTTATTCAATAATAAACACATCCAATAAATATTTATAACTTACATTTAAAAATCTGGAATGTTACATCATTCCCCTCTTATAAGGATTCTGTCCCCAGAATCACAATTCAAACAACACTTTCGTTACATTCTTCCCTACTTATAAAGATTCTGTCCCCAGAATTGAAGACACAGATTAAACAAATAACTCAGGGTACTCTTTCATCATTTTCTCTTCGAGTTCCCACGTTGCTTCTTCAGCATTGTGGTTTCTCCATATCACCTTCACAGAAGGTATCACTTTATTCCTGAGCACTTGTTCTTTCCTGTCGACTATCTGGATAGGAACCTCTTCATAAGATAAATCTTTCTCAAACTGCAACGGTTCATATTCGATCACGTGATTGTAATCGGGTCTATATGGTCGTAACACCGAAATATGAAAAACATTATGAATGTTTTCCAACTCTGGAGGTAGAGCTACCTCATAAGCTACCTCTCCAACTTTTCGCAGCACTTCAAAGGGTCCAATAAACCTCGGGCTTAGTTTTCCCTTCTTACCGAAACGAATTTTCCCCTTCCAAGGAGAAACTTTTAGGAATACATAGCTTCCTACGTCAAATGCATGATCTTTTCTGTGTTGATCAGCATACTTCTTCTGTCGGTCTTGAGCTATTACCAATCTTATCCTGATGAGTTTAATAACCTCAGCAGTTTGTTGCACTAATTCTGATCTTAGTAGTTGACGTTCACCAACTTCATCCCAGCACAGTGGAGTTCTTCACTTTCTGCCGTATAACGCTTCATAAGGCGGCATGCCGATGCTCGCGTGATAACTATTATTGTAAGCGAATTCCACCAACGGTAATTGCTCTTCCCAGCTTCCTTTGAAATTCATGACGTATGCTCTCAGCATATCTTCCAATGTCTGGATCGTTCGTTCGCTTTGGCCATCTATTTGTGGATGATAAGCCGTACTCATTCGCAATTGAGTTCCCATGCATTCTTGTAGTCTCTTCCAGAAGTTTGATGTGAATCGCGGGTCTCTATCAGACACAATTGACACTGGCACTCCATGTATCGAAACGATCTCTTTGATATATAGTTTTGCCAGCTGATCCAGATTGAATCTAATCTTTATTGGCAAAAAGTGTGCTGATTTTGTCAGTCTGTCCACTATCACCCAAATTGCAACGCATCCTCTTTGAGTAGCTGGAAGACCCACCTCAAAATCCATCGTGATATGCTCCCATTTCCATTTCGGTATTTCCAACGGTTGAAGTAATTCGCTGGGTCTTTGATGTTCGACTTTTACTCTTTGTCATATCAAACATTTAGCCAAGCATTCTGCAACATCCCTTTTTATATTCGGCCACCAAAAATGTCGGCGTAAATCTTGATACATCTTCGTGCTTTCTGGATGAATCGAATATCTTGAGCTATGAGCTTCGGTCAAGATTTCATTTTTCAGTTCCGGTGTTGCTGGAATCCAGATTCTTCCCTCGTACCGTAGTAATCCTTCGGTATCGACCTTATATTTCGTATTGCTACTATTAACCATATTCTCTTTTATCTTTCCACATTCTTCATCTTGTAACTGAGCATTTTTCACCTTGTCCAGTAAAGTTGGACCTGCTTCTAGCTGAAATAGTCGTTCGTCGGATTCCTGTGGAAATTTGATTTCCAGTTCTAACTTTGCCATTGCTGAAATGAGCTCCTCTTGAGTTGTTATCAGCATTAATTTCTCCCGACCTTTCCTACTTAAAGCATCTGCAACCACATTCGCTTTGCCCGGATGATAACAGATCTCACAATCGTAATCCTTTATCAATTCCATCCATCTCCTCTGACGCATGTTCAGGTCCTTCTGATTGAAAATATAACTCAGACTTTTGCGGTCTGTGTTGATCTCACATTTCTCTCCATACAGATAGTGTCTCCATATCTTAAGAGCAAATACCACTGCAGCCAATTCTAAATCATGAGTCGGATAACCTTTCTCATAGTCCTTCAGTTGTCTTGATGCATAGGCAATAACTTTGTCGTTTTGCATAAAAACACAACCCAATCCTTTGTGTGAGGCATCACTATATACCACAAAATTTCCTGTATTATCCAGCAGGGTTAATACAGGTGCTATACTTAGCTTCTTCTTCAAATCTTGGAAGCTCTCTTCACACTTTTCTGTCCAAACGAATTTCACAGCTTTCCGTGTCAAATTTGTTAACGGAGTGGCTATCTTGGAAATATCTTGTATAAATCTTCTATAATAACCGGCCAGCCCCAAGAAACTCCTCACCTCTGAAGGTGTCCTTGGTTGTTCCCAATTGATTATAGCTTCCACTTTCGATGGATCTACTAAAATCCCATCTTTGTCAATCACATGACCCAAAAATTGTACACGATCGAGCCAAAATTCATACTTAGAGAATTTCGCGTACAACTTTTCCTTTCTTAGTGTCTCCAATGTCAGACGTAAATGTTCCACGTGTTCTTCTTGAGTTTTGGAATACACCAGAATGTCGTCGATAAACACCACTACGAACTTGTCTAAGAATGGTTTAAATACCCAGTTCATCAAATCCATGAACGCGGCAGGGGCATTTGTTAAACCAAAAGACATCACTAGAAACTCGTAATGTCTGTACCGAGTTCTGAATGTCGTTCTAGGTATATCCTCCTTTCTTACCTTCAATTGGTGATACCCACTTCTCAAATCTATTTTCGAGAGGTATTTAGCACCCTTCAACTGATCAAACAAGTCATCTATTCTAGGTAACGGATACCTATTATTAATAGTGACCTTGTTTAACTCCCTATAATCAATGCAAAGACGCATTGATCCGTCCTTCTTCTTCACAAATAATACCGGCGCTCCCCACGGTGACACGCTTGGTTGAATATACTTCTTGTCCAGCAGTTCTTGTAGTTGCACCATCAGTTCCTTCATTTCTATCGGAGTCATTCTGTACGGGGCCTTCGATATCGGTGCAGTTCCTGGCACTAAATCGATTACGAACTCAATCTCTCTATCAGGCGAAAGTCATGGCAAATCCTCCGAAAATACATCTACAAATTCTCTAATCACTGGTATCTCCTTCAGTTTTACACCCTCCTTCTGAGTATCGACTATGTAAGCCAAATAACCCACACGACCTTGACTCAACAACTTCTTGGTCTGCATAATCGTCAGACATTTCATTTGTCTAGGCGATTTGCTACCATGAAAAACTACCTTTGACGGAGTCATAAGGTTTACACACTTCTTGTGACAATCAATTACTGCTCCATATTTGAATAGCCAATCCATTCCCAAAATTACATCAAATTCCCCGAGTCTAATCGGAATTAAATCTACCATCAGGATATTCCCTTTAATGTTTACTCTACAGTTCTTGTATACAAACTTAACAGGAATCACCTCCCTATTTGTAATTTCTATGTTCAAAGGGAAATTCAGTTCTTCTCTAGGCAATTCTAACCTTTTAGCAAATTCCTCAGATATAAACGAACAAGTAGCACCCGAATCAAATAATACATAAGCATTAATATCGTTGATTGGGATAATACCTGACACCACATCTTTTGATTGCACAGCATCTTGCACAGTCATGTTGAAAGTTCTGGCTGTGGGTTTGTTTGACGCTGTAGGTCCAGCAATGGCCCAAGTACCTCCACTGCTATCTCCCTTACTTCTTACTGTTTCTCCGACCTTCTTCTGAGGGCATTCACGAGCAAAATGATCCTTGGATCCACATGTGAAATAGACATTCTTCTTGGGTTGGGTGCAATTTGAGGCGATGCGAACCTCCTGGCCACAGTTGTAACATGCAAGTTTCCCCATCAAGCACACACCCTTACGAAACCTCCCGCATGTAGCACATGCTTCAAACTTCCTAAACTGTTGGTTACTCTGCCGGTTTTTAGTACCCCCATTTCCGTTCCACTTCCTCTTCAAGTTGTTGTTGTTATTGTCATTTCCATTGCCTCTGCTACCATTCTTCACTTCCACCTCATTCTTCTTTTTCTTCTGCTCTTGATTGAATTTTATCACTGCCTCGCCTCCACCTTCAGCGAGTATAGCCTTCTCCATCACTGCTGCAAACGTCTTCAACTGGAATAGGGAAACCCTACTATACAGCCAGGGCTTCAGTCCCTATTCGAACCTCTTTGCATTACGCTCATCTGTGCTGACTTGATATGGCGCAAACCTCGCCAATTCGTTGAACTTCACGGCATACTCAGACACCGTCATCGCTCCCTGCTTCAGTTCCAAAAACTGAACCTCTAACTAACTCTTAGAACTCTCTGGGAAGTAGGTCTCGAAGAATAACTCCTTAAACCTATCCCAAGTCATCACTCCTGGTCCTTCCCGGGTTTTATTGGCCTACCACCAATAACTAGCTTCTATTTTCAACATGAATGTTGCAAAGCAGTCTTCTGTTCATCCCCTACCCTAGCGACTTCAAATATCTTCTCAATCTCCATAATCCAGGTCTGTGCCTCGACCGGATTCATTGACCCACGAAATTCAGGTGGTCCGACCGCCTTAAACTCCTTAAACGTTGTGCCTTGGTTTTGAGGTTGATTCTGCAACGCTCTTGTTAGTAATGTCACTAGTTGTTGGACGGGATTATCCTCAACATCGTTATTGTTAGTTCTCGCATTGGTTCTCTGAAGGGGTGGTTCATGTCTGGGAGGCATTTTCTGTTAGAAAAAAAACATCTATTAGACTATTACCCAACTTCTTTAAGTATTTTCTAATTAACTTGTCTCCATAAAAAAAACCACATAACACTTTTGAATAAAATAATAGCTTTTTATTTATTCATCATAACTTCGAAAAACATAACAATAATAGCATCACTACCATTTACATTCCTTTCCTAAACTACAAAAGTTACAGGACAACATCATCATTCTCATATCCCATGGTTACTTAACACCCGAGACTTACACATTATTTAACACTTATTACTTGCAAAACAGACATATTTTCTACAATGATCTATTAAGATAATCAGTAGCCTTTTGACGCTCTTCTTCCATAACACGGAACATGGTTCGGCGATCTAACACATATGATGGCAGAGTCTCGAACTGAATTGGATAACCCATGACCCGATCTTGAGCTCGATTGATCACGGTATTGAATACTTTATCCATCTCTTCCATCTTCATCCTCTTTGCTTGTGCGTCCCTTACTACTCTTCCAGTTCGTTGAAAAGCTTCCTCCTATACGTCTTCAGCTCTCACCCTCTTGGTAGCTTCTTCATTCAGCTTTTTCTTCAGTTCCACGACCATCTCGATCAGTTGTTCCTTCTCTCCTTCAGTCTGCATCAGCTTCTCTTCAGCATTAGTTAGACGTTCATCTCGATCCTGGATGTCATCGTCTTTCTGTGTCATTGCAGTTTGTTGTTCAGCTACTATCTCCTGCAACTCCTCAACTGTCCTGAAGTTCCACGTTACGGTCGTAGACCTCATCATACATGCGAGCAACCATCGAGGTTAGTGGAGTCTCCTCGTCCTCGTCCTCGTTATCTTCATCCTCCTGTGGCAACTCCACGGGATCCTCCTCATTCATCTCCACATCATCATCCTCATCTTCAACCACTGTGACCAACGGGGCTGACTCTCGTGGCAGTAGTTGTTCCCAAACTACCTGAATGTTGCGAGGCTCCTCCTCTATAGGCATTTGAGGTCCCTCCTCCCTAGCCTGACTAGATTCTCCGACATTAGTCATCTTGACAACAAAATTTTAAAGTTTTAGTTATTAATCATTCTACTCGACACTCGCGAGCACATAAGTTATAAACACATAAGCACATAAGTGTTTTATTACCTCTTCCTTAAAAAACTCGATAAGAGTTATCTCCACTATCTTTTCAAAGGTTACTTCCTAAGGCTTTTTTCCCCACCTAAGGTTCATAACCTAAAGCTTTGATACCAACCTGTGACACCCCCAAATCTCGGTACTTCATTACCTCAAGATTTGGTGTTCACGTAGTCAAAACATTCATTTATAACTACCCAATCATAAATAAAATTGAATAATAAACCTGTCCATACAAGAATTACATAAAATAATATCTCCCAGGTTATCTACCCTTTACATACAATCATTCATGCGGAAAATTTAAATAAACTTCATTACATTCCTTAAACCAACGTCTGATAATAAAACTATCAAAACTATTACAAGTCTTCAGTACTTGTTCATCTTTCCCTTTCCTTTACTGGTGCTAGGTACGTCACCCTTTCATCTGTAGCTGTAAGGATTTTATAGGCAAGAGTGAGCAAACAAGGCTCACTTGAAATAACAATGAATAACTTTTACATTCTCTGCCCATTCAGGGGCTCAATAGAACTGAACAATAGGTTCTATTAACATCTTAACATTCACTGAGGGTCTAAAGACCACGAACCTTGTCCACAATTATAAGTAATCTTTCAACTTAAACTTTTACAGTCATACGACCATAATGACTTTAAGGTACTTAGGGGGATCAACCCTTCGTACATGTATTGCATACAAACATTTCAGCGCAAAGTACAAAACTAAGCGTAACCTCTATAAATAGGGTTGTTCATCTCAGTATTTTGAGTACATGTCCGCCCCAAAGATAGTTTGGTTTGGATACTTAAGGAAATTTGGAGTTCAACAGACATCAACTAAGGATTAGTTGAATAAAAGATAATAACACTATGTTATTGAATAATCATAACTGAATAAATATTTCATTCTAAGTTCATGCTTTAGGGATAATCTAATAGCATAACTATTGAATAACACATCATACCTTGCTTTGAATAACATTAAGCTAAGGTTACATCTTAGAATTTAATATCAAGCATGCACAACAAATAATAGCTTGAACGATAAACTAAAGGTACTTGCATGCTAATGTAACAAGTTTAGAGTTAAGAAAACTTGCATAATCATAATAACTATCTCAACTAAAGTGCATAGATGAGAAACTTGTATCATCATGAATAACTGGATACAATGAAGTTGCTTAATAAAAATACTTTACTCAATAAAGTATAGCATATGAATTTTGCATAACGAAGTTTTAGAATTAGAAAACTTGCTTAAGTATAACATAACAGTGAAAAGCAACCTTGCTGAATAATAAAGTAGCAAAGGTTAGGGAACTTGCCTCGTGCGTAGGTTAAACAATTACTATTCACGTTCTCCCCAAGTCCTACACATACCATATGTATTGACAATACACATTAGTTACACTAACATTACCTTTATGAGTTATTTTATTACTCTTAGTATAGCTACTAACTAAGTTTAAGTTTAAACAACATCACATCTTTTCATGAACATTACTTTTTAGCTTTATTACAAATACTTAAGTGATCATGTCATTGCACCGCATGCACATTAACAACTTGATACAACATCCTATTACATGTCCAACATGTTATCATTAAGTTATACTAATACACAAAGGGTTGCACTTCCATTCGTGCATCCCGACGCCCTCCGATTAGCTCTAAATACACAATAGTCCTAAAGATGGCCATTTTGACTACTGTTACAGACCTCAAATTAAAAAACTTAAAGCATGAAAGTTGTAGGCCTATTCGTCCTCGTTCCGAATCAACTTGAATCAACTCAATCGGAGTTCATATGAAAACGTTATGGCCATTTTACTATAGGAGGTCAAAACTGTTCGACCTAGACCACTTTCCAGCACTGGGGCGCGAACAGTGGCGCCGGGGCACGAACAGTGGCGCCGAGGCACGAACAGTGGTGCCAGGGTGCAAATTCCAGCGCCGGGGCCCGAACTTCTGGCCTATTTTTGGCGCTGGGGCGTGAATTTTGACGCTGGGGCGCCGAAACTCACATAACCAAAAAGAAGAACAGAGCCAAAGCTACTGTCTTAAATTTGTAATAACAATTTGCCCCAAACAACATGTATAACTAATATAAACTACACATAATTGCTAACAATTATCCATATACCAATTTCCAACAATTGAACAACAAATTTAAAGGACTTAAATCACTAAAATAATATTTGGTTAAAACTCAAAACTCCATTGTTGATATCTAAAGTACAGTGAACGAAATTTTCACTGTTATCAACCAAATTTGATTCCTTGCTCTGCTTAGTCTCTTACCCAATTACACACAAGTCTCAATTAACATAATCACAAACTAATTTTATTAACTTTCAAAAGTCATATTCATGCATATAAGTTTACTGAAAAAAATAATTATTTTCGTATATACTTAATTTATCATACTCTTACCTATACATTATTGAACATACAATCATCAATATATATGTTATCTACTACTAACACATGATTTCATAATCAAATAGTAAAACAGTCGAACTGTAGAAAGTTTGTAAAGAACTTCGTCTTACAGTCAAATTGAGAACACCGAGACAATATAAATTCACATAAAATATATGGCATAAAATAGCTATGGTTAAGTTATGTACATACCTTTTGTTTTAGACAATCTTTGTTAAACACTGATAACTTTCTTTTGCTACTTCTCTCTCTCAAATTCTCTGAAACTTTTCTTTTTCTCTGAACACCTTTTCTTAGACTAAGCAAAACTGGAGCGTAACACTTAACAAGTTTACATTCATCAGTTACTAAACATATAACATATAATGTTATAAATATAAATATATTTTATTTATATATTTGTTTTATTCTATTAATAATATAATTTAAAATTAACAAGAATTTATTCTATTTATTCTATTTGTTTTACGCTCCATCTCACGCTTGTGTTTATGGGGAGTATTTCTCCTCAACCCGCCACAAGACTCAACATGTTTCAAATAATTTATATATATATATATATATATATATATATATATATATATATATATATATTCAAAGCTTATATACCCCACATATACTCCCCCAAACTTAGGTTCTTGCCTAATTTTAGCCGTTATGCCTATCCTTATCGTTTTCTCATTCACCCTAGTATTATCCTTTAGAAACTATTTATGTATCAATTTAAACTGATCGGTCAACAAAGATATTATTAGTGCTAACCTTTTTATAACAGTTTCAAACAAGTCCAAGAATCGATTCATAACAGAAATTGTATCACAATTCTAATAATCAATACTGTATTGGTTAACTTGTTCACAATATCATCATTGGCCCACAAATAACATGAACTTGATAAGTGGATTTAATATACACGAATCAATATTCATTTTAAGTTTAAATTCGTAGTTATTTTCTTGTTTTGTGTTCGTTTTCACTTGTTTCATGTTATTTTATGTGTAGGGTGGTTATGGATGCAAGTGGTAAAGAAAGAAGGAGTTTTGGAGCGACGTTGGAAAAATGCATGAGGAAGCAAAAGTTTTTCTAGCCCGCTGGGGCGGGCGTGTTCTACCTTGTACCCTCCGCCGGGGTGGGGGTGCCGAATCCTGCACTCTCCTGATGCGTTTTGAACTCTGCTGGTACTTGGTTTGTGGGACTTGGCTGAGGCGCCTGGACTCTACAAAAGGCAGATCTCGGTCAGTACATAAGGGAGCTTAATTTTACATGGAAAACAACAATCACACAACACAAGGAGCATAATTCAAAGATAAATTCCATGATTTAGGTGCGAGCTTTGGAGGAGTAATTTGAAGAGATTATCGTGACGGTTGCAATTCTAGGCTACGTGAAGGGTGTTCATTATTCTTCTTTTCTTTTGTCTTTTATTTGTAATTGGAAGGATGTTTTCATCGTATTATTCAGTTTTTAATTCATTCATTATGAACTAATTCGCTTATTAAACTTGTGATGGATCTGTGGGTGAAACGATGATTCTATAACTTTGATTTTCAATTCAATAAAATATTTTCAGTTTATCTATGTTAATTTGAGTGTAAATTTATGAATTGCTTGATCAATAATTCCTTGTGGATTTGAATGGAATCGAGAGAGGATATTCAATCTAGACCTAGTTAACATAGCATGTGTTATGAATTTTGTGAATAGCAGATTTTTGATTATTGTTAAGGTAGAGATATGCTTGACATCATATGTAATCGGATAGAGAACTTAAGCTTAAACCTTCTTTAATTTCAGTTCACATAGAGATATAGTGAATCGGTTGAATTAGGTATTTAACTTGTTTCTATCTTAATTGTGGATTTAAGTTAATATGGCATTAGTGCATCGAGAGGTGACTAGTACTACGTTCGTGTTCTTGATTAATAAACTGGGATATTAAGTTGAATTGGAATAAAGGTTTGAAAATCAGAGTGAAGCTTTGGGTGAAGTCTTATGTCTAATTCTCCATCAATTGTTTGAAATTCTGGACTTTGATATTAGAGATTGTTTTGTGATAATTTGTTTATTTATTAATTTAGATTCTATAATTTTAAACCATTGAATTGAATAGTTTAATAAAATTAGGATTAATAGAAAATTGATACTTGTGAAGTTAAAATTCTTGTTAATTTGTCTTCGTGGGAACGATACTTTATTCACTACTATATTACTTGTTGATCACATACACTTGCGTGTTTTGCGCGTAATTAGATTTTACCCAAAACTTGATACGCCAAAAAGTCAAAGCCGAGCATCAAAGACTAAGCAGATTACTTCAGTCATTGGAAATATCGGAATAGAAGTTGGAGCATATAATGATGAATTTCGTGGTAGGTCTTCCAACTACTCAGAAATGGTACGATGCAATTTGGGTGATCGTGGATAGACTGACGAAATCAGCACACTTTGTGTCAATACAGATTATATTTAATCTGGATCAGTAGCAAAAGTTATATGTCAAGGAGATCGTTTCGAGACATGGAGTTCCATTGTCAATTGTGTCAGACAGAGATCCGCGATTTACATCAAATTTTTAGAAGAGGCTACAAGAATGCATGAGAACACAATTGAGAATGATTACAGTGTACCATCCTCAAACGGACGGTCAAAGTGAGCGAAAAATCTAGATGTTAGAGGATATGCTGAGAGCATGCATTATGGATTTCAAAGGAAACTAGGATGATCACCTACCGTTGGTTGAATTCACCTACAACAATAGTTACCACGCGAGCATTGGCATATCGCCTTACGAAGCATTATACAACAAAAAGTGCAGAACTCCACTATGCTGGTATGAAGTTGGTGAACGCCAACTGTTTGGACCTGAACTGATATAGCATACCGCTAAGGTTTTCACACTCATCAGAGAAAGATTGATAGCTATTCAAGAAAGACAGAAGAAATATGTCGATCAACACAGACAAAATCGCGCATTTGACGTTGGAAATTTCGTTTTCCTAAAAGTTTCTCCTTAGAAGGGCAAGATTCGATCTGGTAAGAAAGGAAAGCTTAGTCCGAGGTTTATTGGACCCTTTGAGGTGTTACGAAGAGTAGGGGATGTAGCTTACGAGGTAGCTTTACCTCCATAATTAGAACATGCATGTTCACAATGTATTTCATGTTTTAGTGTTATGACCGTATAAACCCGATTACAAGCATGTGATGTGACAACCCGAGAATTTAGAAAATTTTAAAAAAATCTTAAATGATTGATTTAAGGTCAAATGATATACCTAGACAGAAAATGAGTGTATGCGTTTGATATTTTTGGGAAGGAATTTTGAAGATTTCAAATTTCTGTGAAGTATTTAGGTGAATTATTCAGGATTAAGTGTATATGTGAATATGTTCTCTGTGTATGGTTATGTATGTGTTCAGAATGTTGATAAGGGTCAAGGGTTAACCAGATAAATTATATCAGTGTCAATCCCAAGTATATATTAAGAACGACAACGTTCAGTTAGAAAACACTAATGACTGATAAGAAACCCTAAAACTGATTCTGAAACCCTGATTTCAGTTTCGGGAATCTGAAACCCTAATTCAAAAATTGGAAACCCTAATCTGGGAATTTAAAGAATAATTATAATGCTTAAGTGATATTAATTATAATATTAATTAGGGTAAAGCTTAATTAATTAGCAAACCCTAATTTTGGATTTTTAAACCCTAATTGTTCCGTCAGAAGCCCTAATGTAAAATTGAGGACTTAATTGCTAAATTAGCAATTAAAATTGGTATAATTTAATCCTAATTAACAAGATTGATTTATGAATGGGAAAGTTTAATTTATTTCGAGAATCCTAATTACAATTTAGAAATATTAATTTTCTATTTTTGAAAACCCTAAGGGTTAATAACCGTAAATTTTAAGTCACTATATATGTATGTACATTATTCATATTTAAAACTTTGTGTTATACAATAATTTAATATGTGACAACATATGTGAAGTGGTGCATGGATCAATAAACATGTATACTATAGTTATGGATATATACATTTATATATTTCATTAAAAAATGAAAGCTTCGTAACCTAATTATGCATTAGGTGAGACAATTAAATAACCTAAGGATTATGGTAATAAGAAAATGTTAGTATTTAATATGTATACTAACTTAAGTGGATAATTTTGTTATTTCAAGTGACTAATAATTTTAAACATATTTCTTGTAAACCTAATTAGGTTATGAGCTAAAGTCACATGTATAAGTAATTAAATTTCATAAGATTGGGAATGGAAACCCTAAATAAACAATTTGGGTAACATATATTAAAATTGTTAGACTATGTTTATTACATGGCCCAAAACAATTAAGGAAGAAGCCCAAAGAAAGTAAAATGCAAACCAATACTTAGCCCACTTGATTAAGGGTATTTTAGACTTTTGATTAATCAAATTTGTGTATTAAAATAAAAGCAAATTGGGAGATATAATGGGCAAGGGGGACCGGCCAATTAGGCCTTTTTATGGCAAGAAGATTATGCTAATCAATGTCCATTAGTAGAAATCTTACACACAAGTACATGTGTGTCAATCTCCCATTGGTTGCAAATCTATTAAGCATCCTTAATCACATTTATTAGGCTAATTGAAGAGATAAGGTGTAGTCTTTTATCCATGGGACAATAAAAATATGGGGGATAATAGTTATATCACTCATTCATTTGCTAGACATTCATTTTCTCTCATTCTTCTTCTTCTATTTTTTCTCCCAAGCTTGTAGCATTTAAGAGAGAAAAGAAAGAAAGGGAGTTCGGTTTTTGTGAGAGTGAGAGAGAGGTGTGCTAGTTTATTTGATGCATCCTAAGTTCATTACTTACTTTGGTAAATCAAGGAAGGTTGCCACTAAATCAAGGTATAACCTAATCTTCATCTTCTTCTTCTACTTTGTATTATAGTTTGAGTTTTGTTGGGGTTACGAACTAATACTCAAGATACCCTAGTTCTACATATTATTATGTATGAAACTAAGTATTTTGAGTGTTAGATCTAAGGCTTAGAGGAAGAAAATGAGCATATATTCTCTAAGGGGTGAAACCCTTATTTTTCTTCTATTAAATCTTGTACAACTGAAGTTTTACAAATTGAATTTGTGATCCGTCGAAAAGAGGGGGGGGGGTGCTAGATACATGAGTTATCTAGTAAACCCAAGTCGTAGAACACAAATATAGCAAGTATTGAAGCCATGGGGGCTGTTTTCCCCAAAGTAGTCCACATAGTATATTGAGGTTTTGAAACCCTAAAATAGCCATTGTTCCCATTTTTCTTGAGGCTGTTTCGGTCAATTGCAAGTCTTTTAAAAATCTGGGAAAAATCACAGAGGTACCTTAAGAAGTTATCTACGTGTAGGAAAAAGAACAGACACGTTTTGATTTATAGGTTGTGCGTAATGACTATTTCCGTAAAGGACTCCTAAATATTAACACTCGAATTTCTCATTGTGTATACACTGGAAATTCCAAAAGTTTTACTGTAGGTTTATATATGTTATGAGAGTATACCCTGAAAATTTTAAATTTTTCTGAGCAAAACTCGATTTATAAAAAATGAAGCAAGATCCGAGTGTTTTGGGCACTTTAAAATTAGTAAATTATTTTTTAAGATTCTAGAAAAATTTGGGGATCATTGTTGGGTCATATACTGTCCAAATCCAGAAAATGAGAATTTTTGGAATCAGTTTGGTATTTTTTCTAAAAATGATTAAGTTATGAATAAAAGAAAATAATTAGTTAAATGATGTCTTAAATAAGAAAAATGTGATTTTAATGCTTGAATACTCCTAATATATAATATTATGACTATTTTAGGATATTTTGGTAATTTATAATAAGAAATATTATTTATGACCTTTTATGGATATTAAATAAGAGGTTTAATAAAGGGTGAAAAATTAGAATAAATTGTTTATTAATCTAATAAATTATTAAAATATTATTATGATATTTTTAAGTAAATAAAAATATTAAGATTAAAACTTCATTAAAATATTATTAAATGGTTAATAATATTTGATTTAAGCATTAATAAATGATTAAAGTATTATTAAATGATTAATAATATTAGATTAAAATATTCTTAAAAGATTAATAATATTAAATTAAGTATTATTGGATGATTAAAATATTATTAAGAGGATTAATAATATTAGTAAAGTATTGAAATATTATTAAGATTAGTAAGCGAATAAAAGTATTATTAGTGAACTAATAATACTAAGAGGTGAATTAAATATTATCAAAATTAATAATATTTAGTGAATTAAAGGTAGTTGTTATCTGAAAATTATTGCAAGTCTATATATATATATATATATATATATATATATATATATGATAATATAATATATTTAAGATAATTGTTTAAGTGTTCAGGTAGAGTTTAATTAAACTTAGACTCGAGAAAAGTTCGACTAGACCGTCGGGATGTTAGAATTGTACCAAACTCATCTTGGACTGCAATAGTTTGACTTGAGGCTATGTGTTATGTGTTGTATAGACTGATAGGGTTATGTGTTATGTGTTTAGGTAATTTTTTTAAATACTGTGATGATATTATTCTAACTTAAAAATATATATTATTAATAATAGGTCTTCAGACAAAGCTTATTAAATTGCATAGTGGTAATCAACGGTTCATGCAAGTTTTACCTAACTCTACTAAGAGGTGTTTTATTCAGATATACTTATGGTTAATCACTGCTGATTGCCACGTGGAATTGTACTCTGTACATATTACATGTATAAATCAGGTATGAAAGGCTGATCACCTTCATTACCAGTTGGTCCAGATATATTTGTTCATGTTCAGTACTTGTTCAGTCAAAAGTTTGTTCGTGCTAGTTCTCAATTATATTGATGAATTATAGCCAGCCTATTATTCAGACTCTTTCAATCATGATATATCCTTAAATTGTATTTAAACTTGATGGGCAACTTTCATGCTCACCCTTGCTATATCATGATAAACATTGCAGATAAGGCGAATGCGTTCGGATACAGGAAAAAAAGGATAATGCCAAGTTCTGCTTGGGATAAAATGTGCAGCTAGTTTGTAATAATATAGTTTGACAATAATGTTAGGTGTTAGATAGTTTATGAATTGTGTATAAGTTAAGGTTACTCGATTTTGGAGAATAGTGTGTAAAGTGTATTGTATAAATAATTTATGTTTATATCTTCCGTAAATAGTTATAGAATGATTGTACCAGAACCGTGGTGATTCAGGACCAGGATTTGGGGCTCTCACAGTTGGTATCAAAGCTGTTAGTTATGAACCTTAGGTAGGAATACCTGAGACCAATAACCGCAGTGATTAGGATAAGGTCTAACTCATATAGAGTTAGTTAGTCGGTAAGATTCAAAGACGAATCTCGGCAAATTATAAAGATACAGAGTTCCCTAACTCTGATAATAAAGTTAAACAGTAGTGATGAATAGATTGAGCCAAAAAGACTAAAAGTTCAGAGATAGGAGATCGTAAAACAAAACGATCAAGACATAAAAATAAATCGTAATATATATGATGAGATCACCCCATGATCTGATAAGGTGATAGTAGGGAGAAGAATCAATCTGATGATTGAAAAGTTTACAGCAAGATCGCTATGTGAATTGGTACAGATTCAGAAAAGGATTATGAATACGGATTAAATGAAATTCATATTGAGAAGGGAGTTAAGATTAGGTGGGGATTTCATTTGAGGACTCGTGTCAGCAGCTGAGTTGTATGATTCCTTGTATGGGTGGGGGATTGTACTTGGTGTAAAAACCACTTAGTTTCTGACACTCATAATCATTGAAATGTTTGTGTCGTGCTATTTTCTATATGCATGTTAAGAGGGTGATTCCTTTCTCATGTGTATAACAGATATATAGGTCATGGGTAGAGAATATAGGGTTAAGTACAAGTTCTTAAAACTCATACTTATGTGACATTCTTGACTCATAGTTATATGAAATGTTTATGAACCCCTCAACGAATGGATGCCAAAGGTCTGACTAGGGTAAGTTCTTAAACTCATATGATTGTGACAAGTTTATGAACTCATAAGTGTGGTTTAACGAATTGGGTATAGTTGTGTGTGAATGGAGAATTGAGGATTATAGGAATAGATAGATTGTTAAGCAAATAATTATTAGTGGAGACATAAGTTTTCCAGAATTCCTAGCTATGCTAGGCTTAGAAATTTTGACATCAAGTTAAATATGCACTATGTGCTTTTAAAAAAAAATGTAGACTCGTAATCATTTTTGAAACGGTTTAAAGTACAGTCTATCCTACTTATTTCGACTAGACGCAAATGATTTGAAATATCAAAATATATTTTATTTATCACTTATGTACCATGTAACTTGGTGCAAAGATGATAAAAAGGTGATGAAGTTGTAAATACAGGAATACTTAGTGTGAATTTGATTTAAAATCGTTATTCCACTATTTTATGATGTGTGCAGCTAGTTTGTATATTAAATTTTGATGTTGAAAGTATATAAACATGCTTATATGTAAAGTCCTTCAAAGAACATATGTTCAAGGACTTAGGTGATAGATCAAAATTGTTAGGTTGATCTGTGCTTAATGTTTATCATTCTGTAAATGAATGTATAGAAGAAAAGATCAAGACTGTTAGGTTGATCTATGTTTTAAGATGTAATAGATTGGCATCAACAGAATTGTAGTCTGTCGAGCCAGTCGAGGGATTACAGAAGCTCAGGCATAATCGTAGAGTATCAAAAAAGTTGCTACATAATCGTAGTCTGATTTGGAGGGCCTCACTCAGAATCGTAGAGTTGCTCCAAGCGCCCGCCGAGTCAAATCAAGAATCGTAGTCTGTTCTCAGAAGCGTAGAATCTGCAAAATAAGCAAGTCAAGGATCGTAGTCTACCAATGCTTTAGAGAAATCGTAGTGTTCTCTTCTATCAGGCTGAATCAAACACGAATACGACAAGACACCACAATCATGATCGTAGTGTATCTCTTGTCAGCATCAGAAGCATCGAGCCTTGTCAATTTGTTTAAGAATAAGATACAATAAATGAGGAATGAATTATAGACGTTAAGGCTTTCAGGAATTCCAATGATCCAACACTCATCCTTAGTATATATCGAAGAAGCGTATTAAAGAAGCTAGGGAAAGGACTGCATGCCTACTGAAAACATTTTTTTAGGTGTTAGGTGAGATAGCAGTCTGCTGTGTCAGTAGGTCAATCACCTGAACAATATATTTCTAGGAAGTCAACATCAGTGCTCAGAAAATGTCTAATGCATTTAATGCTACAACGGATGCCTTCAAACGGACATATTTCAAAGGCTCCTTTATATACAAATTAGACACAGATGCAATAGGTAAGCAAGTACTCAACAAAAGCTGAAGAACACTTAACGCTTAACTCTATGATCGATTTAGTAAGAAAGCTTGCCCAGCTACTCAGTTCTTTCGAACATATGCTTAATGGCAACTGAGTAGCACAACCCAAGAACTCAACTCTCATAAAGTGAACTAAGAAGTTCCAAGTCTACTAGACTTGAATAGTTCTAAGTGAACTAAGAAGTTTCAAGACTGATGGTCTTGAAGGAATCTGAGTGATTCAAAGATAGTAAAGACATCCTTAGTGGATTTCCTACTCGAGGAGTAGAAGAGTGGACTAGGAGCCTTGAGTGCTCTGAACAACTTAAAATTATTGTGTCTTTTATATTCTTGTTATAGCTGTTATATCTGTCATAACTGCTTATCACCTATTAACTTGGTTTATCTTAAGGGGGAAAACATAAATCATATATTCTGCTGTGGTTAATTTATTAACAAATCTGATAAAGTAATTTGAAAAAGAAAATTTTAAATTATCTATTCAACCCCCCTTCTAGATAATTATTGTGCCTCTGGGAACTACAATTAGTATCAAAGCAGGTTCTCTCAATTAGCCTAAAAAGCTTGAGTATATCTAATGGCACATCTTATAAGTGAATCCAAGACTGGAGGTGGCAGAAAGCCACCAATGTGCAACAAAGACAATTTTGCCAACTGAAAAGTTCGTATGCAAGTCTACATGGACTCAATAGATGAAGAGCTATATGAAACTATTATGAATGGGCCCTACATTCCAACAAAGCTTGCACTAACTCCAGATGATCCAAACAGAGTTCAAATCAAGGTTAAAACAGAATGGACTGACAACGAGAAGAAAGTTATCCAACTAGATAAAAAGGTCAAGAACATTTTGTTCTTAGTCTTTAGAAGATGATGTATTCGAGAATGTGGTTAACAACAAAATTGCCAAGGAATTCTGGGAAGCACTGTTCATTATGCACGAAGGAACTGAAGAAGTCAGAGAAAATAAGCAATCTCTTCTGACTTAACAATATGAAATGTTCGCCCATGTCCCAGGAGAAAACGTCACTTCCATTTATGAAAGATTCAATGTTCTGTTCAACTCTCTTCGAGCTTTTGGTAAGATCTATCCAAACAATGATATGATCATAAAATTCATGAGAGCTCTACAAAGCAAGTAGGATGCCAAAACCACTGCCATAAGAGAATTAACGAATCTCCATGAAATGATTGTTCAACAACTCTATGATAACTTTCTTACCTAAGAACTAGAGCTGACCTAAAGGCCAGAGATTCTATCTGACGAAAGAAAGAAGGACAAATGAGTTGCTCTCAAAGCAACAGAAACCATCTCCAAAGCTCATGCTGAAAATGATTCTGACTCTGAGGAAGATGATGACAAGGATATTGCAATGCTAGTAAGAAGACTCAAAAGGCTCATGCGGATATGCAGAAGCAATAGACCTAAGTGATTCAACAACAACAACATCCAAGAGTATATCAACGACCTATGCTACAACTGCATGAAGCCTAACAATTTTAATCCAAACTGCAACAAACCTCTCAGAGAAGAGCTGAAGAGGAGAACAAATCCAAAGAAGGAGTTCAAAGGCAACAAAAAGTTCCAAAAGAAAGATAAAGGTCTTGTGGTCGGAGGATCATGGAGTGACTCAGACAACGATACAACTCCTGAGTCTGGAGATGATGAAGAACCTCAAGTAGCAAATCTGTGTTTAATTGCCAAAAATACAAAGGATAAGAAAATCACTGACCATCATGAAGTAAGTATCGATAAGGTATTCGACTTTAACTCTCCTGATGTAGATATTGATGATTTAAGAACTGCACTACATGGCATACCATCTGATCTGCATCAATACATGACGTGGTTCAGAGTTCTATCTAAAGATTATTCTCTTCTTTAAAAAGAGAAAGAGAAAGTTCAAGAAGAACTTGAGACAGCTCTACTAAGTACTACCTCTCTCTCCAAATTTGAGGTAGAGAATAAACTCTTAAGACAGACCAATGAACTTAACACACAAAGAGAGTCAAATCTAACCTCTAAGATTGAGGAACTAGAAAAGACAATCTTAATGTAGAATAGATCTTCTTCATCTATGGACTCCCTGATCTCCAATCATAGAAGTGCATCTGACAGAATAGGTTTAGGTTTTGGGGAATCCACCTCAGAACTATATATGGAAAAGTTAAAGGAAACCAACATTAGTAGTGTTTCAAACTTCAATAGAAGCATTACATTTATGAAGTCCTCACAGAAGGAATAACATGTCCATCCATTCTCTTCTGATCCAATCCATGTTCCAAGACATAACGGATCCCATGCTGGCCTATGGTTCAGAAAAGAGAAGAGTAACTTAGTTACTACTCTTCAACCTCGAAGGATCATAGAGTCGAGTAAAATCAACTCCACGAACCAACCAGGTAGGAATAGTAGAGTTAAGTTTCACTCTTCATAAATCATGAATCACAAGGAAACATGGAAAAAGAAGAATCAGTATAAAGGAAAGACTACCAAGAATCCACAAAAGTCCAAATGGAGAAAGAATCCACACACATACACACACAAACATGCATTATGCTACATGTTTTGTATGTGATAAAATTAGTCATAAGGCTATAGTATGTTACAATAATCCTCTGCATATTAGACCCAAAGTTAAACATATTTGGGTCCATAAGGGTACTAACAAGGTAGGACCTATGCAAGTCTGGGTGCCAAAATGAAAGTTTAATCTCACCACAGGAACAGAGCTCCACGATCACAACTTAGTATCTGGACAATGGATGCTCAAGGCACTTAACCGGGAACAAAGCCCTCCTATCTAACTTCATGGAGAAGGAGGGTCCAACAGTCATCTTTGGAGACAATGGCTCTGGCAAGACAAGAGGATATGGCTAAGCTAGGAATTGTGCAGTGTCCTTCAACAAAGTAGCCTATGTGGAAGGACTAAAGCATAATATTCTGAGCATAAGCCAACTCTATGACTGTAACATTCTAGAATTTTAAAGTGTAATATTAAATATTTATTAATTTATATAAGTATTTAATGGATATGTTTATTGTTGAATAAATAATTGTTCAATTTGAGTTTATGTGGTGTAGTTATTTATTTGTTGAATAAATAATTAAATATTAAATATTAAATATTTATTTACAATATTAAGTATTTAATGAATTATATAAGTATTTAATTACAATTTGAGTTGATGTGGTTTAGTTAATTATTTGTTAGATAAATAGTTAATGAGCTAAGAAAATTAATTGTTATGAGATTATATAATAATTTAATTTAATAAGTAAGCTAGAGAGCTTATAGTGATTTAAATAAATTATAATATTTTAAATGGAAAATTATAATTTAAAATATTAGTTGGTTAAATAAAATTATAATTATAAAAGAAATTATAGTTATGTGATATTAACTTATGTGCTAAAGTAATTTAATAGATTAATGTTTTAATTGATTTATTAAGGTGACTAATAACCTTGATATAAAGGAATTATTAAAATAAATTAAAAGAGTTTAATTTAGTTTTGTCAAACATGTCTTAGTGCATAATAAGTCTTTAATCTAATGATGTTTTATCAAACAAGGTATAATGATTAATCCATTTGTTTTAATTAGGTTTACCAAACAAGGTATAAGGGTTAATGGGTTATTTTATTTTGATTAGCCAAACAAGCCTTATGGCTTTTGATTTTCAAACAAAAATATAACTGATATAATTATATCTATATTTATATTATATCATTAATAGATATTATATCATATACGTTATAATTTTTCCTACGTTAGTTAGACTAGAGTTAGGAAGAAGACTCAGTGAAGAAAAGAGAAGAAGAAAAAAAATACAGAGAGAAGTTGAGAGAAACTTAGAGAATTTGAGAAAAGAATTGGAGAGAAGAAGCTTGAGAATAACTATCATCTTCTTAATCAAAGGTAGGAACTCAATCTCTTTCTTTAAAAGTTTAGTTTTCCTCTTCCCAAAAAGTCTCTGTAAAATATTTGTAAAAGAAGAATTATTGATATGTGTATAGTTTTGTATGATTATTGGTTATAAGGTTGTTTCATGAGTTTATATGTGATTATAGAGAAATTAAGTCATGTATGTATGCAATTTGTGAAGAAAAATATATTACAGTGTTTACATGAAAATATATATGAATATGGCTTAGTTTAAAGTATAAATTAAGGTTTAGTTAGTTGTTAAACTGATAAATTGATTATGAAAATTGATAGAGTATGTATAATCATAACTATGATGTTTTGAAATTTTTGTTTTGATTGAAAAATAAAATCACAGTGCTGATTTTCATAAAAAAATGTCAACAGTGGAGTTTTTGCCAAAAACATCGAAATTGGGTGTTGTAACTTTGATGTTTATGTTATTTTATGAATAGAAACATATTAGAAGTCTTCACAATATGTTTATATGAAGTCTATATGTGTATTACATGATAATCAGTCTATTAGATTCGAGCTTTTAGGCCAAATTAGCTTTTTCTTGTAATGTTGCCGAAGCTGTCAGTCGAAACTGGAGTTTGGCACCGCGCCGCGACCCAGCAGTACGTTAGTAGCGCCACAGCGCCATCACCACGCCGCAGCGTGGCTTTGTAGTATATTCACTGCGTCGCAGCGCCATCACCACTCCACAGCGCGACCCACGGTGTAAACTGTGGCGCCGCAGCGCGAGTTAGCAGAATGGTCTGACAGTGTACTTTTTGTACACGAAATTTTAAGAAACACTATATGATAATAGTAGGACTATAAAATATTGATTTTAGTGTTTCTATACTGTGAATAAATATGTTATTAAGGACTAACTTGTGTTATAACTTGGTTATGTGATTAAAAATCTAATTTTAAATGATGAACGTACTTAGTTATGTTTGTAAAGTGGTAATGGCTAACTATGTCATGATGACATATGTTTATAGGATATTGTGATTCGTATTGATTCGGTTTAATCTACGTGCAAGGCAAGTTCTTTAACTCTATTTTTACAATTAAACAAGTTTTCTACTCTATTATCTTGTTAATTCAAGTACTGTTTTCAATTCGATTACAATATAATGATGTAAGTTATTCTGGAGCAAGTTATTCTTGTATTTAACTTGTGGTTTAGCATAAACAACTATATATACTAATGTCGAACATTTCTATCGTTCAAATTGCTATGCATGCTTAGTATTCAATTCTAATGAACCTTGGCTTAGTATTGTTCAAGCAAGGTATACTATAGTTATTCAAATTGTATGCTATTAGATTATTCCTAAAGCATGACTTTAGTCTACTATGATTGATTCAATCACGATTATTCTATAGTATAGTGTTATTGGTTTTATTCAACTACTCCTTAGTTGATGTTCGTTAAATTCTAAATTACCTTGAAATCTTATCCAAACCAAACTTACTTTGGTGCGAACTTGTATTGTAAATACTGAGATGAACAACTCTTTTAATAGAGGTTTACGCTTAGCGTTGAAATGGTTGTGCACAATACATTGTACGAAGGGTTGATCCCCCTAAGTACGTGGAGTCCTTATAGTCTTATGGCTGTTAAAGTTAAAGTTGAAAGATTACTTATAACTGTGGACATGATTCGTGGTCATTAGACCCTCAGTAAATGATAAAATTTTCAGAAAGTTAATAGAATATATTGTCCAGTTCTATTGAGCCTAATATTGGCAACTGATGTAAAAGTTTAATGATTTACTTATTGTTATTTCAAGTGGGCCTTGTTTGCTCACTCTTGCCTGTAAAATTTCTTACAGCTAAAGTTGAAACTAGTGACGTACCTAGGACCAGTAAGGGAGAAGGAAAGATGAACAAATACTGAAGACTTGTAATAGTTTGATAGTTTTATTTTTCAAACTTTGGTTTAAAGATTGTAATAAAGTTTATTTAATTTCCTTATTTGAATGTTTGTAATTAAAGGTTAGATAACCTGGGATATTTTTATTTAAGTTTAATCATGTATGGGCAGGTTTTTATTATTCAATTTTATTATGAATGGGTAGTTAGAAATGAATGTTTTGATTGCGTGAGCACTAAATCTTGAGGAAATGAAGTACCAGGATTTGGGGGTGTCACAATGACAAGGGTCATCAAATCACCTTCCTCAACAATCAGTGTCAAGTCAGAGATCTATAGACCTGCTCTATAAAGCTGACCAGAACAAGAGAAGAGAACGTCTAAACTGTTAATCTTGCTCAACTAAGCTCTAGTTAGATAATATGCTTTCTTGCTAAAGCCTCTGAAGAAATGAGTTGGCCATGGCATAGAAGATTGTCTCATCTCAATTTCAAAAGTATGTTAAAACTGGCCTCCAAAGATCTAGTAGCAGGTTTAACCAAGCTCAGCTTCATTAAAGAAAAGCCATGCAATGCCTGTCAGCTTGGAAAGCAAACAAGGAGTTCATTTAAAGGCAAAATGATCAACTCAATTGATAAGCCCCTACAATTACTCCACATGGATATTTTTGGGTCAATTCCAACTACAAGCCTTGGAGGGAAGAGATACTCATTGGTCGTAGCAGATGACTACACCAGATTTACATGGGTGTTCTTTCTAAATTCTTAGGATGAAACAAGCTCTTAACTCATCAAGATGTTCAAACTGGTGATGAACGAAAAAGGAGAAAAGATCAAGGCTACTAGGAGTGATCATGGAAGAGAATTCGACTTCTCTGAAATAGATTAGTTTTACGCAGACAATGACATCAGTCATAACTTCTCAGCTCAACGAACTCCATAGCAAAACGGAGTAGCCGAAAGAAAGAACAAAACACTGATTGAAGCCAGAAGGACTCTACTAGCAGCAGCTCGTCTGCCTGAATACTTCTGGACAGAAGCTGCCAACACTGCGTGGTACACTCAGAGCAGGTCTCTTGTTCACTCTACATAAAAGAAGACTCCCTACTGGCTGTGGAGAGGAAGAAAGCCAAATGTCAGTTATTTCCATGTGTTTGGTTGTGCATGCTACATTCTCAACAATGGAAAATAATATTTAACTAAGTTTTAACCCAAGTCAGATGAAGGAATCTTTCTTGGATATGCCACAGACAGCAAGGCCTATAGAGTGTTCAACACGAAGACGCTAAGTGTTGAAGTCTCGATTCACATCATCTTCGATGAAACAAACTTAAACAAAGATGTGCCTTAAGACACTATGATCAATGACTTAGACACTACGAACGAGGTAGTCGAACTCAACACCACGATCGTAGCCCCAGAAGAAAAGTTATTAAGCCTAAAGAAGAGATCGTAGAGAGAGCTACACCAGATAACGAACCTCTACAACAAGAGACAAAGGTTGATCTTGAAGAATTCAGACAAGAAGGCACCAGAACAGATGTTCCAACAGGGAACAGATGAGCAAGAGATCACACTCAAGATATGATCATTGGAGACCTAAATGCAAGAGTCAAGACAAGATCTGCCACCCAGAATGAGTATTTCTATCTGAGCTTTCTGTCCCAAATGTAACCCAAGAAGATAGAAGATGTTATGGAAGATTCGAGTTGAATAGAAGCTATGTAAGAGGAACTGAATAAGTTTGAAAGAAGCAAAGTCTGGAGATTAGTTCCAAGACCAAGAAGTCACCCAGTTATTGACACCAAATGGGTCTTCAGAAATAAGATGGATGAAGATGGGGTAATCACAAGGAACAAGGCAAGACTAGTGGCCAAAGGTTATTCCCAAGAAGGCATCAACTACGATGAGACCTTTGTACCTGTTGCCAGATTAGAAGCAATCAGGATATTCCTTGCTTTTGCTACCCACATGAAGTTCAAAGTTTTCCAAATGGAAGTTAAGAATGCATTTATGAATGGTGAACTTCAAGAAGAAGTATATGTGGAGATACCTCCAGGTTTCATCAATATAACTCTCTCTAATTATGTCTATAGATTAGACAAAGCCTTATATGGACTTAAACAAGTACCTAGAGTATGGTATGAAACACTAACTAACTTTTTTATTGAAAATAGTTTTACTAGAGGTAGAGTAGATACCACATTATTTCTTAGGAAGCACAAAAATAAAATCTTATCAGTCCAGATATATATGCAGATGATATTATCTTTGGTTCTACTGATGAAAATTTGTGCAAGAGATTTGCCAAGCTTATGCAGAGCAAGTTCGAAATGAGTATGATGGGTGAGCTGAATTTTTTCCTTGAATTACAAGTGAAGCAGACTAATGAAGGTATCTTCATTAACCAAGCTAAATACATTAAAGACTTACTTAAGAAGTATGGCATGGAATCGGCCTCTCCCATGAAAACACCAATTGCCCCAGCAACTAAGCTTGACAAATGTGAGAAAGGTAAATGTATTGATATTATTCAATACAGAGGTATGATAGGCTCTCTTCTGTATCTAACTGCCAGTAGACCAGATATAATATTTGCAACATGTATATGTGCTAGATTTCAAGCTAATTGTGAGATCCCGAATTTTATGAAGTAAAAGTACTCAATTTTTCTATTTTGGTAAATAGTTAAATTGATAAAAGTTTAAATTTAAGGGTAATATGTGAATTTTTTTTTGCAAAGTAAGCAAGTTGATAAAAAATATTCAATTAGTCGGGGAATATTATTTTAGTCGGGGAATATTAGTACGACGGTACAATCATTAGTGGACCCCACAATAGAATTATTGTCGGATTGAGAAAACGACAAAAATATTTTTATGAAAATAACGACGGAAGTTTTACCGTTAACTGTTGAAACACCCGGTGTTAAAAGTACAGTAATACGCGTGGTTGCATAGTAGCACACGGCATTGATTATTGATGCTTACGTGAGAAGTCACTCAATTTTATTTTATTAGTATTATTAATGTAATAAAACAGAAAAGCTTTTTATATAAAACAGAATACTTTTATAAAGTTATTCGTTTTATTAGGCTAATAGTAAAATCTTTTTATATAAAACAAAATACTTTTATAAAGTTATCTATTTTATTAGATAATAATTAGAATATATTATATTTTATTATGCATAGTGTTTGTATAGTACCTGCATAGTGTTTGCATAGTAAATTTTTTTATAAAGTTATTCATTTTATTAGATTATAAATAGAATATATTATATTCTATTTAAAAGATTTTGCTTTAAAATATGGACCGTCCGATTATAAGTAAATCAATCTGGACCGTTCATGAATTAGTTATTATGCAGTCCATTCTTCTATAAATAGAAGCTCATTCCTTCATTATTTCTTACGAATTTACTGAAACTCTAGAGAGAGAAACTATAGAGAGAGTTCTTATTCTATAATCTTGAGCGTATTTATTTAGAGTTTAAGAAAGCTTTGAGCGTAGTGCAAGTTTTCTTCGAGTATATCCTCGCCCTACCAGTCAGAATACTATTCTTTCAAAGGTAAGGGATATTATTTGTTGTACTCGTAAAGGGTATTCTTTCTTTCTTATTCACGAAGAGAACTTCTGTTATTCCATTCTTTCTTATTCTGTTGGAATAACCTGTATACGCGGGCTACCCTATACTTGGTGAAATTCTTCTGTTATTACATTATTTATTATTCTATCGGAATATCCTGTCTGTGCTTTACGCCGGACCTGGTTCCATTATTTATTATTCTGTCAGAATATCCTGTCTGTGTGTTTACGCTGGACCTGGTTCTATTATTTATTATTCTATCGAAATATCTTGTCGGTGCATTTACGCATGACCTGGTTCCATTATTTATTTTTCTATTGGAATAACCTGTCTGTGCGGTCTATCGCATGCCTGGTGATTTTTTTTGTTATTCTATTCTTTATTATACTCAGTTGGTTAAAATTTTAGCTTTTATACTCCATGAAATTAGTTGAATATCCTTGATATTTGCGCTTCATCCAGTATCTTTTCATGGAAGTATTCTTCTGAGTATTTTTGAATTTTACTCCACAAAACAGTATCATGTTGACAATTTGGACGTTATTGATTCCTGGATAAATTAATTTTTGAACTTGTTTTATTGAATTATTATGTCATTGTCATCATCCACATGTTTATATTATGTTGAAGGTCATCTGTGGCCTGTAGTGCATAGATGGATTTGGTATGATTATGACCAGGGATTATTCGGTATAATCATGACCATAATGTTACAAATGATATGGAAAAGTCCTCATTGGCTCGTAGTGCATTGATGGACAGTTTTTTGTATGATTATGGCTATGGATTCTCTTCAGCCAAGGGTGCAAAGATGAGTTGTTTTATGGCATGATCAGGACCATTGATGAAAACACGATTATCTTTGGCCCGTAGTGCATGGATAATTCGTGGTCGTGATACTAATGAATACCCTTGGCCTGTAGTGCAGGGATGATTCGATGATGTAGATTAATTATTGAGCTGAGTGTCAGCGATGAAATATTAATTCATGGATGTGATAATAATGAATATCTTTGGCCGTAGTGCATGGATAATTCGAAGGTGTGGATTATTTATTAAGCTGAGTCTCAGCGATAAAATATTGGTTATACACTTTTAATTTGTAGAAGATAGTAGATATCATGCTCTACTTTACTCTTCTAAAATACAGCTGTATGTCTTTGGCCGTAGTGCAAAGATGAATTTATTAGTATGATTATGAACAAGAATTGTGATTTGGACCATGATTTTTGATGTATCAGGTGAATATAGGTGATGAAAATTATCTTCGTCCTGGGTGCGAAGAGAAATTTAGAATCACAATTATGATTATGAGTTATTCATATGATTGTGGATAGGAATTATTGATTGATGTTACAAGGATAAAACATTATTGGTGGACTTTTAACATGGAGAAGATAATAGACCTAATGGTCTATTTGACTCTTCTAATGGATTGCTCGTTCCGCTGCAACTATGGTTGAAAAGTTTTATCAGCTACCATATGTTCTAAATCTCTGATTTATTAATGATGAAGGCTATTGATGATGTAAATTAGCTTTAATTATGATATTCTTTATTGGGCTAGTTGAGCTCACCCTTTTGCTTTCATTGTTCTCTTTAGGAAGTGAGAACGCAACAGGGACTAGTCGAGGAACGGAGTGACGGTCCAGATGATATCATTAGTAGTCCTCACTATTCTATGAAATAGTGTGATAGCTGTGGAGGTTCTCCCTAAACAGTATAGAAAAGTGTGTTGTATTCTATACATCATTTAGTAGTTATATTTGGTGAATCAAATAGGGTGAGGCGAACCCAACTTTGGAAGGGTGTTTTGCCACTATCATACAAGATGTCTAATGACATACAACCTCGTGTTCTCATAGGACATGGTTGTGCACATCCACTTGCTGAATATATCTACGAGCACTATCTATATGATCTTGGAGTTTATTTGAAGTATAATTTTCAGTTGGAGACAACGGAGATATTTATATGTCAAGAGAAGACTCACCATTGGAAAGAAGATGATAGTAATCTTCTTGTTTTTATTTGGGGACTTTTGGGTCAACCAAGGATAATTCTGTGGACATATGATCTGTGACGCCCCCAAAATTAGGTATACATCACCCATCTTGGGTCGTCAGATACATTGTACAGAATATAAATACAACTTACTAATACAACTATCGTGTACAATACGACAAAACATAAACTGTGAGTTTGAATACAAATATTATCTTCTAGAGAGTATTCTTACTCAAAAGGAGTCCTCATTACATTTATTAACACACTATTACATAGAATAGTGAGGACTACTAACTAATACTATCATTCGGACCATCACTCCGTTCCCCGACTTGCCCCAGCTACGTTCTCATTTTCTGAAGAGAACAGTGAAAGAAAGGGTGAGCTCAACTAGCCCAGTAAGAAATATTATGACAAAGATAATGCAGAATAAATTATCATTAGCCTTCAACAATGTTAAACTGATAAAATATAATAAACATCAAGTTTAACTGCAGCGGAATAAGCAATCCATTAAAAGAGTCAAGTAGAAAATAAACTCTACTATCTTTTATGATTTAAAAGATTTTTCAACACTGTTATCGCTGGGACTCAGCTTAATAAAATAATCTACATCATCGAATCACCCCTGCACTACGGCCAAGGATATTCGTGTATTCATTAATGGTCATGATCATGCCAACAACTGTCCATCAATGCACTACGGGCCAATGAGGACTTTTACCGCATCATTTGTAACATTACGGTCATGATTATACCGAATAATCCCTGGTCATAATCATACCAAGTCCATCTATGCACTACAGGCCACAGATGACTTTCAACATTTTATAAACATGAGGATGACGACAATGATATAAGAATTCAATAAAACAAGTTCAAGAATTAATTTATCCAAGAATTAACAACGTCCAAATTGTCAACATGATACTGCTTTGTGGAGTAAAATTCAAGAATGCTTAGAAGAATATTTCCATGAAAAGATACTGGATGAAAAGCAATTATCAAGGATATTCCACAAATTTCATGGAGTATAGAAATCAAAACTTAACCAACTGAGTAGAATAAAGAATGGAATAACAAAAGAAATCACCATGCATGCGATAGACCGCACAGACAGGTTATTCTAACAGAATAATAAATAATGGAACCAGGTCCGGCGTAAACGCACAGACAGGATATTCCGACAGAATAATAAATAATAGAACCAGGTCCGGTGTAAAACACACAGACAGGATGTTCCAATAGAATAATAACAAGACGGAACCAGGTCCGGTGTAAAACACACAGACAGGATGTTCCAACAGAATAATAATAAAGACGAAACCAGGTCCGGTGTAAAACACACAGACAGGATGTTCCAACAGAATAATAACAAGACGAAACCAGGTCCGGTGTAAAACACACAGACAGGATGTTCCAACAGAATAATAATAAAAATGGAACCAGGTCCGGTGTAAAACACACAGACAGGAACACAAGATGTTCCAATAGAATAATAATAAAAACGGAACCAAGTCCGGTGTAAAACACACAGACAGGATGTTCCAACAGAATAATAGAAGAATGTCACCAAGTATAGGGTAGACCGCGTATACAGGTTATTCCAACAGAATAATAAGAAATGGAATAACAACAGTTCTCTTCATGAATAAGAAAGAATAACACCCCTTACCGTTTTAAAGAAGAGCTGAAATAAGGAAGTAGTTAAGTAGCAGAATACTCTTCTTCTCTCTCTCTATAGTTTCTCTCTCTAGAGTTCAGTGAATTCGTAAGAAATAATGAAGGAATGAACTGCTATTTATAGAAAAATAGAATGCATAGTAACTAATCCATGAACGGTCCAGATTGATTACTTTAATCTGACGGTCCATATTTAAAGAAAAATCTTTTAAATAAAATATAATATATTCTATTTATAGAATAACTTTAATAAAGTATTCTGTTTTATATAAAAAGATGTTTCTGTTTTATTACGTTAATAATACGAATAAAACAAAACGTCATTATCGCTAAATAATTCATATTATTAACTGACAATAATTGAATCAAACTGAGTGACTTCTCACATAAGCATTAATAATCAATACCGTGTGCTACTATGCAACCACACGTATTACTGTACTTTTACTACTGGGTAGTTCAACAGTAATAATGGTAAAACTTTCGCCGTTATTTTTAATAAAATATTTTTGTCGTTTTCTCAATCCGACAATAATTCTATTGTGGGGTCCACCAATGATTGTGTCGTTGTACGAATATTTTCTGTTAAAACGAATATTCCCTGACCAATCGAATATTATATAACAACTTGCGTACTTTGCAAAATTTATAAATATTACCCACAACTATAACATTATATCAAATTAACTCCATAATATTCAAAAATGATATTTATAGAAAATTTATCTTTATTTATAAAAATTGGGGTCTTATAACCTCCCCTTCTTATGAAATTTTGCCCTCAAAATTAGGGTACGTACCTGGTATGTCGAAGAGGTAAGGATACCTTGATTTCATTTCAGATTCTAACTCCTAAGTCATTTCCTCAACATCGTGGTTTCTCCACAAAACTTTGACTTGAGGTATAACCTTGGAGCGTAGAATATGTTCCTTCTTATCCAAGATTTGAACAGGAACTTCTTCATACGTTAAATCCTCCGCTATTTCGTTCGGTTCTAACTCAATAATATGGTTCAGGTCTTCCACATATTTGCGTAACATGGATATGTGAAAAACGTTATGAACACGAGATATACTTGGCGGTAAAGCGAGTCTATAAGCCATAGTTCCTACTCGATCGAGAATTAAAAATGGACCGATGAATCGAGGATTGAGCTTTCCTCTCTTTCCAAATCGCGTAACTCCTTTCCATGGAGCAACACGTAAGAACACATGATCTCCTACATCAAATTTCATGTCCTTTTGATGAAGATCAGCATAACTCTTTTGTCGATCTTGTGAGGTTTTTATACATTGTCGGATCGTTTGAATCTTTTCTATAGTCATACGTACCAACTCCGGTCCCAACAAAGTTACTTCACCCACCTCATCACAGCATACTGGAGAACGACATTTTCTTTCATACAATGCTTCGAATGGAGCCATGCCAATACTTGCTTGATAACTGTTGTTGTAGGAAAACTCCACTAATGGTAAGAACTTGTCCCAACTTCCCTTGAAGTCAAAGACACAGAGTCTTAATAGATCTTCAAGAGTTTGAATAGTCCTCTCTGATTGTCCGTCCGTCTGAGGATGATATGCTGAACTAAATCGTAACTCCGTGCCCATAGCTTTTTGTAAACTAACCCAAAATCGTGAAGTGAATCTTGGATCTCGGTCAGAAACTATGGATACTGGCATACCATGCAGTCTTACAATCTCGTTTATGTACATACAAGCAAGACGTTCAAGTGTATAATTTTCTCGTATCGGTAAGAAATGAGCAGACTTGGTCAATCTATCAACAATGACCCAAATCGCATCAATACCTTGAGAAACCCTAGGAAGACCGGTAACGAAATCCATGGTAATGTGCTCCCACTTCCATTATAGAATTTCAAGTGGTTGCAATGGACCTTTTAGTACTTGATGCTCCGCTTTGACTCGTTGACAAGTTAGACACCTTGAGATAAACAACGCTATCTCTCTCTTCATATTGCTCCACCAAAATGTATGACGAAGATCATGATACATTTTAGTACTTCCAGGATGGATTGCAAACGGTGTGTTATGCGCCTCCATCATGATTTCATACTTTAAATCAGGGTTGTTAGGAACACAAAGTTTGGAGTTGACTCGAAGTATTCCTTCTTCATCGATTCTTACTTCCGGCATAGCACCTTCTTGCACTTTCTTCCTCATACGCATCAGCTCCAGGTTTGTAGCTTGAGCAGCTTTAACTCTATCGATTAAAGTTGGTTCTACTCGTATATTCGCCATCATCACATGGGTCCCTAGAGTCTTTAACTCTATCTCCATCCTTTGCAAGTCACATAAAATGGGTCTTTGTGTTGACAATATCGCACTCGTACTTGCATATGATCTTCTACTCAATGCGTCAGCTACCACGTTCGCTTTTCCAAGATGCTATTGAATGGTATGATCATAATCTTTCAACAGTTCAAGCCAACGTCGTTGTCGCATGTTGAGTTCCTTTTGAGTGAAGAAATATTTGAGGCTTTTATGATCCGTAAAGATCTCCACCTTCTCCCCATACAAGTAATGCCTCCAAATTTTAAGTGCAAAGACAACAGCTGCCAACTCTAGATCATGAGTAGGATAATTTCTCTCATATTCCTTGAGTTGTCTTGATGCATAGGCTATGACTTTTCCATGTTGCATGAGAATGCATCCCAACCCTTTGCTCGAAGCATCACTGTAGATGACAAATCCCTCCGAGCCAGATGGTATTGTTAGAACAGGTGCGGAAATGAGTCTCCTCTTGAGTTCTTGAAAACTCTTCTCACATTCTTTACTCCAACCGAACTTTGTATCTTTCCGAGTCAGCTGAGTTAATGGAGTAGCGATTCGAGAAAATCCTTCCACGAATCTCCGATAATAACCAGCTAAACCAAGAAAGCTACGTACTTCGATAACTGATTTAGGTTGCTCCCAGCTTTGAATAGCTTCAATCTTTGTCGGGTCAACCAATATTCCACGACTTGATACTACGTGCCCAAGGAATGCTACCTCCTCCAGCCAGAACTCGCATTTCTTTAACTTGGCATAAAGCTTGTATTCACGAAGCTTTTGGAGTACCAGCCTCAAGTGTTGCTCATGATCTTCACGACTTTTGGAATAAATAAGGATGTCATCAATAAAGACGACCACAAAGTGATCCAAATATTCCTTGAATACCCGGTTCATCATATCCATGAAGGCAGCAGGAGCATTAGTCAATCCAAAGGACATGACTAGAAATTCATAATGCCCGTACCGAGTTCTGAAAGTCGTCTTTGGAATATCCTCAGTTCTAACCTTCAGCTGATGATAACCAGAACGAAGATCGATCTTTGAAAAGAATTGTGCTCCTTGTAACTGGTCAAACAGGTCATCAATACGTGGCAATGGGTACCAGTGATGACCTCATTTGGGTTCCTTACTTTCTGGGAGGTCACAACAAACGCTCTCCCTTGCACTACTGGTTTTGACTTTTTTGGGACGGCCTTTGGTGTCTCCATCTTGGCTGAACTTGTTTTTGGTAAACGACAAAATTGAGCTAAATGACCTTCTCTTCCACAATTATAACATGCTTTAGACGGCATCGCGAAGTTTGGACTGATCTGCCCCTCCCCTCCGCATTTGAAACATATGATAGGTGGTCGTTCTCCTTCCTTAACAACGGGTGCTGGTGCTGACGTCTTTCCATCATTGTTGAATCTCTTCTTCTTGAAATGACCATTCTTATTGTTTTGGCCCTGATTACCACCGAAGTGGTTACCATTTCTGGCCTGTTGATTCCCTCCCTGCTTGTTGTCACCGCTTCGATGACTGCTCTCACTAGTATTATCATTTTGCCGACTACTCTCTTTTGGTTGCGTTGACTCGTTATCGCGCTCCACTAACTGAGCCCTATTCACAACATCTGAATACAAACACAGTTTATGAGAAATAAGATGTTGACGTATCTCAGGTTTCAAACCTCGTAAAAACATTCGCGTCATTCGCTCTTCATTATCCACCAAGTGGGACGCAAACCGGGACAACTCAGCAAATTTAGCCTCATACAGCGACACGGTCATATTATTCTGCTCTAATTTGATGAACTCCACCTCCTTCATCTGACGAACACTTTCGGGAAAGTATTTGTCATTGAACAGCTCTTGGAACTTTTCCCAAGACATCTTCAGTGCGGCAGGTTGAGTACGCTTAATCGATTCCCACCAGTAATCTGCCTCTCCTCGCAACATAAAGGCGGTAAAAAGAACCTTTTGCTCCTCGGAGCATCCCAAGACATCAAATATCTTGGTAATCTACTTTATCCATATTTCCGCTATAAGTGGTTTTGGCTCTCCCTTCAACTCTGGTGGTCCCAGCTCCTTGAACTGTTTAGCGGTGACCGTCCGAGAGTTTTCAGTGTTTTCACCTATATTTTGGACAGGAGCCGCTCTCGCCTGCTGTTGCATGAACTGCATAAAGTTTCTGAACAATCCATCATTCATCATCTGGTCAGTGTTGTTGTTTACATGAGGATTGTCACCTTCCTGATGCACATTATCCTTATTATTGATATGTGGTGAATCAACAGTCGCCTGTGCTCCATTGCTATTCTCAACATTCTCAGATGTCATTTTCAGATACTGCCACAAAATAAAAGTTAATTGATATGTCATATATTATCCTTATATTATGACCGACCAATTAAATACCATGCAAATAAACTAAGGTAGGTCATACTAGCTAAGGAATTCCCCGTCTCTCCCCTCCTAGTTCTATTCTCACATCTTAGCCAGGGATCATATCCCTAAGCTCTGATACCAACTGTGACGCCCCCAAAATTAGGTATACATCACCCATCTTGGGTCGTCAGATACATTGTACAGAATACAAATACAACTTACTAATACAACTGTCGTGTACAATACGACAAAACATAAACTGTGAGTTTGAATACAAATATTATCTTCTAGAGAGTATTCATACTCAAAAGGAGTCCTCATTATATTTATTAACACACTATTACATAGAATAATGAGGACTACTAACTAATACTATCATTCGGACCATCACTCCGTTCCCCGACTTGCCCCAGCTACATTCTCATTTCCTGAAGAGAACAGTGAAAGAAAGGGTGAGCTCAACTAGCCCAGTAAGAAATATTATGATTAAGATAATACAGAATAAATTATCATTAGCCTTCAACAATGTTAAACTGATAAAATATAATAGACATCAAGTTTAACTGCAGCGGAATAAGCAATCCATTAAAAGAGTCAAGTAGAAAATAAACTCTACTATCTTTTATGATTTAAAAGATTTTTCAACACTGTTATCGCTGGGACTCAGCTTAATAAAATAATCCACATCATCGAATTACCTCTGCACTACGGCCAAGGATATTCGTGTATTCATTAATGGTCATGATCATGCCAACAACTGTCCATCAATGCACTACGGGCCAATGAGGACTTTTACCACATCATTTGTAACATTACGGTCATGATTATACCGAATAATCCCTGGTCATAATCATACCAAGTCCATCTATGCACTACAGGCCACAGATGACTTTCAATATTTTATAAACATGAGGATGATGACAATGATATAAGAATTCAATAAAACAAGTTCAAGAATTAATTTATCCAAGAATTAACAACGTCCAAATTATCAAAATGATACTGCTTTGTGGAGTAAAATTCAAGAATGCTTAGAAGAATATTTCCATGAAAAGATACTGGATGAAACGCAATTATCAAGGATATTCCACAAATTTCATGGAGTATAGAAATCAAAACTTAACCAACTGAGTAGAATAAAGAATGGAATAACAAAAGAAATCACCATGCATGCGATAGACCGCACAGACAGGTTATTCTAACAGAATAATAAATAATGGAACCAGGTCCGGCGTAAACGCACAGACAGGATATTCCGACAGAATAATAAATAATAGAACCAGGTCCGGTGTAAAACACACAAATAGGATGTTCCAACAGACTAATAACAAGACGGAACCAGGTCCGGTGTAAAACACACAGACAGAATGTTCCAACAGAATAATAATAAAGACGGAACCAGATCCGGTGTAAAACACACAGACAGGATGTTCCAACAGAATAATAACAAGACGGAACTAGGTCCGGTGTAAAACACACAGACAGGATGTTCCAACAGAATAATAATAAAAATGGAACCAGGTCCGGTGTAAAACACACAAACAGGATGTTCCAACAGAATAATAATAAAAACGGAACCAGGTCCGGTGTAAAACACACAGACAGGATGTTCCAACAGAATAATAGAAGAATGTCACCAAGTATAGGGTAGACCGCGTATACAGGTTATTCCAACAGAATAATAAGAAATGGAATAACAACAGTTCTCTTCATGAATAAGAAAGAATAACACCCTTACCGTTTTAAAGAAGAGCTGAAATAAGGAAGTAGTTAAGTAGCAGAATACTCTTCTTCTCTCTCTCTCTATAGTTTCTCTCTCTAGAGTTCAGTGAATTCGTAAGAAATAATGAAGGAATGAACTGCTATTTATAGAAAAATAGAATGCATAGTAACTAATCCATGAACGGTCCAGATTGATTACTTTAATCTGACGGTCCATATTTAAAGAAAAATCTTTTAAATAAAATATAATATATTCTATTTATAGAATAACTTTAATAAAGTATTCTGTTTTATATAAAAAGATGTTTCTGTTTTATTACGTTAATAATACGAATAAAACAAAACGTCATTATCGCTAAATAATTCATATTATTAACTGACAATAATTGAATCAAACTGAGTGACTTCTCACATAAGTATTAATAATCAATACCGTGTGCTACTATGCAACCACACGTATTACTGTACTTTTACTACCGAGTAGTTCAACAGTAATAATGGTAAAACTTTCACCGTTATTTTTAATAAAATATTTTTGTCGTTTTCTCAATCCGACAATAATTCTGTTGTGGGGTCTACCAATGATTGTGCCGTTGTACGAATATTCTCTGTTAAAATGAATATTCTCCGACCAATCGAATATTATATAACAACTTGCGTACTTTGCAAAATTTATAAATATTACCCACAACTATAACATTATATCAAATTAACTCCATAATATTCAAAAATGATATTTATAAAAAATTCATCTTTATTTATAAAAGCTGGGGTCTTACATGATCTCTATCATAACCTAGACGCATGGTCTCCCATATATGAAGGTTTCCTTGAGCACTTCCTAAATATTTTAATTTTTAAAACAGTTTTTGACTATACTTTTATGTAAAGTATCATTGTAAGGTTGTGGTCGAGGTACCATGAGAGTTACGTACATTTCTATTAAAACTCATAGTTAACTGTGGTCATATTCTATACGACAGCTCAACAGTTGTATAAATGAAGTTGTATTTAAATTTTGTACCATGTATCTGGCGACTCAGAATGGGTGATGTATACCTAATTTTGGGGGCGTCACACTAATCCTGAGGAATCACATTTACCTGCTGTGAAGAGAATTTTTAGGTATCTCAAAGGCAATCCTCCAAAGGAGTCCTCCTTTGAATTGATAGGATATACAGATGCTGATTTTTCAGGCTGTAAGATCGATAGAAAAAGTACCAGTGGCACTTGTCAGTTGCTAGGAAATAGAATTGTGTCCTGGTTCAGCAAGGAAAAAAATTCAATATCTACATCAACAGCAGAAGCTAAACACATTTCTGCTGGCAACTGCTGTGCTCAAATCTTATGGATGAAAAACTAGCTAGCAGACTATGAGTTTGATTTTAAGTCTATACATGTTCATTGTGATAACACAAGTGCCATAGCAATAACACATAATCTAGTCATGCATTCTAGCACTAAGCATATAGAAATAAGATATCATTTTATTAGGGATCATGTTCAAAATGGAAATATATCTTTACAATACATCCCTACTAAAAATCAACTTGCTGATGTCTTTACAAAACCTTTAGATGAATCCAGATTTAATAAATTGATAAGTGAGTTAGGTATGCTAAATCTATAACCATAAACTCTATGCTCTAGTTGGTGCTAACCCTACAGATAAAGAGGCTATGTTATAATCATAAGAGATGACTAAGAGAAACCACGATCGTAAAGCAGTTTCAACATGGCAGAGAAGCCCACTATGATGACATCATTCCTATCAAATCTAAGCAATTCTTCTGTTAAGTGCCACAAGGATAAACCTGACCCTTAGTTTTTGTCTAATAGGTTGGCCCTTCCTGAGCTACCTTAACGCGGAAGGAATGCTAATTCAGAATGCATCACAAGAACCAGGACAAATAATGATCGTAAAGTAAGATCAACAGTGAACTCAATAATCGTAGAGCAGCCTCAACGATCATAGTCTTCCCAAAGGATACACTAGCTCAATGGGAGCTAAGGGCAGATTAGTACTTTCCACGTTACTTAAAATCGTGGAGCCCGACAGAACTCGACACGTGTCCCACTCTGCAGATCGTGAGGAGGAAAGTTACAAATACAATTTGAAAATGCTTTTTGTAAATTCACCACAAAATTTCAAAAGCTCATTTTTTTTTCTCTCTCTCTCTCAGAAGAAACCCTAGCTTTTAGAACGATCAACCAACCTCTGTTCAAGACAATCACATCAATCAATGGATGCTTCTAACGTTATATCTGGCTACCAACTTTGCTTTGACGAATTCAAGTCAACTGATCAACAATTCTATAAGATTCTGACTTTTCTGAAGAAAGCTGATCTTGAAGAAGCTCTGAGCACCAGCACAAGGATCTGTCCGAAGCTGGTGAAGGAGTTCTATAGCAATAGAGTCTTTGAAGATAACATTATCACAACAAGAGTCAAAGGGTAGTAGATTATACACAAAGCTGAAGATATAAACCTAACCCTAGGTTTTAAATAACCGAGACTCTCATCTGTGAGTGCCATCGACTTCCATGAAGGTTTGAAGAAGATGCACCACACGAAGTCTCAGAATGTCAAGGGGTACAAGAAGAAAGAGTTTCCCTAGAAATATAAATTTCTGACTGACATTGTTGGAAAGTGCATATGCTATAAAAGCTTTGGCCACGACTTTGTGAATGAAGTCCAAGTAAAGCTGATGAAAATTAATCTGGTTCAAAATTTAACTCAACTATAGGGATCTGTGACACCCCTTATGAAAGCCCCAAATCTGGGTCCTAAATCACCACGGATCTGGTACAATCATTCTATAACTATTGCGAAAGATATAAACATAAATTGTTTATACATTACATTTTACACACTATTCCCTAAGGTTGAGTAACCTTAACTTATACACAATTCATAACATTTCTAACATATAATGTTATTATCATACATAACTGTTACAATTAAGCTGGACATAAAATCCCAAGTTGAACTTGGCTTTATCCTTTCCTGTATCCGAACGTATTCACCTTATCTACAATGTTAATCATGATATAGCAAATGTGAGCAATAAGTTTGCCCAACAAGTTTAAGTTCAATAAATTAAGGATATATCATGATTAAAAGAATTAAACAAAAGCTGGATACAGTTCTACAATATAATTGCGAACTAGCATGAACAAATTTTACATAGCTGAACGAACATTTAACATGAACATATATATACATATATATATATATATATATCTGGACCGAATGGTAATGAAGGTGATCAGCCTTTCATACCTGATGAATACAAGCAGTATGCACAGAGTGTGATTTAATAATTCTTAGACATGGCAATCAGCAATGATTAACCATAAGTATATTTGAATGAAACAACTCGAGAACAAGTTAAGAAAAACTTGCATGTTCCGTTGATTACCGTTACGCAATTTATTAAGCTTTGTCTGAACCTAATATATAAATAATATAGATATACAAATTAGAATAATATCATGACAGTATTTTAAAATAACTTAAACACATAACACATAACCCTATCAGTCCATACAACACATAAAACCTAATTCTCAAGTCAAACTATTACAGTCTGAGTCGAGTTCGGTATAATTCTGACATCCTGATTGTCTAATCGGACAAATATCGAGTTTAAGTTCAATTAAACTCTGCTTAAACACTTAATAATTATCTTAGATAATTATATTATCAGTCCAAATATTTTTCATAAGCTCGTAATAATTTTTAAATAATTATTATCATTTATCATGATTTTTTAATCAATAATATCGTATTTATCTAAATTAAATACCACTTAATTTCATTATCATTAATATTTATTTAATATCAAATATTAATGAAAATCATAACATAATATTATAATATATTTATAATATCTCACAGTATTTTTAATACCTTAAAATCATATTTATATAATTTTTAAACCTTTAAATTCATTATCCGCTAATTGCTTTTAATATTAAAATATTAATATTTCTATGACAAAATATCAAAAGTTATATTTTATAACGTAAAATATTTTTATAACATTTAAATCATTTTTATATGATTTTTAAATCATTAATTCTATTTTTCCATAATTTATTTAATACATTTATTAAATTAATAAATTACCATTAATATTAATTAATAAATGAAATTCATCACAAAATATTAAAAGTCATTAAAAATAACATAAAATATTTTCTTATACCATAATATAATTTTTAATGTATTAAAATTATTTTTAAATAATATCTTAGGGTCTCAAGACCACGAACTATGTCCTTGGTACTTAGGTAGTATTACCTGTGAAAGCCCCGAATCTGGGTCCCAAATCACCGCGGATCCAGTTCGATCATTCTATACAACTATTACTATTTGCGGAAGATATAAACATAAATTGTTTATACATTAAACTTACACACTTTTTCCCAATGTTGAGTAACCTTAACTTATACACAATTCATAAACTATCTATCATATAACATCATTATCAAACTATACTATTACAAAACTAATCGCGCACATATACTTAAGTTGGAACTGTCTTTAACCTTTTCTTGTATCCGACATATTCGCCTTAATCTGCAATGTTTATCATGTTATAGCAAATATGAGCATAAAAGTTGCCCAGTAAATTTAAATTCAATAATATAACAATATATCATGATTGAAAGAGTATGAACAATAAGCTGGCTATAATTCCTCAATATAATTGAGAACTAGCACGAACAAACTTTTGACTGAACAAGTATTAAACATGAACAAATATATCTGAACGAATGGGTAATGAAGGTGATCAGCCTTTCATACCTGACTTATACATGCAATATATACAGAGTACAATTCATGGCAACCAGCAATGATTAACCATAAGTTTAGCTGAATGAAACACTCTTAGTAGAGTTAAGTAAAAATAAACTTGCCTGAACCGTTGATTACGGCTACGCAATTTATATTGCTTTATTCGAAGACCTAATATTAGTAATATAGATGTCTAATATTAGAATAATATCATCACAATATAATACTATTATATACATATATACACAGAATAACCTAAACACATAACATATAACCCTATCAGTCTATAACACACATAAGACTCGGTATCAAGTCAAACAATTGCAGTCTATCTTGATTCCGACAAAATTCTAACGTCTCGACGGTCTAGTCGAACTTTTATCGAGTCTAAGTTCAATTAAACTCTTCCTAACACTTAACAATTATCTCAGATACTTTATTAAAAGTTAAAATAATTTTCACATAATTATTATCATTTATCATAATTTTTTAATCACTAATATCGTATTTATATGAATTAAATACCACATAATTTCTTCATCATTAATATTTATTTATTATCAAATATTAATGAACTGCATGTCATAATATTATAATATATTTATAATATCATAAAGTATTTTTAATACCTTAAAATCACCTTTATATGATTTTTAAACAATTAAATTTATTATCCGATAATTGCTGTTAATATTAAAATATTAATATTTTCATGACAAAATATCAAAAGTTATATTTTATAACTTAAAATATTTTTGTAACACTTAAATCAATTTTATATGATTTTTAAATCATTTATTCTATTTTTCCATAATTTATTTAATATATTAATTAAATAAAATAATCATCATTAATATTGATTAATTAATGAATTTCATCATAAAATATTAAAAGTCACTGAAAATATCTTTGAAATATTTTCTTATACCATAATATTATTTTTCCTGAATTAAAACTATTTTTAAATAATTTATTTAATATTATAATTAAATAAATTAAATACCATTTATATTCCAAAAATATTAAATATTTATGAAATATACTCAAAATAATTAAAAACTATTTTTCAGGCTTTAAAATAATTTTTCAAAATTTATTATGTATTTTTAACAATTAAAAACTATTTTTCTCTAATTTTTAAATAAAATAATTATTTTTAGAAATTAATCGTCGCTATAGGGTCTTTAGGCGACAAAACCATCGATGTTGGTGTTCTTCGCGTTCTTGAGCCTAAACCCAGATCTTCATGTCATTTATCAAGGTATGAGGTTTGCCCATCAATAATTCTTTGATCATACGGTTTCTGGGAAATCTAATGTAATATGCTTGTAGTATTGATGTAATACTATAATATACAGCAAGTTTCATAGCCAAAATACATAAAATCTGCAAGATCTAAACGACAGAAAACCTTGTCAGACATGTTCTTTAATTTCTGGGTTTTCCAGAAATTTAAGAACAATCGAGGTGCTTCTTTTGAGCCACTAAATATTTGCTTTCAAAGCTTGGTTTATGTGATATAATGGTTCCAGTATGTAGTATATACGTCAGTGTACAATCATATAACAACCGCTCAACATAACAACAATACATACTCATGATCTGAGCCGGTCAAACTTACTGTCAGGAACGTGTTCTTGAACTTTCTGGGTTTCCCAGAAAAGTTCATCCGGCTGATGGTCAACGGTTGTTTGACTAGCCTTAATTTTGTTTCTACGCACGATCTAAGTGTTATAAAGGCTTGATATTATAGTACTTATACCAGACTACAACCTGAAAACAAAAACGTGGCCGAACCAGCAAAGAACAACAAGATTCAAGGCCTTAAAAACGTGCCAGACGAAATCTGGAAATCTAGGCTGCCCATATTTTCAGTTTTCGTGGTTGGTCAATGGGTTTTGACTGCTCATAACTTTCAATCAAGACTTGCTATGACCCTGATTCAAGTTGCAGAGTAAAGACCACATATCATAGAACATATCCAAAACATAAAACACACAAAACATCTAACACATAAAGATCTAAGGCCACTGACATATGGTTGTCAAGCCATTTCTTGAACTTTTTCCAGATTTCTAAAAATGCTAGATTCGTGCATCTAGATGTTATGGATCCATGATCCAACAACCCAGATCACTTATAGACACATTCTAACACAACTTTAAACAATCAATTACAACATCAAACATAAAATCAAGAGATTTCGAAATTTAGGGTTCTTATACCTTCTAACTTAGATTTTGATTTCTGATCTTTGATATTCTTCTTGACTTGCTATTAAATGACCAAAGCTTTGTTTCTCACCCTCTCTCACACTAAGCTCCCGAATTTTAGAGAGAGAAGGGCTTGGTAGAAAATAAAAAATGTCAGTGGTTTTCTCTCTCTTTAATCTTATAATTTGATATGATTCAATGTATTGGATTGCAATAGATGGCTGATAGATGACACATATCTAGGGCTAGGGCTATTGGTTAGTTCACCAACCAAATATATGGCAATATTTGCAAGTTAAGTCCAATAATGCACTAAAGGGCATTTAAGTCTTTTTGTAATTAATTTTAATGGCAATTTTGACATTGGCCAAACTCTTAGGATTTAGGGTTTAGTTAGGGTTTAGGGTTTGAAACCCTTAGGGTTTACAAATATAATTTTCTAAAATTTCTAATTTAGGTTTTAAAAATAGAAAATTAATATTTCTAAATTATAATTAGAATTTTCTAATCATATTAAAATTTCTTAATCACAAATTAAATCTTGCTACTTAGAATTAATAATTCCTAATTAAGCAATTAGGGTCAAAATTGGTCATTAGGGTTTTTAACCCAGAATTAGGGTTTCTAATAGAAAATTAATATTTCTAATTTATATATTAGATTTCGTAATCAAGGTTTTCTAATTACTCATACTTGAAAATTATGATTAATATTTCCTAATTAACATTAAAATTATTAAATCAACAATTAAGTTTTCTCAAATTATAAATTAGGGTTTCAAATCTTGAAATTAGGGTTTTTTAAATTTGAAATTAGGGTTTGTTAAATAATTAAGCTTTACCCTAATTAATATTATAATATATAGCACTTAAGCAATATAATAATCATTTAAGTTCCCATATTAGGGTTTCATACAACGAATTAGGGTTTTGGATTCCCATAACTGAAATTAGGATTTCCAGAACAGGTTTCTTGTTAATCGCTAGGGTTTTCTAATCGAACGTTGACGTTCTTAATATATACATAGGGTTTGTTACAGATATCATTTATCTGGTCAACCCTTGACCCTTAATCACATACTGAACATATATACACAGAACATATTCACGTATATCCTTAATCTTGAATAATTCACCTAAATTCTTCACAGAATTTTGAAATCCTCAAAATTTCATCTTAAAAATATCAAACGCATACACTTATTTTCTGTCTAGGTTCTAGTTTTGAACCCTAAATTAATTAATAAAAATTTTGAAAATATTCAAAATTCTCAGGTTGTCACATTCACCCCTTCTTCTAAAAATTTCGTCCCCGAAATTTACCTTACACCTTACACCTTACACCATACTGCTTACACCATTCGCACATCATCATATGCTACCCAATACACCACTCACAAGAGTAAAAGTTTTTCAAATTGTGTTGAGGAGTCATATAGACTATTTGTCTGTCATTTTTGCAAAGGTTTTATGGAAATTCATCCGCAAACTGTTATAACTTACCGACACAAAGGGTGATTAGCCCGATATGCCCTGTACTAGCCAAGTATTGCTGGTCGGAACAATTTGTTCCTCTTATCTTCCTTAGGCACACAAAATTTCTTACCTCAGTCTTGTTGGATTCCGCACCAAAACATTTTGGTTTGGGAAATTTCTTTCAATGAACACTTAGAGTTTTCATAAACTTTAGTCTAGCTAAATCGAATAGCATAGACTCATATCAATAATTCAATTCAATCGAATTATTTAAGTGTAGCCAAACCCCGTTGGCAAATTAAAATTTTTGAAAATATTTTTGAGAATGATGCCATGATGCCGTACTGTATTAACAGTCCGTTTGAGGATGCCGTCATTGTATGACTTTGTCATAACACATCATACAATAGTGGAACAGTGATTTTCAGATCGGATTCACATTAAGTATTCCTGTATTTACAACTCGATCACCTTTTTATCATCTCTGCACCAGGTTACATGGTACATGAGTGATAAATAAAATATATTTTAATATTTCAAATCATTTGCGTCTAGCTGAAATAAGTAGCATAGACTATACTTTAAACCGTTTCAAAAATGATTACGAGTCTATGTATATTTTTTAAAAGCACATAGTGCGTATTTAGCTTGATGTCAAATTTCGAAGTCTAGCATAGCCAGGAGTTTTGAAAAACTTATATCTCCACTAATAATCAGTTGCTTAATCAGTCTATCTGTTCCTATTATCCTCAATTCTTCATTTACACCCAACTACACCCAGTTCGTCAAACCACACTTATGAGTTCATTTACTTGCCACAATCATATGAGTTTAAGAACTTGTCCTAGTCAGACCTTTGGCGTCCATTCGCTGATGGGTTCATAAACATTTCATATAACTATGAATCAAGAATGTCACATAAGTATGAATTTTAAGAACTCGTACTTAATCCTTATATCCTCTACCTATAACCTATTTATCCGTTATACACATGAGAAATGAATCACCCTCTTAACATGTATATGACAAATAGTGCGACACAAACATTTCAATGATTATCATTGTCAGAACTAAGTAGTTGTTACACCAAGTACAATTCTCTGCCCACACAAGGAATCATACAACTCAGCTGCCGACATGAATCCTCAATTGAATCCCCACCTAACACTAACCCCCTTCTCAATACGAATTTTATTCAACTCGTATTCATAATCCTTTCCTGAATCTGTACCAATTCATAGTGCAACTATCACCCAGCAAACTTGCTGTAACTTTTCAATCATTCGCTTGATCCTTCTCCATGCTATAACCTTATCTGATCACGGAGTGATCTCATAGTATACATTACGATTCATTTCTATATCTAGATTGTTTTGGTTTACGATCTCCTATCACTGCACTTTCAGTCTTTTAGACTCTATCTATTTCTCACTACTATTCAACTTTTATTATCAGAGTTAGGGAACTCTATATCTTATAACTCGTCGAGATTCATCCTTGAATCTTACCGACCCAACTAACTCTATGTGAGTTAGTACTTATCCTAAGCACTGCGATTATTGGTCTCAGGTATTTCTACCTAAGCTTCATAACCAACAGCTCTGATACCAACTGTAAAAGCCCCGAATCCGGGTCCCAAATCACCGCGGATCCGGTTCGATCATTCTATACAACTATTACTATTTGCGAAAGATATAAACATAAATTGTTTATACATTAAACTTACACACTTTTTTCCAAGGTCGAGTAACCTTAACTTATACACAATTCATAAACTATCTATCATATAACATCATTATCAAACTATACTATTACAAAACTAATCGCGCACATATACTAAAGCTGGAACTGTCTTTAACCTTTCCTTGTATCCGACATATTCACCTTAATCTGCAATGTTTATCATGATATAGCAAGGGTGAGCATGAAAGTTTCCCAGCAAGTTTAAATTCAATAATATAACGATATATCATGATTGAAAGAGTATGAACAATAAGCTGGCTATAATTCCTCAATATAATTGAGAACTAGCACGAACAAACTTTTGACTGAACAAGTATTAAACATGAATAAATATATCTGAACCAACGGGTAATGAAGGTGATCAGCCTTTCATATCTGACTTATACATACAATATGTACAGAGTACAATTCATGGCAACCATCAATGATTAACCATAAGCTTATCTGAATGGAACACTCTTAGTAGAGTTAAGTAAAAACAAACTTGCCTGAACCGTTGATTACCGCTACACAATTTATATCGCTTTATCCGAAGACCTAATATTAGTAATATAGATCTCCAATACTAGAATAATATCAGCACAATATAATACTATTATATATATATATATATATATATATATATACACAGAATAACCTAAACACATAACCCTATCAGTCTATAACACACATAAGACTCGGTATCAAGTCAAACTATTGCAGTCTATCTTGATTCTGACAAAATTCTAATGTCCCGACAGTCTAGTCAACCTTTTATCGAGTCTAAGTTCAATTAAACTATGCCTAACACTTAACAATTATCTCAGATATTTTATTAACAGTTAAAATAATTTTCACATAATTATTATCATTTATCAAAATTTTTTAATCACTAATATCGTATTTATATGAATTAAATACCACATAATTCCTTCATCATTAATATTTATTTATTATCAAATATTAATGAACTACATGTCATAATATTATAATATATTTATATTATCACAAAGTATTTTTAATACCTTAAAATCACCTTTATATGATTTTTAAACAATTAAATTCATTATCCGATAATTACTGTTAATATTAAAATATTAATATTTTCATGACAAAATATCAAAAGTTATATTTTATAACTTAAAATATTTTTATAACACTTAAATTATTTTTATTTGATTTTTAAATCATTTATTCTATTTTTTCATAATTTATTTAATATATTAATTAAATAAACTAATCATCATTAATATTGATTAATTAATGAATTTCATCACAAAATATTAAAAGTCACTGAAAATATCTTTGAAATATTTTCTTATACCATAATATTATTTTTCATGATATTTTCATGAATTAAAACCATTTTTAAATAATTTATTTAATATTATAATTAAATACCATTTATATTCCAAAAATATTAAATATTTATGAAATATACTCAAAATAATTAAAAACTATTTTTCAGGCTTTAAAATAATTTTTCAGAATTTATTATTTATTTTTAATAATTAAAAACTATTTTTCTCTATTTTTTAAATAAAATAATTATTTTTAGAAATTAAGCGTCGCTATAGGGTCTTTAGGCGACAAATCCATCGCTGTTGGTGTTCTTCGCTTTCTTGAGCCTAAACCCAGTTCTTCATGTCAGTTATCAAGGTATGAGGTTTGACCATCAATAATTCTTTGATCATACGGTTTCTGGGCAATCTAATGTAATATGCTTGTAGTATTGATGTAATACTATAATATACAACAAGTTTCATAGCTAAAATACATCAAATCTGCAAGATCTAAACGACAGAAAACCTTATCAGACATGTTCTTCAATTTCTGGGTTTTTCCAGAAATTGAAGAACAATCGAGGTGCTTCTTTTGAGCCACAAAATATTTGCTTTCAAAGCTTGGTTTAGGTGATATAATGGTTCCAGTATGTAGTATATATGTCAGTGTACAATCCTATAACAACCGCTCAACATAACAACAATACATACTCATGATCTGAGCCGGTCAAACTTACTGTCAGGAACGTGTTCTTGAACTTTCTGGGTTTCCCAGAAAAGTTCATCCGGCTGATGGTCAACGGTTGTTTGACCAGCCTTAATTTTGTTTCTACACACGATCTAAGTGTTATAAAGGCTTTATATTATAGTACTTATACCAGACTACAACCTGAAAACGAAAACGTGGCCGGACCAGTAAAGAACAGCAAGATTCAAGGTCTTAAAAACGTGCTAGATGAAATCTGGAAATCTGGGCTGCCCAGATTTTCAGTTTTCATGGTTGGTCAATGGGTTTTGACTGCTCATAACTTTCGATCTAGACTTGCTATGACCCTGATTCAAGTTGCAGAGTAAAGACCACATATCATAGAACATATCCAAAACATACAACACACAAAACATCTAACACATAAAGATCTAAGGCCACTAAAATATGGTTGTCAGGCCATTTCTTGAACTTTTTCCAGATTTCTAAAAATGCTAGATTCGTGCATCTAGATGTTATGGATCCATGATCCAACAACCCAGATCACGTATAGACACCTTCTAACACAACTTTAAACAATCAATTACAACATCAAACATAAAATCAAGAGATTTCGAAATTTTGGGTTCCTATACCTTCTAGCTTGGATTTTGATTTCTGATCTTTGATCTTGTTCTTGACTTGCTATTAACTGACCAAGGCTTTGTTTCTCACCCTCTCTCACACTAGGCTCCCGAATTTTAAAGAGATAAGGGCTTGGTAGAAAATGAAAAATGTAAGTGACTTTCTCTCTCTTTAATCTTATAATTTGATATGATTCAATGTATTGGATTGCAATAGATGGCTGATAGATGACACATATCTAGGGCTACGGCTATTGGTTAGTTCACCAACCAAATATATGGCAATATTTGCAAGTTAAGTCCAATAATGCACTAAAGGGCATTTAAGTCTTTTTGCAATTAATTTTAATGGCAATTTTGACATTGGCCAAACCATTAGGATTTAGGGTTTAGGGTTTGAAACCCTTAGGGTTTACAAATATAATTTTTTAAAATTTTCAATTTAGGTTTTAAAAATAGAAAATTAATATTTCTAAATTATAATTAGAATTTTCTAATCATATTAAAATTTCTTAATCACAAATTAAATCTTGCTACTTAGAATTAATAATTTCTAATTAAAATTGCTAATTAAGCAATTAGGGTCAAAATTGGTCATTAGGGTTTTTAACCTAGAATTAGGGTTTCTAATAGAAAATTAATATTTCTAATTTATAAATTAGATTTCGTAATCAAGGTTTTCTAATTACTCATACTTGAAAATTAGGATTAATATTTCCTAATTAACATTAAAATTATTAAATCAACAATTAAGTTTTCCCTAATTATAAATTAGGGTTTCAAATCCCGAAATTGGGGTTTTCTAAATTTGAAATTAGGGTTTGCTAAATAATTAAGCTTTACCCTAATTAATATTATAATATATAGCACTTAAGCAATATAATAATCATTTAAGTTCCCAGATTAGGGTTTCATACACCGAATTAAGGTTTTGAATTTCCGAAACTGAAATTAGGGTTTTCAGAACTGGTTTTTAGGGCTTCTTATTAATCGCTAGGGCTTTATAACCGAACGTTGACGTTCTTAATATATACATAGGGTTTGTTACAGATATCATTTATCTGGTCAACCTTTGACCCTTAATCACATACTGAACATATATACACAGAACATATTCACGTATATCCTTAATCTTGAATAATTCACCTAAATCCTTCACAGAATTTTGAAATCCTCAAAATTCCATCTTAAAAATATCAAACGCATACACTTATTTTCTGTCTAGGTTCTAATTTTTAACCCTAAATTAATTAATAAAAATTTTAAAAATATTCAAAATTCTCGGGTTGTCACATTCACCCCTTCTTCTAAAAATATCATCCCCGAAATTTACCTTACACCTTACACCTTACACCATACTGCTTACACCATTCACACATCATCACATGCTACCCAATATACCACTCACAAGAGTAAAAGTTTTTCAAATTGTGTTGAGGAGTCATATAGACTAATTGTCTATCATTTTCGCAAAGGTTTTATGGAAATTTATCCGCAAACCGTCATAACTTACCGACACAAAGGGTAATTAGCCCGATATGCCCTGTACTGGCCAAGTACTGCTGGTCGGAATAATTTGTTCCTCTTATCCGCCTTAGGCGCACAAAATTTCTTACCTCAGTCTTGTTGGATTCTGCACCAAAATAATTTGGTTCGAGAAATTTCTTTCAATGAACACTTAGAGTTTTCTTAAACTTTAGTCTAGCTGAATCGAATAGCATATACTCATATCAATAATTCAATTCAATCGAATTATTTAAGTGTAGCCAAACCCCGTTGGCAAATTAAAATTTTTGAAAATATTTTTGAGAATGACGCCATGATGCCGTACTGTATTAACAGTCTGTTTGAGGATGCCATCATTGTATGACTTTGTTATAACACATCATACAATAGTGGAACAGTGATTTTCAGATCGGATTCGCACTAAGTATTCCTGTATTTACAACTCCATCACCTTTTTATCATCTCTGCACCAGGTTACATGGTACATGAGTGATAAATAAAATATATTTTGATATTTCAAATCATTTGCGTCTAGCTGAAATAAGTAGCATAGACTATACTTTAAACCGTTTCAAAAATGATTACGAGTCTACATATTTTTTTTAAAAGCACATAGTGCGAATTTAGCTTGATGTCAAAATTTCGAAATCTAGTATAGCTAGGAGTTTTGGAAAACTTATGTCTCCACTAATAATCAATTGCTTAATCAGTCTATCTGTTCCTATTATCCTCAATTCTTCATTTACACACAACTACACCCAGTTCGTCAAACCACACTTATGAGTTCATTTACTTGCCACAATCATATGAGTTTAAGAACTTGTCCTAGTCAGACCTTTGGCGCCCATTCACTGAGGGGTTCATAAACATTTCATATAACTATGAATCAAGAATGTCACATAAACTCGTACTTAATCATTATATCCTCTACCTATGACCTATTTATCTATTATACACATGAGAAAGGAATCACCCTCTTAACATGCATATGACAAATAGCGCGCGACACAAATATTTCAATGATTATCATTGTCAGAACTAAGTAGTTATTACACCAAGTACAATTCCCCGCCCACACAAGGAATCATACAACTCAGTTGTCGATATGAATCCTCAATTGAATCCCCACCTAACACTAACCCCCTTCTCAATACGAATTTCATTAAACTCATATTCATAATCCTTTCCTGAATCTGTACCAATTCATAGTACAACTGTCACCCAGCAAACTTGCTGTAACTTTTCAATCATTCGCTTGATCCTTCTTCATACCATAACCTTATCTGATCACGGAGTGATCTCATCGTATACATTACGATTCATTTCTATATCTAGATTGTTTTGTTTTACAATCTCCTATCACTGCACTTTCAGTCTTTTAGACTCTATCTATTTCTCACTACTATTCAACTTTTATTATCAGAGTTAGGGAACTCTGTATCTTATAACTCGCCGAGATTTATCGTTGAATCTTACCGACCCAACTAACTCTATGTTAGTTAGTACTTATCCTAAGCACTACGGTTATTGGTCTCAGGTATTTCTACCTGTGAAAGCCTCGAATTCGGGTCTCAAATCACCGCGGATCCGGTTCGATCATTCTATACAACTATTACTATTTGCGGAAGATATAAACATAAATTGTTTATACATTAAACTTACACACTTTTTTCCAAGGTCGAGTAACCTTAACTTATACGCAATTCATAAAATATCTATCATATAACATCATTATCAAACTATACTATTACAAAACTAATCGCGCACATATACTAAAGCTGGAACTTTCTTTAACCTTTCCTTGTATCCGACGTATTCGACTTAATCTGCAATGTTTATCAAGATATAGCAAGGGTGAGCATGAAAGTTGCCCAGCAAGTTTAAATTCAATAATATAACGATATATCATGATTGAAAGAGTATGAACAATAAGCTGGCTATAATTCCTTAATATAATTGAGAACTAGCACGAACAAACTTTTGACTGAACAAGTATTAAACATGAATAAATATATCTGAACCAACGGGTAATGAAGGTGATCAGCCTTTCATACCTGACTTATACATACAATATGTACAGAGTACAATTCATAACAACCAGCAATGATTAACCATAAGCTTATCTGAATGAAACACTCTTAGTAGATTTAAGTAAAAACAAACTTGCCTGAACCGTTGATTACCGCTACGCAATTTATATCGCTTTATCCGAAGACCTAATATTAGTAATATAGATCTCCAATATTAGAATAATATCATCACAATATAATACTATTATACATATATATATATATATATATATATATATATATACACACACACACACAGAATAACCTAAACATATAATACATAACCCTAGCCTATCAGTCTATAACACACATAAGACTCGGTATCAAGTCAAACTATTGCAGTCTATCTTGATTCTGACAAAATTCTAACGTCCCGATGGTCTAGTCGAACTTTTATCGAGTCTAAGTTCAATTAAACTCTGCCTAACACTTAACAATTATCTCAGATACTTTATTAACAGTTAAAATAATTTTCACATAATTATTATCATTTATCATAATTTTTTAATCACTAATATCGTATTTATATGAATTAAATACCACATAATTCCTTCATCATTAATATTTATTTATTATCAAATATTAATGAACTACATGTCATAATATTATAACATATTTATAATATTACAAAGTATTTTTAATACCTTAAAATCACCTTTATATGATTTTTAAACAATTAAATCCATTATCCGATAATTGTTGTTAATATTAAAATATTAATATTTTCATGACAAAATATAAAAAGCTATATTTTATAACTTAAAATATTTTTATAACATTTAAATCATTTTTATATGATTTTTAAATCATTTATTCTATTTTCCCATAATTTATTTAATATATTAATTAAATAAACTAATCATTATTAATATTGATTAATTAATGAATTTCATCACAAAATATTAAAAGTCACTGAAAATATCTTTGAAATATTTTCTTATACCATAATATTTTTTTTCATGAATTAAAATCATTTTTAAATAATTTATTTAATATTATAATTAAAAAAATTAAATACCATTTATATTCTAAAAATATTAAATATATATGAAATATACTCAAAATAATTAAAAACTATTTTTCAGGCTTTAAAATAATTTTTCAGAATTTATTATGTATTTTTAATAATTAAAAACTATTTTCTCTAATTTTTAAATAAAATAATTATTTTTAGAAATTAAGCGTCGCTATAGGGTCTTTAGGCGACAAATCCATCGCTGTTGGTGTTCTTCGCGTTCTTGAGCCTAAACCCAGATCTTCATGTCAATTATCAAGGTATGAGGTTTGACCATCAATAATTCTTTGATCATATGGTTTCTGGGCAATCTAATGTAATATGGTTGTAGTATTGATGTAATACTATAATATACAGCAAGTTTCATAGCCAAAATACATCAAATCTGCAAGATCTAAACGGCAGAAAACCTTGTCAGACATGTTCTTCAATTTCTGGGTTTTCCAGAAATTGAAGAACAATCGAGGTGCTTCTTTTGAGCCACTAAATATTTGCTTTCAAAGCTTGGTTTAGGTGATATAATGGTTCCAGTATGTAGTATATACGTCCGTGTACAATCCTATAACAACCGATCAACATAACAACATTACATACTCATGATCTGAGCCGGTCAAACTTACTGTCAGGAATGTGTTCTTGAACTTTCTAGGTTTCCTAGAAAAGTTCATCCGGCTGATGGTCAACGGCTGTTTGACCAACCTTAATTTTGTTTCTACGCACGATCTAAGTGTTATAAAGGCTTGATATTATAGTACTTATACCAGACTACAACCTGAAAACAAAAACGTGGCCGAACCAGTAAAGAACAACAAGAGTCAAGGCCTTAAAAACGTGCCAGACGAAATCTGGAAATCTGGGCTGCCCAGATTTTCAGTTTTCGTGGTTGGTCAATGGGTTTTGACTACTCATAACTTTCGATCTAGACTTGCTATGACCCTGATTCAAGTTGCAGGGTAAAGACCACATATCATAGAACATATCCGAAACATAAAACACATAAAACATCTTAAAGATCTAAGGCCACTGACATATGGTTATCAGGCCATTTCTTGAACTTTTTCCAGATTTCTAAAAATGCTAGATTCGTGCATCTAGATGTTATGGATCCATGATCCAACAACCCAGATCACTTATAGACACCTTCTAACACAACTTTAAACAATCAATTACAACAACAAACATAAAATCAAGAGATTTTGAAATTTAGGGTTTTTATACCTTCTAGATTGGATTTTGATTTTTGATCTTTGATCTTGTTCTTGACTTGCTATTAACGGACCAAGGCTTTGTTTCTCACACTAAGCTCCAGAATTTTAGAGAGAGAAGGGCTTGGTAGAAAATGAAAAATGTAAGTTGTTTTCTCTCTCTTTAATCTTATAATTTGATATGATTCAATGTATTGAATTGCAATAGATGGCTGATAGATGACACATATCTCGGGCCAGGGCTATTGGTTAGTTCACCAACCAAATATATGGCAATATTTGCAAGTTAAGTCCAATAATGCACTAAAGGGCATTTAAGTCTTTTTGTAATTAATTTTAATGGCAATTTTGACATTGGCCAAACCCTTAGGATTTAGGATTTGGTTAGGGTTTAGGGTTTGAAACCATTAGGGTTTACAAATATAATTTTCTAAAATTTCCAATTTAGGTTTTAAAAATAGAAAATTAATATTTTTAAATTATAATTAGAATTTTATAATCATATTAAAATTTCTTAATCACAAATTAAATCTTGCTACTTAGAATTAATAATTCCTAATTAAAATTGCTAATTAAGGAATTAGGGTCAAAATTGGTCATTAGGGTTTTTAACCCAGAATTAGGGTTTCTAATAGAAAATTAATATTTTTAATTTATAAATTTGATTTCGTAATCAAAGTTTTCTAATTACTCATACTTGAAAATTAGGATTAATATTCCCTGATTAACATTAAAATTATTAAATCAACAATTAAGTTTTTCCTAATTATAAATTAGGGTTTCAAATCCCGAAATTAGGGTTTTCTAAATTTAAAATTAGGGTTTGCTAAATAATTAAGCTTTAACCTAATTAATATTATAATATATAGCACTTAAGCAATATAATAATCATTAAATTCCCAGATTAGGGTTTCATACACCAAATTAGGGTTTTGGATTCTCGGAACTGAAATTAGGGTTTCCAAAACCGGTTTCTAGGGTTTCCTGTTAATTGCTAGGGTTTTCTAACTGAACGTTGACGTTCTTAATATATACCTAGGGTTTGTTACAGATATCATTTATTTGCTCAACCCTTGACCCTTAATCACATACTGAACATATATACACAGAACATATTCATGTATATCCTTAATCCTGAATAATTCACCTAAATCATTCATAGAATTTTCAAATCCTCAAAATTCCATCTTAAAAATATCAAACGCATACACTTATTTTCTGTCTATGTTCTAATTTTGAACCCTAGATTAATTAATAAATTTTTTAAAAATATTCAAAATTTTCGGGTTGTCACATTACCCAACCTTAACAGTCATTTAGACTGTACAAACCCTTCTTTACGTACTTAGGGGGGATCAGCCATTTGTACCATGTATTGTGCACAAACATCTAAACGTTACACGTATAATATCTCTTATGTTAGGGTTATCCGTCTCAGTTTGGATTTAGAATTTTCGCACTAAAGAAAGTTTAGCTCGGAACTAACTTATCAGTGATTCTATAATTTTAGAACACTATTCAATTATAGATTGGTTCAATCAAGAAGAGTTTGCTTACTACTTGAAGGTTTAATACAACAATATAGAATTGAAGAAGGTTAATAAAGTCAAAGATCGAATATCAACAATATACAATTGAGTAAACATGATATACATGCAAAGTACTATATTCAAAAGAGTTAGAACAATCTCCTTTGAATCAATGTATTAGAATAATATATATACTTCAAATAATAATAAGGAAAGTGAAACTCGCTCGATGTAACGAATCAGGTTACAAGAGCTTGTACAATCATACACAAGATATAATCAATAGGCTTGCTAAACTACAATGTAAAATTTAGGAAATGAAAGCCTGCTTGACCTAAAGATGACATAGCTATGAAACTTGCTCAATAAAAGTTTAGCATAAGGAGCTTGCATTCATTATAAAGAGAATGAAGTTAGGAAACTTGTCTCGGGTGTAAGCTACACAAATATAATAAACGTTCGCCAATTACCTACACATACCATCAGAATCACAATAGTAATTAGTTATATTAACATCAATTTCATTAGTTTAGTTTTCATTTTAATCAAGTCTAAAGTCTTTAACTTAGGACGTGATTATCCTACTCATTCACGTAACACGAAACTAAATTCTCAATTATATCATAGTATACGACATGGTGATTGCAAAACAATTCCAATTCAAATGACATCACATTACGAACCTTCACCACTTACTAATTCATAATCTATAGTTTAGGCGTTGTGATTACAATGTGTTATTGCATCTTATAATACGTTTTAGGTTGCTCTACAATCATTAAAATAAGTTAGGTTAGCACTCTCAAAGCTATGTTGTTAACAATTCAATTATGGGTCTGCTAGACCACTGGCACGGCCGTGCCATGGTTAGCTTCGAGTCCGGCGTGCCCGCGCCCAGAGGCATCGCACTCGCGCTAGACACCAGAATCAGTTTTACAGCAACGTACACTACAAAAAAATGGGGCTTCAGCAACAACCAATTTTCATTGCTAAAGGTGCCAAATTTCGTTGCTAAAGGGTTTTGGCAACGACTTTACTGTCGTTACGTCTTTCGTTGCACAATGAGCGTTGCTAATTGTTTCGCAACGAACGTTTTTTTTCGTTGCCAAAAGTAATACATTTTACAACGAAATTTGGCTTTCGTACAGAGACATCGATCCTTTAGCAACAAAATGTATTGTTGAAGAATAATTAAAATGTCATTGCTAAAAACCCCATTTCGTTGTAAAAGCATGCTAATTGGCAACAAAATGAACTCTATTTTTTTTTACAACGACCATGCATTTTCGTTGCAATTGACACCATTTTGCAATGACATTTTTCGTTGCAGTAAATTATGAAAATTATTGCTTAAGCTTGCTTTCGTTACGGAATGTAAACTTCTTAGCAACGATTTTTGTTGCTGATTATATTATTTGGCAACGACATTATGCTGAATCAGCAACGAAAATGTTTGTTACTGGTTATTTTTCAATAGCAACGAAAGTCGTCGATTAGCAACGACATTATATGTTACCGTTTCTTTATATATACAACGAAAGTTGATATGATTTGCAACGATAAAAAATGTTGCCCTTTATTTTAGTATTAGCAACAATATCCTCTCCGTTGTTATTAGGTTAATATTTCGTTGCCAAATATTATATTTTTAATGTCATTAGCAACGAAAATTTGTTGCTAAATGTATAAAAAATTGTTGCTATATTAAAACTTGTTCAATGCTTTGGTAACGAATTATATTATTTTCCAAATCAAAATTTGACATTCTTTTTGTGTACCTGGCTGGCTCAATGTCCCCATAGCAAATAATGACAAAAATATAAAAAACTAAAATATTATTAACTTAATAAAATCATCCACTACATAATCATTTATTATCTTTACAATTAACTATCTAAAGCTACCACAGTTCTTCAATCAAAATATATATCTACATATATAGAGAGAGTACACTTCATAATTTCGTCACTTGTCTTCCATAAACGTAGCACAAAAATTTGATATCCAGTATTGTAAGGCAGGTCATAGAAGCAGTCTTCCTGCACATATTTAAAAATAATAGCAAGTCAGAAAAATGAAGCAAATAGGTCACCAGAGGCACTTAATGCCAAAATCAATACACAAAGAAAATAGAGTTGCTACATGGTACTAATGTACACCGTATTGCTCATAAGCAGAAAAAGACAAATAGGCAATCGCAATATCATTTGCTACAAATCCAAATAGAAAAAGAACCTTCAGTCCGACTATATGATTGCTCTGTTACAAGAAAAAATTGGAATCTTAATCGGCCATTTCATGAATTAATTTCAGTAAGCATAATGGTAAACATATTTTCTGTTACAAGACTTGTAGATTATTATTATATGTTGATCTCAAGTCAGAATTCAGTCACATTCAACAACCACAAGCATCACACAATCTTAAATAACAATGTTTAGATTTCTAATGAGAAAGGACAACAATTATAGAAAAGTTAAGGCTATTAGTCAATGTGGAAAAACTTTTCTTGAGACGACAAATTTCCATACAGTATATGCCCCAAAGATGCTAATTATAATCACAGACATTTGATTTTAAGAATATTAAGTTTTGCATGCCACACTTGGACATATAAAAAATAAAGTAAAAATTAAAAATTGATGATTGTTTTTTAACATTAACTTATTAAACTTTATAGACTAGAATTTACTTTTGGTAAAAAATTATTGAAAAGATAATATCTAAATGTGTCCTACACAAACCTTATTATTCAAAAAAAAAAATAGTTGACAAAAAGTAGGAATCTTTTTTTTGGGATGGAAGTAGTATATATATATATATATATATATATATATATATATATATATATATATATATACCCTCTGGAACCATAACCACCAGATTCGTGAACTTGCTTCACCCACTCAACATAATCCTCAGGTAGTGTCTTTGTGGTGGAATGTTCTATAAATGTCATAGACATATCAGCATTAGATGGTAATTGGACTCGACAGATACATATGAGAACATAAAGTCAAAGCGTCAAAACAAACCTTTCAAGAAAAATGTATCATTTGAATCGCAAGCAGGATGTTGCTGCGTCTGAAAAAGTGCATCAAAATTCCAGAAGTTGCAAGAAAACATAAGGGATTAAAATTTCTGATATGTTGCAATAAATTACAACAAACACTTGGTGTAAAGCCTAAAATAAAAATAACAAACAATATGATATTACAATTTAAAATCTTTTAGGAGTGTCAACATAATAGAAACACCAATATTTTTGTCACCCATGATAACATATGATAACATGAGGTTCTTTCAAAGAGCCCAACCATCTTAAATGATCTTATAACAAACAGTTGTCCAAAATTTAGCTGCCACTATATGGAAAACCATTACACTACCCAAGCATAATCAGAAGAAATAACCCGTCTGCCAATACAAGATGAATTAATCAATATTAATAAAAATTTAAAAACTGTTTAGTAATATAATCCTTTAGTAAATTATAACTGGGATAGACACCTCTTCTTTCCCTGAAATAGGCATCGCTCTTTATTTGGCAAATGCGATAATGAAGTCCTGGAACACACTCCTGAAGCACTTACAAGTTCTAATAGCAATAAAAGTTCTTATTATTTATTTAAAGAACTATTGCTAGGCCAGCAGACTTGTGCAGCTTCAGCAGTCTCTTACACTAAGTGTTTCTGTAGAATGCGGGCACCCTACAGGATATATACCAAAAATAACCGTAAATTAATTGTCTGAGATTAAATTTATAAAAGAAAAAATTGAGCTCAACTCCACATAAACATTTGCAATTACGAAAGCAGGGATGATGTGGTTTAGGAAACAATTTTGGGAAAAACACTTATAAGCCCTTCATAAAAAAATAAAACTACATAAAAACAAAGGAGGGCACATTATAGAACCTAAACAAAATATATAAAAAATATCAGGAACTAACTTTTTCTACATCCCTTAAATTTGGCAGGCTTGCAATCTACTGGAAAGCTAAACACGCCCAAAACATAAAGCAGCTATATATACAATATCTGACAAAATATAACATCAATAAACCCCAACTTTTAACTTAAATTTACCAAAAACTAATAGTCATGCCAGATAATTATTCATAAAGGATCACAGGTAGCGTAATTTTAGAAACAATTTTTGACAACACCTAGTCTCCAGATCTAGACCAACAAACTCCCTTAAAAGATTAAAATATTACTTTTTTAAAATTAAAAAAAAATTCTAGAAAACATGACGTATTTCTTAAAAACAAGAATCCAACTTTAACATCTGTTGAATTCTACACCTGTTGCAACATAAACAACACCATCGAAAATCGTGAATTGCTCCTGACAAAAAAGAAAAACCCGATCTGCATGATATATAGATATGAGAGACAAAAAACAATCTAAATTAAAACAGCTCCAATGAAGCAAATCAGATACAGATTAAGAACCCAGAAAAATAAGAGAAAAAATTACCTAACCAACAATGATCATATACAGATACATAAACAAAAGTAAATATATATAGATAGATGTGTATAAATAAAGGGGGAGAGAGGATGAGAAGAGGATTATTATGGTTGGCATGAAATTATTGTGAGATGGGAGAGAATAAATAGGAGCGTAATTGCCCTTGGATTCAAGAAGAAAAAGAAGACGACGACTACTGCGACCAAGACGAGGGTTTGTGTCGTCGTATAGCAGTAGTCAAAGATAATGAAAAATTCAAAAACAAACATACAACTTGAAGGTCGAAGTCTCATGTCCATGGAAGCTCAAATATTAAGTATTTGAAAAGTAGCAACAATAAAGAACTAAAGAACCCTTGCCTTCATTTTTACCGTCCAATTTACTATAGATTATCAACTTAGCACAAAATCGGGTCCAAATAAAATATCAAACATCCAAAAAAAATACTGTCATAGTGGGTACACATTTCTCAACAGCAAGATTTAGTTTCATTAAACACTTGTAAAAAGAAACACTTTTCTTGTTCATCATTCAGAAAGTAGTAACAGAAACTAACCAAAAAGAATATAAATTAAAAAAAATCAATGAAATTGAGAAATTTAAAGATCCCCTTCTCTTCTTTCCCTCTCTTTTTTCATTTTTAATAAGAAATTAGAATTTTATAAATGAGGAAGAGAGTGACAATTCACAAATAATTATTTCTTATAATATTTGAGCAAGCAAACGAGCTCAAAGCTGCTGTTTATCTAGAATGCTGTTTTCCCCCCAAATCTATCCATATTCAGATAATCTATAACAGAGTCTAACTCAAATAATCATCACTCATAGAAAACTATCTACCTCAAAAATAGCATCATAATTAAATTACACAAACCCATAAAAGCTGATTCAAACCCTGTCTCAAGGCTTCTGTGCAGAAAATATAATGAAGGATTGTTAAATTTTGCTTGTGTAGTTGATTAGACCACATGATGAGCACAAATCTTCAATCTCCTCCGCTGTCAAGTAGTTGTAATCTTGTAGGACCCTCTGACGGACAAAATTACATATATCAAGACTAAGATGATAATCTTTAAGTAAAAGCCAATTGAGCTAGGAGACAGGCTGCTTATTATTTTAAATCTTTTAATCCTACTACAATAGCTCTATCTGGTGTCATACTGTCAATCATTCAACTTGGGATATCCAAGAAATCGATATTTTTGTGGAAGATGTAGTAGTTGGCAATGCATTACACCACAATGTGTTTCTAAAGTACCATTTATCAAAACCACAAACACCATTCAATTTAAGCATCTGGATATTAATAAGTATAAGATGAGTGCAGAAAGCAAAGAAAGAAAGAAATTTAAACATCAAAAGGTGCATATAAAGTAAAGACTAACTCAGACTTGCAGTCTCATCATAGGATTACGATTGTGAACAATCACAAAAACTGGCATTAGGTTACACTTGTTACAATTTAAATGTTATTAATTCCATGCCATAAGACACAACATAATTGCCCATAATGCATAAAATGGCTTCCTTGCAAACAACCCAAATATTCTTCAAACACCACAAACAAAAAATAAATATAAAACAAACATAAATTGAATAACATATATTAATATTTAATTAGAATAAACTTGAGACAAAGAGCGAAACCAAATAATATTTCTATAACATATAATTGTACCAATAACAACTATAATGGCCATCCTCAAGGGCCAAGGATATAACTAGAATATGAAAATATCATCAAAAACTGTAAAATCATCAAGCACTACTAAAAAATAAAAATAAAGCGCTAAACAGTAAACACCCATATATAGACAAATCCACATAAGTAGAGATAAATTCATTGACTAACGCTCAAAATAAACTCAGTTTATATACCATCCGAGCCCAATTGGTAGAAAAATTACCTCAAAAATTTTTGGAGTCGGCGACTGGCGAGTGAAGAGACGACTGAATCTTTTGAAGAGAAACGAGAAACTACTGAAGAGAATTCAGAAGATGGATCAGTGACAGTGGCCGGTGGGAGAGGATGGATCGGAGATGGTTGGGATGCATAGAATGGTTCGAGCTTTCGAGTATGGGTCTAAGATCTATTTGGGGGAATGAACTAAAACTTTGAAAGGATAAGAAAATTGAAATATTATTTATATAACCGATCCAACTGGCTCACTTGTATATGCAAATAAATTTGCACAATATGATGATTTAAGCTATATTTTGTATACAATGAGTTTTATACTATTTACATATAGTCAAGTGTTACGTGTTGGTAGACCTGGCAAATCGGCCCAAAGCCCGCAGGCCGGGCCGGCCCGCCCGCCAAAACCCGGGCTTTGGGCCACTGTTTTTAAGCCCATGAAAACCCGGGCCTTTTTGGCCCGGCCCGTGGAGGCCCGGCCGCCAACAAATTTTTTTTTTTTTTAAAATAAAGTGTTAGGTTGTGAGGCTTGAACACAAGACTTGTAAGTAAATAAATAAGAGTTCAAACCAACTGAGCTACAACAACTATTTGTTTTTAATGTAATCTTCAATATATTTTAACTATAATTAAAAATTAATTAATAATACTAATTTATAATACTATTACAATTTTAATTAATTGAGATATGTAGTTAATGTATGTAATTAATTAATCGTGTTTGTTTGTATTATTGTTTATTATTAATTATTTTATTATTTTTAATATTTATTATTATTATTTTTGGTGTAACAAAGAGTTTGCAAAAAAAAAAAAATTTAATGGCCGAAGCCCGCGGGCCGGCCCGGCCCGCCCGCCACGGGCCACGGGCCGACCATTTTCAGCCCACCAAAACCTGGGCCTTTTTGGCCCGGCCCGCCCGTTTGCCAGGTATACGTGTTGGTATATTTAAAAAATGTACATGTATAATTTTGAGTGCTTAAGTTAAATAATTTTATGGAATTTCAAAAAATAAGAGTATGTTTTCTTATATGTGGGTGTTCTAAAAGATTTTTATGTTGAAGTAATCATTATATGAATAACTAATATATAAAATGTAGAACTTTTTATTTGTTCTGAGAAGCGTTACACAATATTATGAACATTGTCACATAAAATGTTAATTAACTTAAAAAAAAATTAAGTAGTGAGCATAATATTGTGAAGTAAAAATATTTAATGAGATTTTAATTATTTAAAAGTGCGGAGGTGATTCTTAAAGATTTTTTTATGGATTAAATTTGGTGTTTGAATTATTTTATGTAATCTCAAGTTAAATGTTTACTTATATTAAATAATCTATTTTTTTTAACAATAATTTGTGCGTAATATCCTTAGTATTAAATGTGACGCCCCCAAAATAGGTATACATCACCCATCTTGAGTCGCCAAATACATGGTACAAAATTCAAATACAACTTAATTCTACAACAGTCGTGTAAAATACGACAAAATATAATCTAAGAGTTTTAATAAGAATATTTTCATCTAGACAATATCCACACTCAATGAAGTCCTCATTACATTTATTGTCACACTATTTTATAGAATAGTGAGGACTACTAAAACAACCATCTGGACCGTCAATCCGTTCCCCGACTCGTCCCAGCTATATTCTCATTTCCTGAAGAGAACAGTGAAAGAAAGGGTGAGCTCAACTAGCCCAGTAAGAAATATTATGACTAAGATAATGCAGAATAAATTATCCTTAGCCTTCAACAGTATAACAACTGATAGAATATAATTGACAACAATTTTTAGATCAACAACTGCAGCGGAATAAGCAATCTATTAGAAGAGTCAAGTAGAGCATAAAATCTACTATCTTCTATGATTTAAAAAGTTTTTCATCAACTTTATCGCTAAGACTCAGCTTAATAAATAAAATCGAATCATCCCTGCATCACGGCCAAGGATATTCATGTAATAATCAATGGTCATGATTATACCGAATAATCTCTGGTCATAATCATACCAACAGCTGTCCATCAATGAACTACAGGCCAATGAGGACTTTTACCACATCATTCGTCACATTACGGTCATGATTATACCGAATAATCCATGGTCATAATCATACTAAGTCTATCTATGCACGTAAGCCAAAGATGACTTTCATTACAATATAAGCATGAGGATGATGACAATGACATAATAATTCAATAAAACAAGTTCAAGATAAATTTTAAATATTTATAATTTAATTTATCCATAAATCAATAACGTCCAAATTGTCAACATGATACTGCTTTGTGGAGTAAAATTCAAGAATGCTCAGAAGAATATTTTCATGAAAAGATACTGGATGAAGCGCAAATATCTAGGATATTCTACTAATTTCATGGAGTATAGAAGCCAAAACTTTAACCAACTGAGTATAATAGAATATATGAAACTGCAAATAGATTTTTGCCTGCCATGCGGTAATCCACGTAGACAGATCATTTTCACAATTTAATAAGGAATGAATACGAATGATTATTCACCATGCATGTGGTAGTCCACATAGACAGGTTATTCCAACAGAATAATAAAGAATGGAATAACAGAAGAATTCACCATGCATGCGGTAGCCCGCGTAGACAGGTTATTCCAACAGAATAATAAAGAATGGAATAACAAAAGAATTCACCAGACATGCGATAGACCACACAGACAGGTTATCCCAACAGAATAATAAAGAATGGAATAACAAAAGAATTCACCAGGCATGCGATAGACCGCACAGACAGGTTATCCCAACAAAATAATAAAGAATAGAAAAATAAAAGAATTCACCAAGCATGCGATAGACCGCACAGACAGGTTATTCCAACAGAATAATAAAGAATGGAATAACAACCCTTACGAGTATTGAAAGAAAATAACTCTCTTCATGAATACGAAAGAAATAATACCCCTTACCTTAGAAGAAACTGGATACTGGAATAGTGAGGTAGCAGACTTCTCTTCTTCTTTCTCTCTATAATTTCTCTCTATAATAATTGCTCTTGTGAGACTTAGTGAATTGGTGAGAATGAAAGAAGAATGAGCTTCTATTTATAGGAAAATATAGTTTTGATAATTGCATGTTTTGGGGCTCGAAATATTACAGTATAATACATTCCTCTGTTTTTTCATTTTTAATTTAGTCCTGCAAGTATTATCAAACTTGCACCACCTCCCCTAATAGTAAATAATGTGAATTAATAGTTCATTCATGTGACTTAATAGTATAATCATGTGAAAAAACTAATTACAACATAATACCTTCATCTATACCTCCATTTTTAATTTAGTCATGCAAGTATTATCAATCTTGTACCAACTTCCCTAATAGTAAATCATGTGAATCAATAGTACACACATGTGAATACATAGTTATAAGCATGTGAATTAATAGCAATTAATTGCTCATTTATCAGGTGAATTACCCGATTGGTCAATATAACCTCTAGACATTAATTATTATCGAAATAAATGTCGATTTCCACTAACACTAATAATTCCCACACAATGGAACTATCAATTTCATCTTTAATCAACACGAACTTATTCATCATTAATATTATAACTCATAATATTTAACAACCAGATTGTTCCCAGGAAAGAAGAGGGGGCTTTTCGATAAAGATATCTCCTTATTGGCGCGTAATTAGGTGACAAAACCTCTCCTTGACAGAACTTCTAGACATTATCAATATTGCAAATAATAATATGAATAACTTTGTCGTCTCAATTATTGATTTAATAATATAACATATTATGCAGATGATACTGTGACAATAATTGAATCAATAATATGAGAGATATGATGAAGCAATTACTGTAGTAATAATTGAGTATAACTAAGTGACTTCTCACGTAAGCATCAATAATCAATACCGTGTGCTACTATGTAACCACGCGTATTACTGTAATTTTACTATCGGGTAGTTCAACAGTTTTAACGGTAAAACTTTCGCCGTTATTTTTATAAAAATATAATTTTGTCGTTTTTTAACTACGATAATACTTCCGTTGTGGGGTCCACCAATGATTGTGCCATCGTACGAATATTTTATGTTAAAATGAATATTCCCCGACCAATCGAATATTATATAACCACTTGCTTACTTTACAAAATTTGTAAATAATGCCCACAACTATAATATTATATCAAATCCACACCATAATATTCAAAAATATATTTCGAGAAAAATTAATCTTTATTAATAAAAGTTGGGGTCTTACAACCTTCCCTTCTTATGAAATTTCGTCCTCGAAATTAGGGTGCGTACCTGCTATGTCGAAGAGATGAGGATACATTGACTTCATTTCAGATTCTAACTCCCAGGTCATTTCCTAAACATCGTGGTTTCTCTACAAAACTTTAACTTGAGGTATAACTTTGGAGCGTAGAATATGATCCTTCTTATCCAAGATTTTAACAGGTAACTCTTCATACGTTAAATCTTCCTCTATCTTGTCTGGTTCTAATTCAATAATGTGGTTCGGGTCATTCACATATTTACGTAACATAGATATGTGAAAAATGTTATGGACACGAGACATACTTGGCCACAGTTCCTACTCGATCGAGGATTAAAAAAGGGCCAATGAATCGAGGATTGAGCTTTCCTCTCTTTCCAAATCTCGTAACTCTTTTCCATGGAGCAACACGTAACAACACATGATCTCCAATATTGAATTTTACGTCCTTTCGATGAAGATCAGCATAACTCTTTTGTCGATCTTGTGAGGTTTTTATACGTTGTCGGATCGTTTGAATCTTTTTTGTAGTCATTCGTACCAACCCCGATCCCAACAACGCTGCTTCACCCACCTCATCCCAGCATACTGGAGAACGACACTTACTTCCATACAACGCCTCAAATGGAGCCATGCAATACTTGCTTGATAAATGTTATTATAGGAAAACTCCACCAATGATAAGAACTGGTCCCAACTTCCTTTCAAGTCAAGGACACAGAGTCTTAATAAATCTTCAAGAGTTTGAATAGTCCTCTCCGACTGCCTGTCCGTTTGAGGATGATATGCTGAACTAAATCGTAAATCTGTGCCCATAGCTTTTCGCAAACTAAGCCAAAATCGTGAAGTGAATCTTGGGTCTCGATCAGAAATTATGGATACTGGCATATCATGTAATCTTACAATCTCGTTTATTTACATACGAGTAAGACGTTCAAGTGTATAAGTTTCTCGTATCGGTAAGAAATGAGCAGACTTTGTCAATCTATCAACAATGACCCAAATCGCATCTATGCCTTGAGAAACCTTAGGAAGACCAGTAACGAAATCCATGGTAATGTGCTCCCACTTCTATTTGAAATTTCAAGTGGTTGCAATGGACCTTTTGGCACTTGATGCTCCGCCTTGATTCGTTGACAAGTTAGACACCTTGAGATAAACCCCGCTATCTCTCTCTTCATATTGCTCTACTAAAATGTATGTCAAAGATCACGATACATTTTGGTAACTCCCAAGATGGATTGCAAACGGTGTGTTGTGCGCCTCCATCATGATTTTTTACTTCAAGTCAAAATCGTTAGGAACACAAAGTCTGGAGTTGACTAAAAGTATTCCTTCTTCATCGATTCTTACTTCTGGAATAGCACATTCTTGCACTTTTTTCCTCATACACATTAGCTCCAGGTTTATAGCTTGAGCAGCTTTAACTTTATCGATTAAAGTCAGTTCTACTCGTATATTCGCCACCATCACATGGGTTCCTGGAGTCTTTAACTCTATATTCATCATTTGTAAGTCATACAAAATGGGCCTTTGCGTTGACAATATCACACTCATATCCGTATATGGTCTTCTACTCAATGCGTCGACTACTACATTCGCTTTTCAATAATGGTATTGAATGGTATGATCGTAATCTTTCAATAGCTCAAGCCATCGTCGTTGTCGCATGTTGAGTTCCTTTTGAGTGAAAAAATATTTGAGGCTTTTATGATTCGTATAGATCTCTACCTTCTCTCCATACAAGTAATGCATCCAAATCTTAAGCGCAAAAATGACAGCTGCCAACTCTAGATCATGAGTAGGATAATTCCTCTCATATTCCTTGAGTTGTCATGAGGCATAGGCTATGACTTTCCCATGTTGCATGAGAACACATCCTAACCCTTTGCCTGAAGCATCACTGTAGATGACAAATCCCTCCGAGCCAGATGGTATTGTCAGAACATGTGCTGAAATGAGTCTCCTCTTGAGTTCTTGGAAACTCTTCTCATATTCCTCGCTCCAACCGAATTTTATATCTTCCCGAGTCAACTGAGTTAATGGAGCGGTGATTCAAGAAAACCCTTCTACGAATCTCCGATAATAACCAGCTAAGCCGAGAAAGCTATGTACTTCGGTCACTGACTTAGGTTGCTCCCAGCTTTGAATTTCTTCAATCTTGGCCGGGTCAATAGATATTCCATGATTTGATATCACATGCCCAAGGAATGCTACTTCCTCAAGCCAGAACTCATATTTATTCAACTTGGCATAAAGCTTGTTTTTACGAAACTTTTGGAGTATCAGCCTCAAGTGTTGTTCACGATCTTCACGGCTTTTGGAATATATGAGGATGTCATCAATAAAGACGACCACAAAGTGATCCAAATATTCCTTGAATACTCGGTTCATCATATCCATGAAGGCAGCAGGAGCATTAGTTAATCTAAAAGATATGACTAGGAATTCGTAATGCCCGTACCGAGTTCTGAAAGCAGTCTTTCGAATGTCATCAATTTTAATCTTCAACTAATGATATCCAGAACGAAGATCGATCTTTGAAAAGAATTTGGCACCTTGCAACTGGTCAAACAGATCATCAATACGAGGTAAAGGGTACCTATTTTTGATGGTGACATGATTCAACTCCTGATAGTCAATATAAAGTCTCATACTTCCATCTTTCTTCTTCACAAATAGAACAGGAGCACCCCAAGGAGACGTACTCCTGCAGTTGGGTTTTTAACTCCTGAAGTTCAATAGGAGCCATTCGATATGGGGCTTTAGAAATGGGTTTTGTATCGGGTTCAAGGTCGATACCAAACTCGATTTCACGCTCCGAGGGTAGGCCAAGAAGTTCTTCGGGGAATACATCAGGAAAATTATTAACAATAGAAATATCATTCAAATCTGACGTATTTTTGTTTAAATATGTGACATGAGCTAAGAAAGCTTGACATCCGTTTTTCAATAAATGAATAGCTTTATGGCTTGAGATGACCGTGATTGATTTTAATGGTTTGGTCGCTTGAATTTGCATAATAGGTTTATTAGGAATATGAAAGCTAACAACATTACGAAAATAATCAATTTTAGCATGATGAGTAGTTAACCAATCAATCCCTAGAATCACGTCAAATGTAATTATTTTTAAGGAGATAAGATCGACAGGTAACGTGCGGTTACCTATTTGAATCAAACAAGACTTATAAACAGTGGATGTAATGAAGGTTTCTCCCAACGGAGTTTCAACAGATAAGTCAAAGTCTAATCTCTCCGGAGTCAAATTTAAACGTTGAGCGCAAGTAGGAGAAATAAAAGAATGGGTAGAACCGGCATCAAATAAGGTATAGACTTTGCTAGAGTTTATGAGTAACTTACCCGTGATCACCTCGTTTGGATTCCTTACTTTTTGGGAGGCTACGACAAATGCTCTCCCTTGAACTACAAGTTTTGTCTTGTTTGGGATGGCCTTTGATGCCTCTATCCCAGCTGGACTTGACTTCGGTGCATGACAAAATCAGCCTAGGTGACCTTCTCTTCCACAATTGTAACATGCTTTGGACTGCTGCGTATAGTTTGGACTAATGTGTCCCTCCCCTCCGTATTTGTAACATACGACCAGCGGTCGTTCTCCTTCCTTAACAATAGGTGCTGGTGCTGACGTCCTTCCATCATTATTGAATCTTCTCTTCTTGAAACTCCCACTTTTATTGTCTTGTCCATGATTACCACCGAAGTGGTTACCATTTCTGGCATGTTGATTCCCTCCACGTTTGTTGTCACCGCTTCGATGACTGCTACAACAGGTATTATCATTTTGTCGGATGATCTCTCTTGGTTGGGTTGACTCGTTATCGCACTCCAATAACTGAGCCCTATTTACAACATCTGAATACAAATACAGTTTGTGAGAAATTAAGTATTGATGTATATCGGGTTTCAAACCTCTTAGAAACATCCGCGTCATTCTCTTCTCATTATCAACCAAGCGGGACGCAAACCGGGACAACTCGGCAAACTTAGCTTCGTACTGTGACATGATCATATTGTTCTGCTCCAGCTTGATGAACTCTACCTCCTTCATGTGATGAATACTTTTCGGGAAAGTACTTGTCATTGAATAGTTCTTGGAATTTCTCCCAAGACATCTTCAGTTCAGAAGGTTGAGTACGCTTTACCGATTCCCACTAGTAATCTGCCTCTCCTCGCAACATAAAGGTGGCAAAGGGAACCTTTTGCTCCTCTGAGCATCCCAAGACATCAAATATCTTGGTGATCTACTTTATTCACGTCTCCGCCTTAAGTGGTTTTGGCTCTCCAATAAACTCCGGTGGTCCCAGCTCCTTGAACTGTTTAGCGGTGACCGTGCGAGAGTTGCCAGTGTTTCCACCTGCATTTTGAACAGGAGCCGCTCTCGCCTGATGTTGCATGAATTGTATAAAGCCTCTGAACATCCCATCGTTCACCATTTCATCGGTGTTATTGTTTACCTGAGGATTATTGTCTTCCTATTGCACATTATCTTGTGTATTGATCGTTGGTGACTCAACGGTCTCATGTGCTTCATTGCTTATCTCAACATTTTTGGATTCTATTTTCAAATACTGCCACAAAACAAGAGTTAATTAACATATCATATATTATCCCTATACTCTGACCGACGAATTAAATACCAAATAAACTTAGGTAGGTCATACTAGAGAAGGAATTCCCCGTCTCTCCCCTCCTAGTTCTAGTCTCACATCTTAGCCAGGGATCATATCCCTAATCTTTGATACCAACTGTGACTCCTCCAAAATAGGTTTACATCGCCCATCTTGAGTCGCCAAATGCATGGTACAAACTTCAAATGCAACTTAATTATACAACAGCCGTGTGAAATACGACAAAACATAATCTAAGAGTTTTAATAAGAATATTGTCATCCAGACTATCCACACTCAATGGAGTCCTCATTACATTTATTGTCACACTATTTTATAGAATAGTGAGGACTACTAAAATAACCATCTGGACCGTCAATCCGTTTCCCTACTCGTCCCAGCTATATTCTCATTTCCTGAAGAGAACATTGAAAGAAAGGGTGAGCTCAACTAGCCCAGTAAGAAATATTATGACTAAGATAATTCAGAATAAATTATCCTTAGCCTTCAACAATGTTAAACTGATAAAATATAACAAACATCAAGTTTAACTGCAGCGGAACAAGCAATCCATTAGAAGAGTCAAGTGGAGAATAAAATCTACTATCTTCTATGATTTAAAAGGTTTTTCATCACTTTTATCGCTGAGACTCAGCTTAATAACTAAACCACATCATCCCTACACTACTGCCAAGGATATTCATTAGTATCACAACCACAAATTATCGATGCACTACGGGCCAAAGATATTCGTGTATTCATCAATGGTCATGATCATGCCAACAACTGTCCATCAATGCACTACGGCTAATGAGGACTTTTACCACATCATTTGTAACATTACGGTCATGATTATACCAAATAATCCCTGGTCATAATCATACCAAGTCCATCTATGCACTACAGGCCACATATGACTTTCAACATATTATAAACAGGAGAATGATGACAATGTTATAAGAATTCAATAAAACAAGTTTAAGGATAAATTTTTAAAGATTTATAATTTAATTTATCTACAAATCAATAACGTCCAAATTGTCAATATGATACTGTTTTGTGGAGTAAAATTCAAGAATGCTCAGAAGAATATTTTCATGAAAAAATACTGGATGAAGAGCAAATATCCAGGATATTCTACTAATTTCATGGAGTATAGAAGCCAAAACTTTAACCAACTGAGTATAATAGAATATATGAAACATCAAATGGATTTTTGCTCGCCATGCGGTAATCCACGTAGACAGATCATTTCAACAGAATAATAAAGAATGAAACAAGGTCATGCGTAATCCGCACAGACAGGATATTCCAACAGAATAATAAAGAATGGAACCAGGTCATGCGTAATCCGCACAGACAGGATATTGCAACAGAATAATAAAGAACGGAATAACAACAGAATTCACCAGGCATGCAATAGACCGCACAGATAGGTTATTCCAACAGAATAATAAAGAATGGAATAACAGAAGAATTTCACCATGTATGCGGTACTTCGCATAGACAGGTTATTCCAATATAATAATAAAGAATGGAATAACAACCCTTACGAGTATTGAAAGAAAATAACTCTCTTCATGAATACGAAAGAATAATACCCCTTACCTTAGAAGAAGACTGGATACTGGAATAGTGAGGTAGCAGACTTCTCTTCTTCTTTCTCTCTATAATTTTTCTCTATAATAATTTCTATATAGCTTTAGTGAATTGGTGAGAAATGAAGGAAGAATGAGCTTCTATTTATAGAAAAATATAGTTTCGATAATTGCACGTTTTGGGGCTCAAAATACTACAGTATAATACCTTCCTCTTTTTTTTCATTTTTAATTTAGTCCTGCAAGTATTATCAAACTTGCACCACCTCTCCTAATAGTAAATAATGTGAATCAATAGATCATTCATGTGACTTAATAGTATAATCATGTGAAAAAACTAATTACAGTATAGTACCTTCATCTATACCTCTATTTTTAATTTAGTCATGCAAGTATTATCAATCCTGCACCACCTCTGCTAATAGTACATAAATGTGAATCAATAGTACACACATGTGAACAAATAGTTATAAGCATGTGAAATAATAGCAATTAATTGCTCATTTATCCGATTAATTACGCGATTGGTCAATAAAACCTCCATACATCAATTATTATCGAAATAAATATCGATTTTCACTAATACTAATAATCCCAACACAATGGAACTATCAATTTCATCTTTAATCAACACGAACTTATTCATCATTAATATTATAACTCACAATATTTAACAACCAGGTCGTTCCCAGGAAAAAAGGGGACTTTCCGATAACGATTTCTCCTTATTGGCGCGCAATTAGGTGACCAAACCTCTCCTTGACAGAACTTCTAGACATTGTCAATATTACAAATAATAATATGAATAACTTTGTCGTCTCAAATATTGATTTAATAATAATTATTATTATGCAGATGATACTATGATAATAATTGAATCAATAATATGAGAGATATGATGCAGCAATTACTATAGCAATAATTGAGTATAACTGAGTGACTTCTTACGTAAACATCAATAATCAATACTGTGTGCTACTATGCAACCACGCGTATTACTGTACTTTTACCACCGGATAGTTCAACAGTTTAACGGTAACACTTTCGCCGTTATTTTTATAAAAAGATAATTCTGTCATTTTCTAACTATGACAATACTTCCGTTGTGGGGTCCACCAATGATTGTGTCGTCGTACGAATATTCTCTGTGAATATTCCCTGACCAATCGAATATTATATAACCACTTGCTTACTTTACAAAATTTGTAAATATTACCCACAATTATAACGTTATATCAAATTCTCACCATAATATTCAAAAATATATTTCGAGAAAATTGTTCTTTATTCCAAAAAGTTGGGGTCTTACAAGGGGCATACCATTACTATTCTTCTTTTTATGTTTTATTTTTGGACTTAAAAATATGTTTATGATTTAAGTTACTCCATCCGTCTAAGAATAAAAGTTCTTATTATTTTATGTAATCTCAAGTTAAATATTTACTTATATTAAATAATCTATTTTTTACAATAATTTATGCGTAATATCCTTAGTATTAAATGACATATTTTTATTATTTATAAATATTTATATAATATAACTAGTCACAGATTAATAAATCATACTAATTTCGGAACAATTCCACATGAGTCGCAGATGACAACTAGACTTCCTAATTCTCTAGTATGTACTCTCTCACTAACTTCACTCCTTTTTCTTTGTCTTTCTCTCTCTCTCTCTCTCTCTCTCTCTCTCTCTATATATATATATATATATATATATATAATATAATATAATAAAAATAAAAATAAATATGTATATATAGTTTATTAGTACCATCTCCACCCTTTATTTTAAAACAAGAAGTATTAAAAAAAGATATAGTAAGGTATATAATGACTTTAAAGTAAAAATACTTGTAGCTCAGTTGGTTTGAGTATTTGTTTAAAGAGTGGGGGAGGTTAAGAGTTCAATTCTCAAAAAAAGCATTGTTATTATTATTATTATTATTATTATTATTATTATTATTATTATTATTATTATTATTATTATTATTGTTATTATTATTATTATTATTATTATTATTATTATTATTATTATTATTATTATTACTGTTACTGTTATAATTATTGTTGTTATTATTATTACTATTATTATTATTATTATTATTATTATTATTATTATTATTATTATTATTATTATTATTATTATTAGTACTATTATTATTATTATTATTATTAGTACAACTATTATTATTATTATTATTATTATTATTATTATTATTACTATTATTGTTGTTGTTGTTGTTATTATTATTATTATTATTATTATTATTATTATTATTATTAGTACTACAATTATTATTATTACTGTTATTGTTATTGTTATTATTATTATTAGTACTATTATTATTATGACTGTTATTATTATTATTGTTGTTATTATTATTATTATTATTATTAGTACTATTATTATTATTATGACTGTTATTATTGTTATTATTATTATTAGTACAATTATTATTATTATTATTATTATTATTATTATTATTATTATTATTATTATTACTTTATTGTTATTATTATTATTATTATTATTATTATTATTATTAGTACTATTATTATTATTATTATTATTATTATTATTATTATTATTATTATTATTATTATCATCATCATCATCTGAATTTAAGGCAACATGTTAACAGTCGTTGCAAAAAGTTGTATAAAATATGGAACGAAAATAAAAATTGTTTCCAATGAATGTGGTCCATATTAGGCAACGAAATATAGCAACAAAAAAACTTTCGTTGCCCAGATGAGGAGAAATCAAGTGGTTAGAAATTTTGCAACGAATTTCTAACGAATTTTGTTTCCAAATTTTGTAACTACTTGTGAATTTCGTTGTAAAAAGTGAAAGCCTGACACAATCTGCAACGAATGACAAGTTTCGTTGCTAAACATACACTTTTAGCAACGACTTATAAAGTCGTTGCCTGAAAAATAGTTGCTAAAGACCTATTTTTAGCAACAAAAAAACTTTTGTTGCCCACGATGACGGGAAATCAAGTGGCCGAAAATTTTACAACGAATTTCTAACGAAATTCTTTCCCGCCAATGAATTAGCAACGAAATTTTGCAACGACTTATGAATTTCGTTGCAAAAAGTGAAAGCCTGACACAATCTGTAACGAAGGATAAATTTCGTTGCTAAACATATATTTTTAGCAACGACTAATAAAGTCGTTGCCCAAAAAATCGTTGCTAAAGGCCCATTTTTTTGTAGTGGTAAATTGAAGCTCTGCTCTAACCAAAAGTTCCAATTCCTCCCAATTCTACATCTATTCATTAAACTTAACATCTACAACTTTGTAACAACATCTATAAACATAATATTCATCATTCCAATTACATAAACACAAATTTGAAGAATCAAGACCATAATTTTCCAAATTTCTTCATTTTTTACACTTTTAGCGAATTCGATCACCACGACTTCGTTGCTTAACCATTTGACACAATTCAAATTACGTCACTTTTGTTTCATAACATACTAACACAACCTAAGATCAAATCGCAGATTACAACACATAGTGAACATGAAATTTTATACTTTCTTAAGCCATTTTTATACATATAACATTGTTATTACAACTTCTTTCTTACAAAGCCAATTTCACGTATTTGATTACCAATATACAATTACAGATGATAACAAACCAATTTATCAAGAGTATACATATATATCATCAACATATGAAACAATAATTCAACAAAAATCAATTATAGAGAACTTTAAATTACAAACTCCAACTTAAAAATTTAGGAATGGGTTATACCTTGAATCTTTGTTTGTTGAGAAGAGAATTCCTGTGACGCCCTCAAATCCGGGTACTTTGAACCTCGGACTTGGTACGTTACGGTACTTCATCATTATACATATTCTATCATCTAATGCGGAATAAATAAACATATATTGTTTATTTTACATAATTCTATAACATTTTCCTAGGTTTATTAACCTTAACTAAATACATACCTTCAAAATTACAAAGGTTTACAATAAGATAACTAAATAGTTATTCTTATAACAATCTATTACTGCATTTTACTTTTGTCTTTGTCGTTCTTCAAGCCTCCGCCTTTATCTAAAATTTATTATCATGATATAGAAAGGGTGAGCATCAAATTTGCCCAGCAAGTTTAAATTTATTTGAGGATATATCATGATTGAAAGAATAATAAGCTTTCAAGTTTTTAACAATTTAATAATTATGAAGAAACATGAATCAAGATGTCAATAATTGAATGACTGAATCAATAACGTTTAAAGTCAACAAGGACCAAGAATAACTTTATCTGAACCTTAAGGTAATGAAGGTGATCAGCCTTTCATACCTGATGAACATATGCAACATGCACTAAGTGCGAATCAATAATCAGTTTAGACGTGAATAATCATCAATAATCATTCCCTAACATGTTTTGAAATATAACTCGAGTTTTAGTTAAGGAAACTTGCCTGCATAGTCGATTACCGCAACACAAATTAATTTATTCTCTTTATTGAAAAGACCTATCAGGTATAAGATTAATCTTTCAATTAACATATCATCTCTTATTTCATAATACTATTTAACACTTAATCACATAGTCAAATATTAGATAATCTTACCACCATATTCATTTACTTACTTATAATCTCATCACCTTATATTAACTTGTCTAACCTTCACTCACAAAGTCAAGTATTAGACATTACACCTTAGTCATAGTATTATCATTATACTTTAATAATCTTTTCATCACTTATAACTTATACTTATAAATTTTCCCTTTATATGTTATCTTAGTAAGTTAGATAACCTTTCAGTAAACTTAAATATCATTTCAGTAAACCGAATTACATTTTAACATCCTGAAAGTACTATTTTAGCAGAACACAAAATATTTCAGCAGACTGAAACCATCTCAGCAATCCAAAATCCAATTCAGCACCCTGAATTCTCATTTTAGTCTATTACAAGCATAATATTGTTCATTGAATATCAAATTCAACAATTATATTGAAAAATAACATAAATCTCTTATTTTAATCTCCCGTCGAATATTATTAATTATGTAATAATATTTTGCGCTAAGGTTATTAACCTTTTAATAACATTCCAATCAAATACTACTAATAATATCTTAATTATTAGCCATATAACAATAATTTAAGTCATTAATAAACAATTTAGTTGAATTGGTTTCCTTTCCTTAATTAACTCATTAGACATTCTAAAATGCCATAAACATCACAACACTTCACACCCGGCCCAAAACTTCATCAAATATCTGCATAAGCCATGCTCAAGGGTCTCAAGTCATAAATCGTACTTTTCATATTTTTGGACATCATATATTTAATTAAATCCATTTATCCATTTATCATCATTTAGATAAAAAATACCAAATCAGTCCCAAAAATATTTTTTTCTGAGATTTGACAGAATATAGTTCCATATTGAACATATATTTTCCCGGAATTTTTAAAATAGATTTACTATATTTAAATAGCCCATAATAGCCAAATATTCTCAGATTTTTCATAAATCGAGATTAACTCCAAATATTCTGAAATTTTTACAGTATGTTCCTGTTATACACATGTACTTCCAGTAAACATTTTGTAATTTTTGGACTTATATACAGAGAGTTATTCGGGTGGCTTCATAAAAATAGCCATTCACCGTAAAATCCATAACTCTCAAACCGTATGGCTAAAAATTCTTAAATTTTTACACAACCTTCATATCTTCTGATATTAACACTCCAAATTTTTTTAGAATTTTTAAAGCAAAAAAAGTGGACAAAAATACCCCCGTTGCTGACTGGTCCAAAACAGTACAAAAAAAAACGGGACTATTTTCACTAAAATTCACATCACGACTTTTAGAAACGTGATTTTTGAGTTCTACCACTTGGATTTACTAGTCAACGCATATATCTAGGACCTCTCTTGGACGGATCGAGAAAAGTTGCATAAATCAAAAACGGTAGATTTTCAAAGCACCTAAAAGTTAGGGTTTCATAAACTAGAAAAAATTATTTTTCTTTTCATTTTGATTCAAACCAAATCAACACCTATTATGGGTAGATCCATACTTGAATCCATGAAAAACACATAAATTATAGGGGTTTGAACTTCCAAATCAAAAATCCCCCTTTCACCAAATAAAAATAAATAAATAAATAAAGGAATTATACCTTTCTTCTCCTTCTTCTCCTTCTTCTCATTCTTCTTCTTCTTCTTCTTCTTCTTCTTCTCCCATGGAGATTTTCTCTCCTTATTCCTTCCCTAGGGCTGCCGCCCCTTCCCCTTTTCCTCTCCCTCTTCTCCAGTTCTTTTCCTTTTTGCTTTTCTCTTTCTCTCTCTTTCTTATCTCTTATTTCTTTTTAGCTTCTTTCCTTCTTATCTCTTATTTATTTTTACTTGGCCAAGTGCCCCCTTTTTCCTTCACTAATATTATCGGCCATGTGACCTTAGAATCACCTCCCACATATTTTTTTTAATTGCTTTAGTAAATGCCCATCACAAATGAGCTAAGCTTTAGGCTTTTAATTAATTCCATTGGACTAGCAATTTTACTTGTTTTGCATACTAACAAAAACTAACTTGGGCTTTCAACCCTAATTAAATTGGGTCATTATAATACTTGTCCCAAACATAATATATTGGAGTAGATTAAATAATTTAATCACTCTTAAATCAATTAGTCACAAATCCATTGCTTAAATAAATAATTGGCTACAAATTTAATATAATCTCCTTAGTCCATTAAATCTTAATTCACTTGAACACTAAATAAATTATTGGGCTACGATATTATTATAGTCTAATACTTTTAATTCTATTTTACCCTAATCATTTAATTAGGGTTTTTATATCTCACACATGAAAATAAATTCCTTTCTTAAGCCTTTTTAATTTCGTAACCCAAATAGACTCGGTTATAAAATTAATTATTTTAGATATATAAAATAAATGTATTTACATTATATAATGTATATTTATTTAATCATATACATAATTCATATAATCATAACATATTTCACTTCTCACACTAATTTTAATTTTTTCTCCATAAAAAGTCAATAGTTGACTTTGACCAAAAGTCAACCTTTACATATTTTGTGTTTACTGTCTATTCTGACTAAATTTGAAGTCCCGAATGCAATCGAGCAGTCCGTGCTTCAAAATTCTATCTCTAACTCAAATTTTGAGTTTTAAATTACTCCCTTCTTATTGCTAATCGTATTAACTAACGACTTTATACTTATTCAAATTCTTATTTGCCAGTCAAGGCCAACGTTCAAGCTATGTTAATTACTAACATAGTTTTTTCTTGATCCTTATGTCATTAACTTAATTCGTCATTCCTCTTGCTAAAATATATATAGCACCTTACTAAGTATATTTATTTCTATACATATACTCATCTTCGTTTAACCTCATAGCATCTCTTCATGTGAAATCTTATCTCCTTAATAAAATTTCCATATGTACTTATATAATATTTCTTAGACTATTCAGTTCACATCGAATTTATAACTATCGTAATACCTTATTCTTGTTATTCCATCAAATACATATCAATTCATTTCTAGGGTTTTGGAATTTTGTAATATTCTCATTCCATTAAAAAACCATATAGGTTCTTCTTAAAATTTTTAAGTAAATCCTCAAATTCTCATCTAGGTTTTATTCTTTAACCTTTATTCTAATCATTCAAGATTTTATACATTTTCGGGTTATCACATTCACCCCTTCTTCTAAGAATTTCGTCCTCGAAATTACAGTCTACCAATCACCACTCCTTTTATTCATCAAAACTAGCTTTTCTAATTAACCTTTACTTGATTTCATGGTCAATTTAATGAGTACATCTTGCTTCCTACTATGAGGAGCTCTGCTACTATCACATTCTTCTATGACTTCAGTCTAAGGAGTTAAAACTTTTCAAATCATGCTGAGGGGTCATATAGACCATGGACACGTAGTTTTAACGATATTAATATCGCAAAATAGTAAATTACTAGGTATGTTTACAATCACAAAGAAGGTAAACTACCGTTGCTAGTACTTTAGGTGATTAGCCTATCATACTCTTACATCATGCATAACGTATCAATCATGTCTAGCGAATATTTACGCTGCTAGATTTGATTATTTTATCCAATCAACATAGTTCACCTCAGTCTTATCATAGGCTTCCACACCAAAATAATTTGGTTCAGGATAAATTCTCAAAGAATGCTTAGAGTTTTCATAAAAGTTGGTCCAGCTGCATTAAATAGCTTAGGCGCATATCTAATAATTCGAATTTGAATCGAAACATTACTAGCCAATTTCAGTTGGCAATAATTTACCTTTAAAATTCTTAAAAATCATTTTATGACAACATGATACCGCACTGTATTTATAGTCCGTTTGAGGATTCTGTCATTTGGTGACTTTGTCATACTACATCATACCATAGTGGGCTGACGATCCTTAGATCGCATCCAACACTAAGTAATACTGCATTGATGACTCCATCATTTTTACCATTCTACATCAGGTTCCATGATGCATTGATGATATATAAAATACATTTTGACATCTCAAATCATTTTTGTCTAGCCGAATCAATTAGCATAGACTCTTTTTTAAACCGTTCAAAAATCTTTAAAAATCATCATTGGTGTCATCATGCCACAATAGGTAACGATGTGTTAGTGGCTCAAAGTCCACACCTACACACTTGTCACCATGTGTTGAGGATAACAAAAATTCAATTTATTTCGAAAGGCACATTAGTGCGAATTTAGCTTGATGTCAAAAACTTCGACATCTAGCATAGCTAGAAGATTTGGAATACCTATGCTTCCACCATCAACTTCACTTTCTCTAATGATCCATTGCTTAATAAATCTATCTATTCCTATAATCCCCAATGCTCTATTCACCACTTTCCTATACCCAGTTCATCAAACTTTCCACACATTATGAGTTCAGTAACTTGCCACAATCATATGAGTTTAAGAACTTATCCTAGTCAGAGCATAGGCGTTCATTCGCTGAGGGGTTCAAAACATATCATATGATTATGAGTCATGAACTTACCATAAGTATGCGTTTTAAGAACTCGCAACTAACCTTATATTATCTACCTCTTCGTTATACACATAAGAAAAGAATCACCTTCTCAACATGCATATATCAAATAGTGCGACATCATGTTCCAATGATTATCAATGCAAGAAACTAAGTAGTTGTCAAACCAAACTCGACCACTAATCAATATAGGAAGCCAAGCGGACAATTCACCGCCCATACAAAGAATTTATCAACCTAACCACTATATCGACCAAAAAGCTAAGTGATTCTAAAACCAAGTACAAATTCCCCGCCCATATAAGGAATCATACAACTCAGCTGCTAACATGAGTCCTCAATTGAAATCCAACATAATTCTTACTTTCTCTTTTCTTAATACAAATTTTCTTTAATTCGCATCTTAACATTTACCACTCTTTTCTGAGTTTACATTGTACCATTTCATAGTACCTTTTCTTTATAGCATCAAGCTATATCATATCAATCACTTAACATATCATACGTTATTCAACAATTTAATCTGATCACGTCGTGATCTTATCTTATAATCGTGTTATATTACGATTCTCTTCTATCATATGATCGTTTTGTTTTACGATCTCATTTTCCTTTATACTTTTAGTCTCATAGACTCTATTCATTATTACTTTTTTGTCTTTAACATTAGAGTTAGGTAACAATGGATCTTTATAACTTTTCAAGATTCTTCTTTGAATCTTATTTACTAAATAATGAATTTTCCAAAAATTCATTTCTTATCGCTTAAACTCTAATCGAGTTTATTCCTTATCAGCATATCCGCGGTTATAGCCTAAGGTACCCCTACCTAAGGTTTATAACATACAGCTTTGATACCAACCTGTGATGCCTCCAAATTTGGGTACTTTGAACCTCGGACTTGGTACGTTACGGTACTTCATCATCATACATATTCTATCATCTAATGCGGAACAAATAAATATATATTGTTTATTTTACATAATTCTATAACATTTTCCCAAGTTTATTAACCTTAACTGAATACATACCTTCAAAATTACAAAGGTTTACAATAAGATAACTAAATAGTTATTCTTATAATAATCTATTACTGCATTTTGCTTTTGTCTTTGTCGTTCTTCAAGCCTTCGCCTTTCCCTGAAATTTATTATCATGATATAGCAAGGGTGAGCATCAAATTTGCCCAGCAAGTTCAAATTTATTTTAGGATATATCACGATTAAAAGAATAATAAGTTTTCAAGTTTTTAACAATTTAATAATTATGAAGGAACATGAATCAAGATGTCAATAATTGAATGACTGAATCAGTAATATATAAAGTCAACAAGGACCAGGAATAACTTTATCTGAACCTTAAGGTAATGAAGGTGATCAGCCTTTCAACCTGATGAACATATGAAACATGCACTAAGTGCGAATCAATAATCAGTTTAGACGTGAATAATCATCAATAATCAATCACTAACATGCTTTGAAATATAACTCGAGTTTGAGTTAAGGAAACTTGCCTGCATAGTCGATTACAACTATGCAAATTAATTTATTCTCTTTATTGAAAAGACCTATATGTATAAGATTGATCTTTCAATTAACATATCATACCTTATTTCATAATACTATTTAACACTTAATCACATAGTCAAATATTAGATAATCTTACCACCATCTTCATTTACTTACATATAATCTCATCACCTTATATTAACTTGTCTAACCTTCACTGACAAAGTTAAGTATTAGACATTACAACTTAGTTTTAGTATTATTATTATACTTTAATAATCTTTTCATCACTTATAACTTATACTTATAAATTTTTCATTTATATGTTATCTTAGTAAGTTAGATAACCTTTCAGTAAACTGAAATATCATTTAAGTAAACTGGATTACATTTCAGCATCCTGAAATTACTATTTCAGCAGAACACAAAATATTTCAGCAGACTGAAACCATTTCAGCAATCCAAAATCCAATTCAGCACCCTGAATTCTCATTTTAGTCTATTACAAGTATAATATAGTTCATTGAATATCAAATTCAACAATTATATTGAAAAATAACATAAATCTCTTATTTTAATCTCCCGTCAAAGATTATTAATTATGTTATAATATTTTATGCTAAGGTTATTAACCTTTTAATAACATTCCAGTCAAATACTACTAATAATATCTTAATCCAATATTATTAGCCATATAACAATAATTTAAGTCATTAATCATATTAATAAATAATTTAGTTCAATTCTTTTCCTTTCCTTAATTAACTCATTAAACATTTTAAAATGCCATAAACATCACAACACTTCACACCCGACCCAAAACTTCATCAAAAATCTGCATAAGCCATGCTCAAGGGTCTCAAGTCATAAATCGTACTTTTCATATTTTTGGACATCATATATTTAATTAAATCTATTTATCCATTTATCATCATTTAGATGAAAAATACCAAATCAGTCCCAAAAATATTTCTTTTTTGAGATTTGACAGAATATAGTTCCATATTGAACATATATTTTTTCCAAAAATTTTAAAATAGATTTACTATATTTAAATAGCCCATAATAGCCAAATATTCTCAGATTTTTCATAAATCGAGATAACTCCAAATATTCTAAAATTTTTACAGTATGTTCCTGTTATACACATGTACTTCCAGTAAACATTTTGTAATTTTTGGACTTATATAGAGAGAGTTATTCGAATGGCTTCATAAAAATAGCCCTTCACCGTAAAATTCATAACTCTCAAACCGTTTGGCCAAAAATTCTCAAATTTTTACACAACCTTCATATCTTCTGATATTAACACTCCCAATTTTTCTAAAATTTTTGAACAATAAAAAGTGGACGAAAATGCCCCCTTTGCCGGCTGGTCCAAAATAGTACAAAAAAACGAGACAGTTTTCACCAAAATTCACACCACGACTTTTAGAAACGTGATTTTTGAGTTCTACCACTTGGGTTTACTAGTCAACACATATATCTAGCATCTCACTTCGACGGATTGAGAAAAGAATACATAGATCAAAAACGGTAGATTTTCAAAGCACATAAAAGTTAGGATTTCATAAACTAGAAAAATTATTTTTCTTTTCTTTTTGATTCAAACCAAATCAACACCCATTATGGGTAGATCCGTACTTGAATCCTTGAAAAATACATAAATTATAGGGGTTTGAACTTTCAAATCAAAAAACCCCCTTTCATCAAATAAAAATAAATAAATAAATAAAGGAATTATACCTTTCTTCTTCTTCTTCTTCTTCTCTCCTGGAGATTTTCTCTCCTTAATCCTTCCCTAGGGCTGCCGCCCCTTTTCCTCTCCCTCTTCTCCCGTTCTTTTCCTTTTTGCTTTTCTCTTTCTCTCTCTTTCTTATCTCTTATTTCTTTTTAGCTTCTTTCCTTCTTATCTCTTATTTCTTTTTACATGGCCAAGTGACCCCTTTTTCCTTCACTAATATTACCGGTCATGTGACTGTAGAATCGCCTCCCACATATTTTTTTATTGCTTTATGAAATGCCCATCACAAATGAGCTAAGCTTTGGGCTTTTAATTAATTCCATTAGACTATCAATTTTACTTGTCTTACATACTAACAAAAACTAACTTGGACTTTCAACCCTAATTAAATTGGGCCATTTTAATACTTGTCCCAAACATAGTATATTGGACTAGATTAAATAATTTAATCACCCTTAAATCAATTAGTCACAAATCCATTGCTTAAATAAATAATTGGCTACAAATTTAATATAATCTACTTAGTCCATTAAATCTTAATTTACTTGAACTCTAAATAAATTATTGGGCTATGATATTATTATAGTCCAATACTTTTAATTCTATTTTATCCTAATCATTTAATTAGGGTTTTTATTTCTCACACTTAAAAATAAATTCCTTACTTATGCCTTTTTAATTAAATAACCCAATTAGACTTGGTTATAAAATAAATTATTTGAGATATATAAAATAAATGTATTCACATTATATAATATATATTTATTTAATTATATATATAATTCACATAATCATAATATATTTCACTTCTCACACTAATTTTGATTTTTTCTCCATAAAAAGTCAACAGTTGGCTTTGACCAAAAGTCAACCTTTACACATTTTGTGTTTACTGTCCAGTATGACTAAACTTGACGTTTTAGATGCAATCGAGCAGTCCGTGCTTCGAAATTCTATCTCTAAATCAAATTTTGAGTTTTAAATTATTCTCTTCTTATTGCTAACGACTTTACACTTATTCTGATTCTTATTTGCCAGTCAAGGCCAACGTTCAAGCTGTGACGAACGAGAAATTTGTAATTTAATTTTAATATTTATTGAGTTAAATAAATATTTTTCAAGGATTTAATTATTAGATTTAATAATTAATTGATGCAATTGTGGTAGATTAATTTAATTATATGTGTTACATTTATTAAATTAATGTAGAGAATTTTTATTATTCGAAGTATGTGATTATGTGAGCTTATTGTATTAAAAAAAATATTTAATAAGCTATGTTATTTTAATTAATGTAATAAGTAATTAGAGATTTAATAAATTGACATTATTAGTTAATGAGAAAATTTATTATATGATTATGTGAATTTATGAGTAATTATTATATTTTATTTCAAGAAATTATATTTTATTTCAAGAAAATTAAATAAAATATGGAATTTATTTTATAAGAGTGTGACATGAATTAAACTATATTATAAAGGTTTTATTAAATTAAATGGTTTTGAATTATTCTCTTGCTAGCCAAACATGGCACTATGGGAAGTTGAGGGCAGTTACCCATGACTGGGTAACTGACCACCAACGCGCATCTAATCCTTCCTAATTGATTACGACGTCTTCTCTTTTCATTTTGTTCTAAGTTTAATAAAAATACCAGAGAGAATTAGAGAGAAAATCAGAGAGTTTTGCTAAGAGGTTGGGTGAGTCAGGAGGAATCAGAAGGAATTCATCCCCGATTACTTTATCTACGCTTGGGTAATCTCTTTAACCAAGTTTTTATTTACGTCATTTAAAGTTTCCATGAGTATGGCTTAAGTCTTCTGTGAAACTCTGTAATTGGTTTAGGAGTAATGATTATAAGTTTATATGTGTGTTATGTTGTATCAAATCATGTTTAATTATGTATATGCTGCAAACCATAACATCAGTGTTGTGAAAAACATGTCGTACATATGTTATTTCAAAATAAACAGAGTACGTGATATGGCCATATGGCCTTATATGTGATAATTGATGTATTGATTATATATTATCCCTAAATTTTACACCCTTATATTTTTGAGCATGTTAATACGAACTGATCAAGCTTTAAACGAACGGATTTGGCCTTATAACGAATCCGTAGTGTTAAATTATAAGTTTTGTTCAAAATCCTCAAGAACTTCAAGAACAGTCCAATTTTTATGATTTAAATATGTGATTATATGTTTTAATAGGTTAAAATCACTTTATAGATGTTGTATTATGATTATGCATGAATTATAACATGTGGGTATATGTGATTTGGTGAAATTAGTGTTAAAAATGTGTTGATTTCGCTGAACTCTGTGTTCTTCGCGAACTGAGATTCAGTTTCTGGGGTCTCGCGCCGCGGCGCCAGCTCTAGAACTGATTTCTCGCGCCGCAGCGCCACAGCGCTCGCAGCGCCAAGACTCGAGCCACGGCGCCACAGCGCCGCAGCGCCAAGGGCCCGGCCACAGCGCCACCGCGCTGCAGCGCGACTCCTTAGCACATTAGTGGCGCCGCAGCGCCACTCTCCAGAAAATGTCAGAAATGTATTTTTAAAATGTTAAAGTCTAATAATGTGTTAGTGGATTATTGTAATGAACATGTAAACATGTTAGAAGAATAATGTGATGATAAAATAGTTGTTTAACATGTAATAAAATATTATATGTGAATTGAATTATTAAATACATAATTAGTTTGATAATTCATGAACTATAAATTATGTGACAACGTGATAATTTGACTAAGTTTAGTCAATAATTAAAGTAGACAACGATAATGAGTTATATTGATTAGTTGATTTATAATTAACTGGTATTGTGTATATGAATGGTATGTAGGATTTAATTCAAAGAATGTGCTTAGTTAAAGTGTAATCTACGCACGAGGGAAGTTTCTTAACTTTACTTTTACATTGAGCAAGTATCCTATCCCTAACTCCATTCTATTGAGCAAGTTTATTTAAACTTAAACGTTACTTTTATGTTGAGCAAGTTTCCCTAACCCTACTTGTCATTATTGATCAAGTTTCTTATTTACCTTGAATAAATTATCCTTGTTATTATTCAAGTTCAAGCATGATATTAAAGATTAATTATCTTTCCAAAGCATGATTCAGTTATACAATAATTGTCCTATTGTATACTTTTGAGATTATTATTCTAATCAAATATCAATTATTGTTGAACCTTATTAGACTAGTGAACCTTATTGATTCAACTAGTCCATAGTTGATGAGCGTTCTAAATTTCAGAACCCTTGATGAAATTATCCAAACCAAACTTCCTTTGATGCGGACTCGAATGTCAAACTGAGATGAACAACCCTGTATAGGGGATTATTTACGCTTTAGCGTTAAGATATTGTGCACAGTATGGTACTAAGGGCTGATCCCCCTAAGTACGAGAAGAAGGTCCATAGTCTTATGACTGTTAAAGGTTTCAAGTATATTTCTTGTTAACCTAGGACATAGTTCAAGGTCTTATGACCCTCAGAATTCTTTTGATTCTTGTTATTCATTCTCGATTCAAAAGTTGAGCTTTTATTCAGATGTCTTTGATTTATTCGCATGTTATTATAATGTTATTTCATTTTTTTTTATACTTGTGGACATTTGTGCTCACTCTTGCTTAATAATAACATTGCAGTTAAGAATGAAAGAAGCGATGAACCCTCCACTAGTAAGGGCAAGGGCAAAGTTAGCAAATGATGAAGATCTGTTATTTATTAACTGTTGTATTTGTTTAAGACTTGAGTTATGTTGATGTTAAGACTTATTTGTTTAGAATTCCGCACAGATGTTTTAAGGTTAGAGTAACCTGGGATTTATTTATGAATCAGTTGATGTAACCCTTAAGGGAAGAGATTTTATTATGATTTCTATCTATTGTATGGTTTGATGTTATTTATGGGTAGATAGATAGATGATACTTGTACAGTGAACACCAAGTCCCGTGGAATCGAAGTACCCGGATTTGGGGGTGTCACAAGTTGGTATCAGAGCTGTAGGTTATGAACCTTAGGTGGGGGAAACAACCTTAGGTAGTAACCTTATAGAAAGAAGATAGTAAAGGAAAACTCTTACCGAATTTTAAGAAATGAATTTTTGGTAATTCATTGAAGATAATAAGATACATTATGTGTTTATGTGTTAAGTATGCGTTAGATAGTATGACTTAGTAACTAAAAGTTAAAATTTTATTGTCAGGATGACGAATGTTGGAGAAGCTAGTTAAGCTGGGGAGGAAGAACCCCGATTACCTATAGTACCTACAGAGGAGGAGACCCGAGACATACATGTTGTTAGGGAACAGTTAGTTCAGAGGGAGTCATCTCCATTGATCACCGTTATTGGTCAGGAGCATGAACCTGAGATTGATCCTAAGGAGGGTCCTGAGGAGGAGTTTGATGAGGAGGAAGAAGAAGAGGAGCTACCACGGTACACTATTGATGCTGAGATGTATGACACATTATATGATTGTAACGTGGAGTTACAAGATGAGGTTCAGGAATTGACTGAGCGAGCGACTGTTCAGCAGTCTACTTTAGAGGAGAAGGATAGAGAGATTGTGACCCTTCATACACGTTTAGGAAACGTGGAGTGGAATCTGGTTCATGAGAAGGGTCAAACCGAAGATAAGACCGAGGAGATAGAGAAGCTGAAGAAGGAACTGAAGGAAACCTCCGAAAGACTGAAAATAGCAAAGGAAGGATGGGTAAGAGAATCACATCGAGCTGATCGTGCAGAAAATGATAGTCGTGCAAAGAAGGCAAAGCTTGAAGATACGTACGCCACACTTAATCATGCAATGGATGAGGTTCAAGAGCGAGTGTTAAGGTACCCTATCCAGTTTGAAGGACTTCCATCGTATATGTTGGATCGCAGGACGATGTCTCGTATCATGAATGAGGAGCGTGGCAAGGCTATTGAGCACCTTGGAAGACAGGAATAGAATCTGTTTATCTATGTGAAAGACTTATATAGTTTTATGTAAATTTCGATGTGTTTATGAACTAAGGAATATGTTAATATTTGAATGTTTTAAATCCTGTGGATTCTTTATTTCAGGATAGATGATGTAAATAGCAGTATGCTATAGTTTAATGTTAAAACTTTTTATTTGAATGAAAAGATATCAAGTTGTTTGAGATGATGTGTTAAGTGATATGTTAAAGTGTTGAGTAATGTCTTAACTATGTAGAGAAATAAATAAAGTTCTAATAAACGTTTATTTAACAGAAAAATGCCGCCAAGGAGAAGACAACAACGTCAACCGACTCAGGAAGGGTCAACCAATAATAACAATAATGCCAACGTTAATCCAGTTCAACAGCTAGTTAATTTACTAACTGGAGTCATGAATAACCAACCGCAAGCTCCACCTAGCACAACGTTTAAAGATTTTAAGGCAGTGGGACCGCCAGAGTTCAAAGGTTCCAGAAACCCAATCGAGCCTCAAACGTGGGTGATGGAAATGGAGAAGGTTTTCGACGTTGCTAGGGTTCGAGAAGATCAGAAGACCGTTTTTGTGACATTTATGCTGAAGTCTGGGCCTAGCTACTGGTGGCAGGCAAACAAGATGCGAGGAGGTGAAGGTGTAATTACGTGGGAGAGATTCAAAGAGATGTTTTTCGAATTGTATTTCCCAGCTAGTTCGCAGAATCAGATGGAGGTGCAATTTCTGGAACTGAAACAGGGAAACATGAGCGTGCCTGAATACGCGGCTAAATTCGATGAGTTGGCAAGGTTTGCCCCGTATCAAGTACACACTGATGAGAGGAAAGCCAGACGATTCGAACAAGGACTGAAGCCTTGGGTATACAGCAAGGTATCAATGTTTCAACTTAACACGTTTGCGGGAGTTTTGGAAAAGGCCATTCTCGCGGAAGGAGGAAGTGATGCAGTGACTAAGTACAACCAAGAACAGAAAAAGAAAAAGAGTGAGAATGAAGGTAATAACAAGACTGGTGGAAGTAATACTGAGAATAATAATAATTAGAAGAGGAAGTGGACCGATAACTCGACAGCTGGAAGTCAACACGGAGGGCAGAAAAAGAAGATAGAAGCATGTCCGACTTGCGGCAAGGCACATCTAGGAGTTTGTTTGAAGGGAAAGAGAGTGTGCTATAATTATGGTCGGGAAGGCTACATAGCACCAAATTGTCCAAACCCAAAGAAGGGTGCTTGTTTCAACTGTAGTTCGAAAGATCATTTAGCAAGAGACTGTCCCAAGAAGGGATCGGGAGGATCAGGACAAGGAGGAAACCGGGGAAATAGCAGTGGAAATACCTTAACCATCACCGGACCACCTGTTACAAACCGACCAACCGTCAAAACTTTCAATATGACGGTGCAGGATGTAATCCAGTCTCGTGAGGTGGTGTCAGGAATCATTCCGATCAATGAAATTAATGCTTATGTTTTGTTTGATTCGGGTGCTACTTGTTCCTTTATATCCGAAGACTTTGCTAATAGTTTAGATTTACTTATGGATGAATTGGATTACCCCATGAGCATAGAAATTGCGAATAGAGAAATAATCCCTGTTAAGTACGTGTTTAAGAACTGTAGGGTGGATATTAAGGGTAATATCATGAATGTATATCTTATCCCTATTCGATTGGGGGAATTCGACGTTATATTGGGTATGGATTGGCTATCCAATTATGGGGCTGTAATTGACTGCAAAAAGAAGCGTATTAACCTTATGACTCCGTCAAAGGTTGTGTTTTATGGTAGCAAGTCGCCTAGACAAGCGAGTTGTCTGACGATGTTGCAGGCCAGGAAGTTATTAAGACAAGGCTGTGTAGGATATTTAGCTTACATAATCGACAGTCGAAAAGAGAATCCGAAAGTAGAAGAGATACCGATTGTGAGGGACTTCGTCGATGTATTTCCAGACGATTTGCCAGGATTTCCACCAGATAGAGAAGTAGACTTTGTGATTGATTTAGTGCCCAGAACTGCTCCAATATCGAAGGCACCATACCGAATGGCGCCAGTAGAGATGAAGGAATTAATGGTACAACTACAAGAATTGTTGGACAAAAAGTACATTCAACCGAGCGTATCGCCGTGGGGAGCGCCAGTGTTGTTCGTGAAAAAGAAGGACGTATCGATGAGGCTCTGCATTGACTACAGAGAATTAAATAAGGTCACGATTAAGAACAGATATCCATTACCAAAGATCGATGATCTGTTTGATCAATTGAAGGGAGCAAAATACTTTTCTAAGATTGACTTGAGAAGTGGTTATCACCAACTAAAGGTGAGGCCAGAGGATGTACCGAAGACTGCGTTTAGAACGCGATACGGTCACTACGAATTTTTATTAATGTCGTTTGGTCTTACGAATGCTCCTGCAACATTTATGGGACTAATGAATGATGTATTCAAGCCGTTTTTGGACAAATTCGTGGTGGTATTTATAGATGACATTTTGGTATATTCTAAAACCAAAGAAGAACACGAAGAACACTTGAGGTTAACGTTGGAAGTATTGAGAAGAGAGAAGTTGTATGCTAAATTTTCGAAATGCGAATTCTGGATCGAGAGAGTACAATTTCTTGGTCACGTAATCGATAAAGATGGAATTTCGGTAGATCCATCCAAAGTAGAAGCTGTGATTAACTGGGATCAGCCGAGAACGCCATCAGAAGTAAGAAGTTTTCTTGGATTAGCAGGATATTATAGAAGATTCATACAAGATTTTTCTAAGATCGCAACTCCGTTAACGAATTTAACTCGAAAAGCTGTGAAATTTGTTTGGACGGAGAAGTGTGAGGAGAGTTTTCAAGAATTAAAGAAGAGGTTGAGTACAGCGCCTGTGTTATCTCTTCCGGATGATACAGGAAATTTTGTTGTTTTTAGCGATGCATCGCATAAAGGACTTGGCTGTGTGCTGATGCAAAACGGCAAAGTTATTGCGTATGCATCACGGCAGTTGAAGGATTACGAGAAGGGTTACCCAACCCATGATTTGGAGTTAGCTGCAGTTATTTTTGCTTTAAAAATTTGGAGGCACTATCTATACGGGGAGAAGTGTGAAATATATACGGACCACAAGAGTCTGAAATATATTTTTACACATAAAGATCTGAATATGCGTCAAAGAAGATGGTTGGAATTAATCAAGGATTATGACTGTGAGATTTTATACCATCCGGGTAAGGCTAATGTGGTCGCCGATGCCTTAATTGGAAAGGGTCGTGAGAAATTGATGATGTTGACTGCTCAGCAGGAGCTAATTGTAGATATGGAGAAACTGGAGTTAGAAGTGAAGTATCCTATGGAGATTGATGAGAAGCTATTTCAGATGCAATCTGGTACACCTCTACAAGATAGAGTGAAGGAGGCTCAGCTTCAGGATGATGAATGCAAAAAGGTAACATCGAAGATATCTGAAGGAACCGAACCAAGATTTAAGATGGATAAGGAAGGAATATTGAGATTTGAAAGCAGAATTTGGGTTCCGCCAGTACAAGAAATTAAGGAAGAAATTTTGAGTGAGGCTCATAGTTCAAGATATTCGATTCACCCTGGTAGTACAAAAATGTACCAAAATCTTCGACAACATTTCTGGTGGCCGAAGTTGAAACGTGATGTTGCAGAATGTGTTGCCAAATGCCTGTCATGTCAGAAAGTTAAAGCAGAACATCAGAGACCGAGTGGATTGCTACAACCGTTGGAGATCCCAGAATGGAAATGGGAACATATTACGATGGACTTCGTGGTTGGCCTTCCGACGACTCAGAAAGGCTATGACGCAGTATGGGTTATCGTTGACCGACTGACGAAATCCGCGCACTTCCTTCCTATCAAAATAAGATTCAACTTAGATCAGTTGGCCAGGCTATATGTGAAAGAGATTGTTTCGAGGCACGGAGTGCCGGTGTCTATTGTTTTCGATAGGGATCCGCGCTTCACATCAAATTTCTGGAAACGTCTTCAAGAATGCATGGGTACACAACTGCGAATGAGTACAGCTTACCACCCTCAAACAGACGGACAGAGCGAACGAACGATTCAAACACTGGAAGATATGTTACGAGCCTGTGTAATGGACTTCAAAGGAAATTGGGATGATCACCTACCGTTGGTAGAGTTCGGCTACAACAACAGTTACCACGCTAGTATTAGCATGCCGCCTTACGAAGCGTTATACGGCAGAAAGTGCAGAACTTCGCTTTACTGGGATGAAGTTGGTGAAAGACAATTGCTAGGACCAGAATTGGTACAGCAGACGGCAGAAATAGTCAAAGTGATTCGAGCACGACTGGTAGCAGCTCAAGATCGACAGAAGAAATACGCTGACCCACATCGTAAAAATATCGAGTTTGAACCAGGTAGTTATGTTTTCTTGAAGGTCTCTCCCTGGAAGAGAAAGATCAGGTTCGGAAAGAAAGAAAAATTGAGCCCAAGATTTATTGGACCATTTGAGGTACTGAGAAGAATCGGAGAAGTTGCGTACAAGGTAGCCTTACCTCCAGCACTCAAGAATATCCACAACGTCTTCCATGTTTCTGTGTTGCGACCTTACAAACCTGATTACAAGCATGTAATTGAATACGAACCCCTGCATTTTGAGAAAGACTTATCTTATGAAGAAATTCATGTCCAAATTATCGACCGAAAAGAACAAGTTCTGAGAATTAAAGTTTTACCTTCTGTTAAGGTAATTTGGAGGAACCACAACGCTGAAGAAGCTACGTGGGAACTCGAAGAGAATATGATGAAGAATTACCCTCATTTATTTACTTAATTATTTGTAAGCGATTCTAGGGACAGAATCTTTGTAAGGGGGGAAGAATGTAACGGGTCGAAATTATTGAGTCGTGATTCTGGGGACAGAATCCTTTTAAGGGGGGAAAGATGTGACGAACGAGAAATTTGTAATTTAATTTTAATATTTATTGAGTTAAATAAATATTTTTCAAGGATTTAATTATTAGATTTAATAATTAATTGATGCAATTGTGGTAGATTAATTTAATTATATGTGTTATATTTATTAAATTAATGTAGAGAATTTTTATTATTCGAAGTATGTGATTATGTGAGCTTATTGTATTAAAAGAAATATTTAATAAGCTATGTTATTTTAATTAATGTAATAATTAATTAGAGATTTAATAAATTGACATTATTAGTTAATGAGAAAATTTATTATATGATTATGTGAATTTATGAGTAATTATTATATTTTATTTCAAGAAATTATATTTTATTTCAAGAAAATTAAATAAAATATGAGATTTATTTTATAAGAGTGTGACATGAATTAAACTATATTATAAAGGTTTTATTAAATTAAATAGTTTTGAATTATTCTCTTGCTAGCCAAACATGGCACTATGGGAAGTTGAGGGCAGTTACCTATGACTGGGTAACTGACCACCAACGCGCATCTAATCCTTCCTAATTGATTACGACGTCTTCTCTTTTCATTTTGTTCTAAGTCTAATAAAAATACCAGAGAGAATTAGAGAGAAAATCAGAGAGTTTTGCTAAGAGGTTGGGTGAGTCAGGAGGAATCAGAAGGAATTCATCCCCGATTACTTTATCTACGCTTGGGTAATCTTTTTAACCAAGTTTTTATTTACGTCATTTAAAGTTTCCATGAGTATGGCTTAAGTCTTCTGTGAAACTCTGTAATTGGTTTAGGAGTAATGATTATAAGTTTATATGTGTGTTATGTTGTATCAAATCATGTTTAATTATGTATATGCTGCAAACCATAACATTAGTGTTGTGAAAAACATGTCGTACATATGTTATTTCAAAATAAACAGAGTACGTGATATGGCCATATGGCCTTATATGTGATAATTGATGTATTGATTATATATTATCCCTAAATTTTACACCCTTATATTTTTGAGCATGTTAATACGAACTGATCAAGCTTTAAACGAACGGATTTGGCCTTATAACGAATCCGTAGTGTTAAATTATAAGTTTTGTTCAAAATCCTCAAGAACTTCAAGAACAGTCCAATTTTTATGATTTAAATATGTGATTATATGTTTTAATAGGTTAAAATCACTTTATAGATGTTGTATTATGATTATGCATGAATTATAACATGTGGGTATATGTGATTTGGTGAAATTAGTGTTAAAAATGTGTTGATTTCGCTGAACTCTGTGTTCTTCGCGAACTGAGATTCAGTTTCTGGGGTCTCGCGCCGCGGCGCCAGCTCTAGAACTGATTTCTCGCGCCGCAGCGCCACAGCGCTCGCAGCGCTAAGACTCGAGCCACGGCGCCACAGCGCCGCAGCGCCAAGGGCCCGGCCACAGCGCCACCGCGCCGCAGCGCGACTCCTTAGCACATTAGTGGCGCCGCAGCGCCACTCTCCAGAAAATGTCAGAAATGTATTTTTAAAATGTTAAAGTCTAACAATGTGTTAGTGGATTATTGTAATGAACATGTAAACATGTTAGAAGAATAATGTGATGATAAAATAGTTGTTTAACATGTAATAAAATATTATATGTGAATTGAATTATTAAATACATAATTAGGTTGATAATTCATGAAGTATAAATTATGTGACAACGTGATAATTTGACTAAGTTTAGTCAATAATTAAAGTAGACAACGAGAATGAGTTATATTGATTAGTTGATTTATAATTAACTGGTATTGTGTATATGAATGGTATGTAGGATTTAATTCAAAGAACGTGCTTAGTTAAAGTGTAATCTACGCACGAGGCAAGTTTCTTAACTTTACTTTTACATTGAGCAAGTATCCTATCCCTAACTCCATTCTATTGAGCAAGTTTATTTAAACTTAAACGTTACTTTTATGTTGAGCAAGTTTCCCTAACCCTACTTGTCATTATTGATCAAGTTTCTTATTTACCTTGAATAAATTATCCTTGTTATTATTCAAGTTCAAGCATGATATTAAAGATTAATTATCTTTCCAAAGCATGATTCAGTTATACAATAATTGTCCTATTGTATACTTTTGAGATTATTATTCTAATCAAATATCAATTATTGTTGAACCTTATTAGACTAGTGAACCTTATTGATTCAACTAGTCCATAGTTGATGAGCGTTCTAAATTTCAGAACCCTTGATGAAATTATCCAAACCAAACTTCCTTTGGTGCGGACTCGAATGTCAAACTGAGATGAACAACCCTGTATAGGGGATTATTTACGCTTTAGCGTTAAGATATTGTGCACAGTATGGTACTACGGGCTGATCCCCCTAAGTACGAGAAGAAGGTCCATAGTCTTATGACTGTTAAAGGTTTCAAGTATATTTCTTGTTAACCTAGGACATAGTTCAAGGTCTTATGACCCTCAGAATTCTTTTGATTCTTGTTATTCATTCTCGATTCAAAAGTTGAGCTTTTATTCAGATGTCTTTGATTTATTCGCATGTTATTATAATGTTATTTCATTTTTTTTATACTTGTGGGCATTTGTGCTCACTCTTGCTTAATAATAACATTGCAGTTAAGAATGAAAGAAGCGATGAACCCTCCACTAGTAAGGGCAAGGGCAAAGTTAGCAAATGATGAAGACCTGTTATTTATTAACTGTTGTATTTGTTTAAGACTTGAGTTATGTTGATGTTAAGACTTATTTGTTTAGAATTCTGCACAGATGCTTTAAGGTTAGAGTAACCTGGGATTTATTTATGAATCAGTTGATGTAACCCTTAAGAGAAGAGATTTTATTATGATTTCTATCTATTGTATGGTTTGATGTTATTTATGAGTAGATAGATAGATGATGCTTGTACAGTGAACACCAAATCCCGTGGAATCGAAGTACCCGGATTTGGGGGTGTCACACAAGCTATGTTAATTACTAACATAGTTTTATCTTGATCCATATGTCATTAACTTAATTCATCATTTCTCTTGCTAAAATATATATAGCACCTTACTAAGTATATATATTTTTATACATATACTCATCTTCGTTTAACCTCGTAGCATCTCTTCATGTGAAATCTTATCTCCTTAATAAAATTTCCATATGTACTTATATAACATTTCTTAGACTATTCAGTTCACATAGAATTTATAAGTATCGTAATACCTTATTCTTGTTATTCCATCAAATACATATCAATTCATTTCTAGGGTTTTGGAATTTTGTAACCCATATTTTTTCTATTCTCATTCAATTTAAGAAACCATATAAGTTCTTCTTAAAAATTTTAAATAAATTCTCATCTAGGTTTTATTCTTTAACCTTTATTCTAATCATTCAAGATTTTATAAATTTTCAGGTTATCATAATTGCTTTCCCTTGATACTCCAACTTCCTAGCAAAATCTACAGAGAATTTTTCTCTTTCTACCAAGCTCTCTCTCTAAAACCCTCTGTGTTTCTCCTCTCTGTATTTCTATGTTATCAAGCCTTAGGGAAAAATAAAACGTGTAACCCACATATAACTGACTCCCACGTTCGTCAGGGAAAAAACCAAAAAGGTTTGCTTCAGTTAAAATAAACCAAAGGCCATAAGGCTGCGTTTGGTTACACACAAATTCCCCCATACTAACTTATTTTTATAATATTATACTATATAATTTTTATTTGTCACACATGTAACCCATTTAATTAGCTTAGACTTATAATTATAAAAATTATAATTTTTCATTATAGTTATACTTATGATTAATAAATAATTATATATCTAATTTAATTAATAAATTAGACTTAAACGTAACTTTATTTAATTTACTTATTTTCTTTAATATAAAACAATTCATTTAATTTAATTATTTTCATTAAATTAAATCTTTCAAATAAAAATTACCATTATTCAATTTCATTACTAAATTAATGCACCACAATTCATCAATTATTTATTTTTCTCAATAAATAAATTATTAAAGATATTTATTTATTTCAATAAATATTTAAATTAAATTATAAATTTCTCGATCGTTACATTCTTCCCTCTTTAAAATGATTCTATCTCTAGAATCACAACTCGATAAATTCATTCATCACATTATTCCCTCCTTAACAGGATTCTGTCCCCAGAATCGTAATACAAGATTAAACAAATAACTGAGGATAATTCTTCATCATAACATCTTCAATTTCCCACGTATCTTCTTCAACACTGTGGTTGCTCTAGATTACCATAACAGAAGGTATCACTTTATTCCTTAGTACTTGCTCTTTTCGGTCAATAGTTTGAACATGGACTTCTTCATATGTTAAGTCATTCTCAAATTGTAACAGCTCATATTCTATAACATGTTTATAATCAGGGTTATATGGCCTTAATACGGATACATGGAAAATATTATGAATATGCTCCAACTCTGGAGGTAAAGCTACCTCGTATGCCACTTCACCAACTCGTCGAAGTACTTCAAAAGGTCCTATAAACCTAGGGCTTAATTTCCCCTTTTTGCCGAATCAATTTTTCCCCTTTAAGGGAGATACTTTCAAGAAAACATAACTACCAACGTCAAATTCCCGATTTTGTCGGTGTTGATCGGCATATTTATTATGTCTATCTTGTGCAGATATCAATCTGGCTCGAATCACCTTGACGATCTCGACGGTTTGTTGTACAAACTCTAGACCCAATAGCTGACGTTCACCTACCTCGTCCCAACATAACAGAGTTTTCCATTTCCTACCATATAACGCTTCGTAAGGCGGCATGCCAATACTCGCATGATAACTATTATTATAGGCAAACTCAACCAATGGTAGATGGTCATCCCAATTTCTCTTGAAATTCATAATACATGATCTGAGCATATCTTCTAGTGTTTGGATGGTACTTTCACTTTGTCCGTCAGTCTTAGGATGATACGATGCGCTCGTTCTTAGATGTGTTCCCAAACATTCTTGTAACCGTTTCCAGAAATTAGATGTGAAACGCGGATCTCTATCTGGACACTGGAACACCGTGTCTTGTAACAATTTCCTTCACGTACAATTTTGCCAACCGATCTAGGTTAAATCTAATCTTGATTGACAAAAAGTGTACCAACTTCATCAATCGATCGACAATCACCCAGATGGCGTCGTAACCTTGCTGAGTCGTTGGAAGACCTACCACAAAATCCATTGTGATATGCTCCCATTTCAATTCCAGTATCTCTAACGGTTGTAATAATCTGCTTGGCCTTTGGTGTTCAGCTTTAACTTTCTGACACGTTTAGCATTTCGCCACACACTCAGCCACATCCTTTTTCATATTCGGCCACCAAAAATGATGTCTAAGATCCTGGCACATCTTTATACTCCCAGGGTGAATTGAATATCTTGAGTTGTGAGCTTCACTGAGAATTTCCTCTTTAACTTCTGGTACTAGCGGAACCCAAATTCCCCCTTCGAATCGAAGTAACCCTTCTGAATCGACTTTGAATTTATTTTCCTCACCTTCAAATACTTTATGTTTTATCTTTTCGCAGTCATCATCCTAAAGTTGCGCATTCTTCACCTTATCTACCAACGTTGAACTGTTTCCCATTTGGAACAATTTTACGTTTGACTCTGTCGAGTGTTTAATTTCCAACTCCATCTTGGCCATTTCTTCTATAAGCTTCTTCTGGGAATTCAACATCATTAACTTCTCCTGTGCCTTCCTACTTAAAGCATCAGCAACAACATTTGCCTTTCTGGGATGATAAAAAATCTCATAGTCATAGTCTTTGAACCACTCCAACCATCTTCTCTGTCTTATATTCAAATCTTTTTGTGTAAAGATATACTTCAGACTTTTATAGTCGGTATATATCTCACACCTCTCTCCATAAAGATAATGTCTCCAAATCTTCAGGGCAAATACCACCGCAGTCAACTCTAAGTCATGAGTCGGATACCCTTTCTCGTAATCTTTTAATTGACGTGATGCATACGCAATGACTCTACTGTTCTGTATAAGCACATAGCCCAGTCCTTTATGCGATGCGTCACTATACACCACAAAATTCCCTGTATCATGAGGCAATAACAACACAGGTGCTGAACTTAACCTCTTCTTTAATTCTCAAAAACTTTCCTCATACTTCTCCGTCCAAACAAACTTAATCGCCTTTCTAGTTAAATTCGTCAACGGGGTCGCGATTTTAGATAAGTCTTGAATAAAACGCCTGTAGTATCTTTCCAATCCCAAGAAACTCCTTACTTCTGACGGTGTCTTCGGCTGATCCCAATTTATTATAACTTCAACCTTTGATGGATCTACTAAAATTCCATCCTTATCAATAACGTGCCCGAGAAGCTGTACATGTTCCAACAAAAATTCACATTTTGAAAATTTAGTGTACAACTTCTCTTTTCTCAATGTCTCCAACGTCATTCTTAATTGTCCAACATGTTCCTCCTTGGTCTTGGAATACACCAATATATCATCAATAAACACCACCACAAATTTGTCTAAGAATGGTTTGAACACCTTGTTCATCAAATCCATAAACGTTGTAGGTGCATTGGTTAAACCAAATGACATCACCAGAAACTTGTAATTACCATACCGAGTTCTGAACGCTGTTTTTGGTACATCCTCCGGCCTCACCTTCAGCTGATGATAACCACTCCTCAAGTCTATATTTGAGAAATACCTCGCTCCCTTCAATTGATCAAACAGGTCGTCAATTCTAGGTAATGGATACTTATTTTTAATCGTGACCTTATTCAATTCTCGATAGTCAATGCAGAGCCGCATCAATCCATCTTTTTTCTTAACAAATAAGACCGGCGCTCCCCACGACGATACGCTCGGCTGGATATACTTCTTATCGAGCAATTCTTACAATTGCACCATCAACTCTTTCATCTCTACTGGAGCCATTCTGTATGATGCCTTAGATATCGGGGCTGTTCCTGGTAGTAAGTCAATCACGAACTCGATTTGTCGATCCGACGAAAGACCCGGTAAATCGTCTGGAAATACGATTGCAAAATCTCTTACGATCGGTATCTCTTCTAACTTAGCACTCTTCTTCTGTGTATCGACTATGTAGGCTAAGTATCCCACACATACTTATTTTAACAACTTCTTGGCTTGCATCACCGTCAGACAACTTGTTTGTCGAGGTGACTTGCTGCCATAGAACACCACCTTTGTCGGAGTCATAAGGTTAACACATTTCCTTTGGCAATCAATTAATGCTCCATAATTGAATAACCAATCCATTCCCAGTATAACATCGAATGCCCCAAGTTTAATTGGTATCAAATCTACCATCATCTCGTGACCTTTTATAACCACTCTACAATTCTTGTATATGAATTTAACAGGAATCACTTCCCTATTCACAATCTCTATGCTCAAAGGATAATCTAATTCTTCTTGAGGTAAATCTAAGTTCTGAGCAAATTCATCAGATATAAATAAACAAGTAGCACCCGAATCAAATAGTACAAAAACATTAATACCATTAATCAGAATGATACCTGACACCACATCCTTAGACTGTACAGCATCCTGAACGGTCATATTAAAAGTTCTCGCAGTAGGTCGGCTTGACTGTGCTGGTCCAGTGATAGTCAATGCACCACCACCGTTGTTGTTTCCTTTTCCCCCACTTGCATTTCCCGCTGGCTTTTTAGGACAATCACGAGCCATGTGATCATTCGAACCACAGGTAAAACATGCTCATTTCTACAGACTAAAACAGTTCGGTGCAATGTATCCCTAATGACCACAGTTGAAACACACCCACTTTCCCTTCAAACATACCCCAGTATGGTTCTTCCCGTAAGTCGCACAAGCTTCAAACTTTTTCTTCTACTGACTTCCTTGTTGTCCTCCTGCAGTCGAATTCTCGGTCCACTTCGTCTTCTGATGGTTACTTCCAACGTTACTTACACCAGCCTTATTTTCATTCTCATTCTTCCTCTTTTGCAGTTCTTGATTGTGCTTGGTCAAGGCATCGCTTCCCCCTTCTGCGATAATTGCCTTTTCCAGTACAGCCATAAATGTTTTTAACTGGAACATTGAAACCTTCCTATAAAGCCAGTGCTTCAATCCTTTTTCGAACCTTCTCGCCTTACGCTCGTCAATATTGACTTGATAAGTGGCAAACCTTGCCAACTCGTTAAACTTTGCCAACTCGTTAAACTTCGCAGCATATTCTGGCACCGTTATAGTTCCTTGTTTCAGCTCCAAAAATTGCACCTCCAACTAATTTCGAGAACTCACTGGAAAGTACATTTCAAAAAATATCTCCTTAAATCTATCCCATGCTATCACTCCTTGTCCCCCACGAACCTTATTTGCCTGCCACCAGTAGCTAGCTTCTAACTTCAGCATGAATGTTGAAAATACAGTCTTCTGATCTTTGTTAACTCTAGTAACGTCAAACACCTTCTCCATTTCCATGATCCAGGTTTGGGCTTCCACTGGATTCATAAACCCTTGAAACTCTGGCAGTCCAACAGCTTTGAATTCCTTGAAGGTTGTGACTTGAGCTTGCGGTTGATTCGCAAGTGCTCCCGTTAACAAAGTTACCAACTGCAGAACCGGGTTAGCGTTGGCCTCGTTGTTGTTGTTAGTATACCCCTCGGGAGGTGGTTGTTGGCGTGGTTGTCTTCTTCTAGGAGGCATTTTCTGTTTAAAAAATACGTTTATTAGATCAATATTCAATTCCTTGAATATCCTAAAGTTTAACTTTAAATATTATAAGATTAAAGCTATAACACCTAACATTTCAAATAAACTTGGATATTTTATTCATTCATAATGTTTAAAACATATAAAAGATAGCATATTTGCTATTAACATCTACTTTCCTGAACTATACAAGTTTCAGGATTACATATTCATACTACCCCTTTATTTATCTCAAAATAAGGGATTCACAGTTTATTTACTCACTTACTTAACCACATATTATTATTCTAATTCTCTCTATTTAGGCATATTAAGACGTCGTAAGACTTCTCTACACTCCTCATCCATAATACGGTACGCCATCCTATGATCCATCACGAACCACGACGAATCTTCAAACTGAGGTGGGTAATAAAAGAATCGATCATGGGCCCTATCAATCGCATAATGAAAGGCGTGATCCATCTCATTCATCTTGGCTTTCTTCACTTGGACCTTAGCCTCAACACGGTCTGTACGTTGAGTTGCCTTCATCTAAGCGTCCTCTGCTCTTGCATGCTTAGCTAATTCCTCTTTCAAGTCATCTTTTAACTTCTCCACGTCAGTCTTCATCTTCTCGTTCACTGCCAATAGATCTTCATGCTGACCCTTGGTATGAACTAGGTCCCACTCTGTGTTTCGAAGGCGTGAGTCGAGCTCCTAAATCTCCACATCCTTCTTCTCCATCGTAGCGTGATGCATCCCAACCAACTCCTTAAGTTCCTCAACCTTGTCCTGTAATTCTATGTTTCGATCTTACAGTGCATCATACATCTCAGCCGATATGGAGTTTGGTGGAAACTCCACAGGACCTCTTCCTCATCATCCTCTGAACTATCCTCCTTGGGATCGGTCACAGGCTCATCCTCCTGGATCAACTGTTCCCGCACAACGTGGATATCCCGGGGTTCATCATCTCTAGGTATATGAGGTATCACTTCCCTAGCTGGACTGGATCATCCTTCGTTAGACATCCTAATAAGAAAATATTTTAAGTTTTATTTATTATATAACATTCTTTGATACTCGCGAGCACATAAGTTATTAACACATAGCACATAATGTCTTTTATTGTTTAGATTTAATGGATACCTTAATTCATTCCTTAAAAACTCGATAGAAGTTTAACACCACTATGTTTTCTGTTTCCTTAAAGGTTACTTCCTAAGGTTTTTCCACCTAAGATTCATAACCTAAAGCTCTGATACCAACCTATGACACCACCAAATTCGAGTACTTCATTCCCACAAAATTTGGTGCTCACTATCAAAAATAATTACATCTAACTACCCATAATAAATGATAAAAACATCAAATAACTTAAACAATAATCTTTCCCATTAAAGGGTTACATCATCTTAAAAATAATCCCAGGTAATCTAACCTTAAATTATTACATAAGTTTGTGGAATACATCATAAAATAAAACAAGTCTTATAACATAATTTATTTAAGTAAATTCTCATAAATCTTTAACACTTGAACATCTTGCCTTTTCCTCTGCTAGTAGATGGCTCATCGACTTTCTCAACTTTTCCTGCAGTGTTAAATGCAAGAGTGAGCAAACAATTGCTCACTAATATAAAGAGTAGTAATGATAACTACATGAGAATGAACAACGAATGTTGAACAATAATGAACTTGTTCTATGAATCAAAAATAGAAAACAAGTTCGAATTTAATATCTGAGGGTCTCAATACCACGAACTATGTCCTCGGTACTTAAGTATTATTACCCAACCTTAACAGTCATTTAGACTATACAGACCCTTCTTTATGTACTTAGGGGGATCAGCCCTTTGTACCATGTATTGTGCACAAACATCTAAATGTTACACGTACAAAGTCCCCTATGTTAGGGTTGTTCGTCTCAGTTTGGATTTAGAATTTCAGCACTAAAGAAAGTTTAGCTCGGAACTAACTTATCAGTGATTCTAGAATTTTAAAACACTATTCAATTATAGACTAGTTCAATCAATAAGAGTTTGCTTACTACTTGAAGGTTTAATACAACAATATAGAATTGAACAAGGTTATCAAAGTCAAAGATCGAATATCAACAATATACAATTGAGTAAACATGATATACATGCAAAGTACTATATTCAAAAGAGTTAGAATAATCTCCTTTGAATCAATGTATTAGAACAATATATGCTTCGAATAATAATAAGGAAAGTGAAACTCGCTCGATGTAACGAACAAGGTTACAAGAGCTTGTACATTCATAAACAAGATATAATTAATAGGCTTGCTCAACTTCAATGTAAAATTTAGGAATAGAAAGCTTGCCTGACTTAAAGATATCATAGCTATGAAATTTGCTCAATAAAAGTTTAGGATAAGGAACTTGCATTCATTATAAAGAGAATGAAGTTAGGAAACTTGCCTCGAGTGTAAGCTACACAAATATAATAAATGTTCACCAATTACCCTACACATACCATTAGAATCACAATACTAATTAGTTATATTAACATCAATTTCATTAGTTTAGTTTATATTTTAATCAAGTCTATAATCCTTAACTTAGGACTTGATTATCCTACTCATTCACATAACACGAAACTGAATTCTCAATTATATCATAGTATACAACATGGTGATTGCAAAACAATTCCAATTCAAATGACATCACATTACGAACTTTCACCACTTACTAATTCATAATCTATAGTTTCAGCGTTGTGATTACAATATGTTATTGCATCTTACAACACGTTTTAGGTTCCTCTACAATCATTAAAATAAGTTAGGTTAGCACTCCCAAAGCTATGTTGTTAACGGTTCCATTTTGGGTCTGCTAGACCACTAGCGCGGCTGCGCCATGGTTAACTTAGAGTCCGGCGCCCCCGCGCGGCAGCGCGCCCGCGCTAGACACCAAAATCAGTTTTACAACAACGTGAATCGAAGCTCTGCTCGAACCAAAAGTTTCAATTCCTCCTAATTCCACATCAATTCATTAAACTTAACATCTACAACTTTGTAACAACATCTATAAACATGATATTCATCATTCCAATTACACAAACATTACATATACACAAATTTGAAGAATCAAGACCACAATTTTCCAAATTTCTTCATTTTTTTACACTTTTAGCGAATTCGATCACCATGACTTCGTTTCTTAACCAATTGACACGATTCAAACTACTCCGCTTTTGTTTCTTAACATACTAACACAACCTAACATCAAATCACAGATTACAACACATAGTGAACATGAAATTTTATACTTTCTTAAGCCATTTTCATACATATAACACTGTTATTACAACTTCTTTCTTACAAAGACGATTCCACGTTATTGATTACCAATATACAATTACAGATGATAACCAACCAATTTATTAAGAGTATACATATATATAATCAACATAAACAACAATTCAACAAAAATCAATTATAGAGAACTTCAAATTACAAACTCCAAGTTGAAAATTTAGGAATGAATTATACCTTGAATCTTTGTTTGTTGAGAAGAGAATTGCTTTCCCTTGATACTCCAACATCCTAGCAAAATCTATAGAGAATTTCTCTCTTCCTACCAAGCTCTCTCTCTCTGAACCTTTTATGTTTCTCCTCTCTGTATTTCTATGTTATCAAGCCTTTGGGAAAAAATAAAACGCGTAACCCACATATAACTGACTCCCACGTTCGTCCGGTAAAAAACCAAAAAGGTTTGCGTCAGTTAAAATAAACCAAAAGCCATAAGATTGCGTTTGGTTACACACAAATTCACCATACTAGCTTATTTTTATAATATTATACTATATAGTTTTTATTTGTCACACATGTAACCCATTTAATTAGCTTACACTTATAATTATAAAAATTATAAATTTTCATTATAGTTATACTTATGATTAATAAATAATTATATATCTAATTTAATTAATAAATTAGACTTAAACATAACTTTATTTAATTTACTTATTTTCTTTAATATTAAACAATTCATTTAATTTAATTATTTTCATTAAATTAAATCTTTCAAATAAAAATTACCATTATTCAATTTCATTACTAAATTAATGCACCACAATTCATCAATTATTTATTTTCCTCAATAAATAAATTATTAAAGATATTTATTTAATTCAATAAATATTTAAATTAAATTAAAAATTTCTCGATCGTTATAGGATCTGCTCATAGATTGGATCAGGAAGTGGATGCTCAGCTCAAAGAAAACAAAGAGCTCTATAAAAATGCTCTATGGGAGGTACATAAGCATAATCCTACAATCTGCTTTGGGTTACAAAATTGGGGACATGGAAGGAGAACCATTCAACCCCAACAAAAGAATGACCCAGCAGCTGTTTCAAAATAGGAAAAGAAACCCTGCAAAAAACGTAAGGATGATGTCTGAATCTAGTGGAAAGACTGGTGAAGCAAAGATATCTGAACGACCAGGAAACATGTCAACTGTGACAGAAGTCAAAGAAGAAGAAGAAGTCAATCAAGAGGAACCCATTGCTTTAACCAAAAAAGCAAAGGTAAGAGGAAATTGAATGTTCAAGCAACAGAAAAGCCTCATGGCTCAACCACTAATGTGCCCAAAAAAAGTTCGAGCACTGGAATTTTGAAGGAAATGAAGAAGAAAAAGCAGCAGTCTGAAGAGAAAGAAGACTGAGCCACCATCTCTCAGCTGCTTTAGAAGAGAAAACACAGCCACAAAATAAATAAGTCTTCACTCACCTCGATCGTAGAGTCATTATCGATCGTAGAGTTCATACTTACAATCACTCTAGAGGTGGATGCTGCAACTGTATCTCAGCCCGAACCAACTGACAGAGCAAAAGCTGAAGAGAGTGCCAAGGCTGAGGCTCAGTCCAGAAGGATAAAAAGAAAGCTTGTAAATATATACATTCTTGTCAATGAAGAAGTCCTGAAAGAAGAAGATAGAAGAATAGCTGCTGAACAAAGAGCTGCCAGAAGCCTTTGAGGAGAATACATCTCATATTAAGGGGGAGTTGCCTGAAGAACAAATGAATGACCAAATTAAAGGGGAGCCTTTCGAAGTCCCTATGCCAGAAAGTGCTACAGCTGAGGGGGAGATGTAGGATGGTGTGGATGCTATGGAGGTAGAAAGGGCTGAAGAACAAGTAAGAAATGAAGAGATGTTTGAAGTGGTGGAAATTTCTAATGAAGAAAATAATGACAAAGAAGAAGAATAGATCGATGAAGTTGAGATAATAGCAGCAGGCTGGGATGGATATAAGAGAGTCAACTACAATCAGTTATTCTCCTACTTACCAATGATGCTCTATCACAAAGCCCAAATTCTCAACTCCTGGGATCACATATTCTGGACCTTCAAAGCTTATCCAACAATCTTAGTTCTAGCTCTTTGATTTCCAGGCAACCTCACTTTTGCTCAGAAGCTGATCACTAACCATCCTTCTTCAGAAACTGGGCGTGAGGTACAATCAATTCCCATCTCTTTCAGAGTTAATCACTGTCCTCCATCAAACTTCAATCAATTCTATGAATTGCCAAGATGGTTGGAAGTGATTCTTCATCCACTAAACTAATTTCTAGCTACAAAATCCCAACATTCTATAACTGATGAACCAAATATGCCTGACTTTATATTAATACAGTCTTCAACCACGTCTCACCCTACGAATATCGATCGTACTCAAATCGTAAAGTCACCTACTCAACCAGCTTCAACAGCCTCTCCTCCCACAACTCAAACCCCCATACCTACACCTCCTTCGGATATTCCTTCCTCCTCAACCAGCAATTATTTTGATCTTGCTCTTGCTCTCTTAAACCTACAAAACCAAAATACAAGAGCCTCTTCTCCAGGCACTCAACAAATACTTGAGCTTCTCTAAGATCTTCCCACCAAATCTGAGCTGTGTAGTGCATCACAGAAAGTGACTACAAATATTTAAGAAGATCTTGAAACTCACTCTCTGTTTGTTTATACAAGGCTGAACCACTTGATAGATGTTGCCAACACTCTTCCCAGCAATCTGAGTTCTGAGCTCACAAAAAATCTTAGGGAAATCATTAAGGAAATGATCCACAACATAAATGTAAGGGATCAAATTCACTTTCAATCTGCCCGAAAGCATAAGGAAGAAGTTATCCTTCTACAACAGACTCAGGAAACTCAAAACAAACTTATTATGGAAAGCCTCTCAAGCCTACGATCTTCTATTAAAGAATTCCAATAATACTCTATGAGTTAGATACAACAAACAAACACTATCTTGGCCATTCTACTAAAGTACAAGTCTAAAACCAATTCTCTAGTTTAAGCAAATCATGAAGACATTGCTCAATCCATGAATCAGCTCCACGAACTTGTCCAAGGCGTGAATTGTCTGTCAGAAGACATTCGAACCCTTGATGCTGACATAAAAGGGGAAAATAAAGGGGAATGAGAGAAAGTCAAAGGAAAAAGGAAAAAAATTGCTCAATCTTTAAGGAGCCCTCCCACAAGACAGCCTCGCTATCAGACTCTATGACCTGAACAGCAGTAACGCCAACCAATTCTCATGGCACAACCGCTAAGGAGTCAAGGGTCATCTTCTAGCTCGTAAGGGGTAACCACTACTGGCTTAAATATGCCGTTTGGAGACCCTGCCATTATTAACAAACATGATCATGGAGAATGGCTAAGTCAAAGCGTGATAAAAGATATTGCATGGAGAAATGAAGCCAGCAGGAGAAGGAGAGCTGCAGAGCATGCCAATCCTCCAAGAAGTAAAAGGTAGAGGAGATAGAGATAAGTTGAAATTTATTTCTTATTAATGTAACTATGCTATAATGTAATATCTATTTTATAACATCAATAAATTCATGCTTATTCTCTAGAGATTTCAGCTGCTCACTGAAACACTAAGTCATATTTACTTTCTAGCATCCTGCATTTAGAAATTGATGATTATGATACAAATTTCCTTGATTATGTCAACATTAAATAGGGGGAGATTGTTGGGAATTGCATATTAAAATTTGATGTTGAAAGTAAATAAACATGCTTATATGTAAAGTCCTTCAAAGAACATATTTACAAGGACTTAAGTGATAGATAAAAATTATTAGGTTGATCTGTGCTTAATGTTTATCATTTTGTAAATCAATGTATAGAAAAAAAGATCAAAACTATTAGGTTGATCTATGTTTTAAGATGTAATAGATATGCATCAACAGAATCGTAGTCTATCGAGCCAGCCGAGGGATTCCAGAAGCTAAGGCAGAATCGTAGAGTATCGAGAAAGTTACTACAGAATCATAGTCTACTTGAGAGGGCGTCACACAGAATCGTAGAGTTAATCCAAGCGTCTGTCGAGCGAAATTAAGAATCGTAGTCTACTCTCGAAAGTGTAGAGTCTATAAAAATAAGCAAGTCAAGGATATGCATCAACAGAATCGTAGTCTATCGAGTCAGCCGAGGGATTCCAGAAGCTAAGGCAGAATCATAGAGTCTCGAGAAAGTTTCTACAGAATCGTAGTCTACTTTAGAGGGCCTCACACAGAATCATAGAGTTAGTCCAAGCGTCTGCCGAGCGAAATTAAGAACCGTAGTCTACTCTCGGAAGTGCAGAGTCTATAAAAATAAGCAAGTCAAGGATTGTAGTCTACCAGTGCTTAAGAGAAATCGTAATGTTCTCTTCTATCAGGCTTAATCAAGCACGAATACAATAAGACACCACAATCATGATCGTAGTGTAGCTCCTGTTAGTATCAGAAGCATCGAGCCTTGTCCATTTGTTTAAGAATAAGATACAACAAATGAGGAATAAATTATAGACGTTGATGCTTTCGGGAATTCCAATGATCCAACACCCATCCTTAGTATATATCGAAGAAGCTTATTAAAGAAGCTAAGGAAAAGAATGCATGCCTGCTAAAAACATCTTTTCAGGTGTTAGGTGAAATAGCGGTCTGCTGTGTCAGTGGGTCAGTCGGCTGAACAACATATTTCCAGGAAGTCACCATCGGTGCTCAGAAATGTCTGATGCATTTAATGCTTCAATGGATGCCTTCAAACAGACATATTTCAAAGGCTCATTTATATACAAATTAGACACAGATGCAACAAGTAAGCAAGTACACAACAAAAGCTAAAGAACACTAAATGCTCAACTCTACGATCGATTTAGAAAGAAAGCTTGCTCAGCTACTCAATTCTTTCGAACATATGCTTAACGACAACTGAGTAGCACAACTCAAGAACTCAACTCTCATAAAGTGAACTAAGAAGTTCCAAGTCTACTGGACTTGAAGATTTTTAAGTGAACTAAGAAGTTCCAAGACTACTGGTCTTGAAGGAATCTGAGTGATTCAAAGATTGTAAAGACGTCCTTAGTAGATTTCCTACTCGAGGAGTAGAAAAGTGGAATAGGAGCCTTAAGTGCTCTGAACCACTTAAAATCACTGTGTCTTTTATATTCTTGTTATAACTTTTATATCTGTCATAACTGCTTATCACCTATTAACTTGGTTTATCTTAAAGGGGAACACATTAATTATATATTCCGATGTGGTTAATTTATTAACAAATCTAACAAAGTATTTTGAAAAAAAAAAATTTAAAATATTTATTCAACCTCCCTTCTAGATAACTATTATGCCTTTAGGAACTAACAATTTATCTTACAAGGAAATTCATATCCAGATAGTTGACAGGAAAGAACAAGTGCTCAGGAATAAAGTGATGCCTTTTGTGAAGGTAATTTGGAAGAACCACAATGCCGAGGAAGCTGCATGGGAACTCGAAGACAAGATGATGAAAATCTATCTTGAGTTATTTGTTTGATATATATTTTCAAATTTGGGGACAGAATCCTTGTAAGGAGGGAAGAATGCGGCGAATGAATTGTTTGAGTACTGATTCTGGGGATAGAATCCTTGTAAGAAGGGAAGGATGTAACAATCAAGAATTTTATATGTAATTTCAAATATTTATTGAATTAAATAAATATTTTAGTTGATGGGTTTATTGTTAAATAAATATTTATTTAATTATTTAATTTGATTATTTATTAGTTAAATAAATAATTCATGAGTAGTGAGGAATTAACTTGATTAAGTGTAATATATAAATTAAGTTGACATTCGATACTTTTGTATGTTGAAGTTGATTAAATTAAAAGAGTGATGAATTAATATTCTAATTTAATTTAATAATTAAATTAGAGAGTTGATGAGGATTAAAAGAATTGTTATAATATTATTTTAATTTAATTTAGTAATTCAAGTGATGTACTAAGTTATTAAATAAAATTATAATGAGAATTATAATTTTGTGGCAATTTGATAATGTAGTATTTTAATTTAATAACTTGTTAGTTTAATTTAATTAAAATAGAATATGGAAATTTAGTTATAATTTAATTAAACAAAGTGTGACAATAAACTATATAATAAATGTGTTATTAAAATAAATTAAAATAATTTTAATTCAATTTTTCCAAACAAGGCTTAAGGATTTAAAGTCTTTAATTTTAAATTGATTTTAGTCAAACAAGACTTATGGCTTTTGATTTTCAAAAGAATTGTAACTGACGTCAGTTATTATATGAATTAATATGTTATATATGTATATGTCAGTTATATTATGTATATTATATATTAGTTGTATTATATTATACTACGTTAAGTTAGAATAAGAGAGAAAGAATAGAGAATAGAAAGAAGATAAAACACAAAGAAAGAAAAGAGAGAGAGAGAGAGAGAGAGAAAGAGAAAGAGAAAGCTCTAGAGAAATTTGAGAGAAAATAAGAAGAAGAGGGGGATTATCAAAACAATTTGCTATCTTCTAACAAAGCTAAACAAGCAATTGAAGGTATAATTTTAATTTTTAAAGTTTATTTTTATTTTATTTTAAAAGTTCTCTGTGTTTGAGTTTTGTGAACAATTAGTTGAAGATATTGGTTAAACATGTTAATTTGTTCATATAAACATTTTTCATATGATTTGTAGGTGATTTAGTGTTGATTAATCCATGAAAATAGGATATATGTGAAGAAACTATGTTATAGAGAAATACAGTGATATAAGTATGATATGACTTATTTTAGAATAAAAATTGATGCCTAATTCATATTTGTATGTGTAAATTGATTTTTGATTATGAAAATACATGAAGAAACAAAAATAATAGGTTTCAAACTAACTGTTTTAGTTGAAAAACGAATTCATAGTGATTATTTTCGCTACGAATGTCAAAAAGTGAAGAAATAGTAAAAATTATGAGTTTAAAGGTTGTAATTTGGAAGTTTATGTTGTTTATATGGTTAGAAACATGTTAGGACTAGTAATTATTATTTCTGTGAAGTTTATACAACTTGGGTAAGTTGGTATGATTGTTAGAAAGGAGCTTTTAGGCCAATTTGGTTTTGTTCTGTGTTCATTCACGAACTACAAAATTTGATACCAGGTACCCCCGCCCCGGCGGGCATTACCAGTGTATTTTGCGCCGCCCCAGCAGGTATCCCGCCCCGGCGGGCTTTTGTAGCTCAAAAACCCAGCACCGGCGGGCGTGGGAAGACTCACCAAGTGTTAGAAAAAATCTGACTGGACATGTTTTACTAAAATAGGTATAACATTTTCATACGTACTTCGATTCATGCAATTCAAGATGATACTGATCGAGGACGACTAGATCTACAACTTTGTTCTTTATGTCTTTCAATTTGAGGACGTTAGTAGGGGTCAAAATGGCCATCTTTAGGACTGATGTGCATTCAAAAGTAATCGGAGAGCGCTGGGATGCACGTATACAAGTGCAGTCCTTTATGTGTTAATCTTACCTAATATAAAGAACATGATAATGTGTTTGACATGTAATAAGATGTTATATTATGTTATTAACGTTCATATGTTGACATGACATGATAATTTGATAAGTTGTAAAAGAGCTAAAATGTGATGCTCATGAAAAATGTAATGTTGTTTAGACTTAAGATTCGAGACTTCAGTCTTGTAATTTGTGATTTGTGATAGTAAGCAAAACATAAACTAAGTTAACGAGATACTAAAAGTGGGAACAAAACTTATGAAGTTAATATTAGTGTAACTAATGAGTGTTATCAATACATATGGTATATGTAGGATTTGTGGTGAACGTGAGTAGTGATCGTTTAATCTATGTACGGGGCAAGTTTCCTAATCATACTCTTATGTGTCCTAACTTGAGTTCGTTTATGCAAGTTTATCCTGTTTACAAGTTATGCAAAGTTATTTATTCTGTTTCCTTGTTGGAAATTGCAACCGTAGCTTACCATTTTGTTCAAGTAAGGTTTATTATATCTTTGCAATGCTTTGAACTTTATTCTTAAAGCATGATTTTGAGGCAATAAATTATTCATTTATGTATCATAACTGTGACGCCCCCAAAATAGGTATACAATACTCATTCTGAGACGCCAAATACATGGTACAGAAAGCAAACTACAACTTCAATAATACAATTGTCGTGCAAAATACGACAACACATACTGTGAGTTTAAATACAAATATTGTCTTCTAGACAATATCCACACTCAAATAAGTCCTCAATACAATTATTCAAACACTATTTTACAGAAATAATGAGGACTGCTAAAACATCTTTCTAGAACCATCACTCCATACCCCGACTAGATCCTGCTATGTTCTCACCTCCTGAGAAGAAAAATGGAACAAAAAGGAAAAGGGTGAGCTCAACTAGCCCAGTAAAGAATATTATGACTAAGATAATATACAACAAATTATCATTAGTATTCAACAGGGAAAAATCTGATACAATATAATCGACAACAAGTTTTAGATCAACAACTGCAGCGGAAACAGCAAACCATTAGAAGAGTCAAGTAGAGAATGAATTCTACTATCTTCTAAGATTTAAAAGTCCATCATCAATATTTTATCCCTGTAACATCAATTAATAATCATCTTTAACCAAATATTCATCTTTGCATTATAGACCAAAGATATTCATTTGTATCACCAGTCGGTCATGTTCATCTCAACACCTGTTCATCTTTGCACTACAGGTCAAAGATATTCATCAAGTATTCATACATCTTTGCACTACAGGCCAAAAATATTCAGCGATATCATCATTTAGGACTGAGGATGATGAAAAATATCTTAAAGAAAACGAATCTAGTGAGACAGAAAGACAAATAGTAGTGATTCGTATAACAGTTTATCCAAGATCAATAATACTTCATAATAATCAATTGTGAAGCAAGATTCAAAAATAACGATCAAAATATGGATACAATCAAAGATAGTAACCATAATAGACATCTTGGATAAAAAGGGAAAATTTCATTTTTCGGTGAATAGTGTCGCATTTGTAAATAGTGCCGTATACGTGAATAGTAACGTATACGTAAATAGTAACCCCGACACAAAAAGTTCTAAATTTGATAAAAACTCATATCAATATTTCAGCATAATGATATTGAAGAAAATAATATCATTTAAGAAGAAAATGATATCCCTTACATCAAAATATCAGTACTTCTAGTCGGAATACTGGTATAAGGCTGAAAGAAACTTGCTCTGATGAATAGAAACTCTCAAAGTATCTAAATACTCACAAAATACACTCAATAATCTAGAGAGAGAAAGAGAGAAAACTTATTTCTGGTGTGATTTTCAATTCTAACTTAGCCCTCTATTTATAGGAAAATGTTAGCACGCCGAAGCAGACTTAACTTCAACCTGATGGCTTTACCTGCTACGATTCCTACCCACCACATTTGAATAAAAATCTTAGCACATTTCTTCACCAACCAAGAGTGGGGCCCACCAATTCTAGAATTTTCTACCAAAATGATTAACTCCAAAAATTCAACAATTTCTGAACTAGTCATCTCGTAAAATTCATAATAAATCATACGTTCATTTTTAACGGTTCAAAATTTGTGGACATATACTCAACTTATATATGTATAACATATCCAAAAATTATCACGATCCAACGGTCGGATTAAAAATTATAACCCCCACAAAATATCTCAAAAATCCTGATTTTTAATACCTCCATTCCGACAAAAATACTGATAAAAACTTCAACATTAACTCCTTCATTTTTAACCATAAAAATATATCCCTCATTTATATCCACATAAAATAAATATTTCCTTATCATATGAATCAATAATTAATTATTCACAAATAATATTACAGAATCACATTTATGACAACCAGGCCGTTCCCAGGAAAGAGGGTGCTTTCCAATAAGGATTTCTCCTTACTGGCATGCAATTAGATGACCAAACCTCTCCTTAGATAGAACTTTCTAGACATTGTCAATAATGTTATCTAATAATATTATTCAAATAATATGAATTATTGATCTGATAAAGGAAAATACTGTGCAGCAACAATTATTGAAACAACAATAATATAAAATATCAACGCAGCAATTATTGAATCAATAAAATATTGAATAATAACTACTGTAACAATTATTGAGTAGTGCCTTCTTACGTAAGAATAAATCATTGGTGCAATACCGTGTGCTACTGTATTTTAACCACCGAGTATTCCAACAGTATTAACCGTAACAACTACACCGTTATTTATAAACAACTTATACTTGTCGTTTTCTTCATCCAATCGCTTTCCGTTATGGGGCCCACACAAGGCTGCGCCGTCGTACGAATATTCCCCGACAGCAAGAATATTCCACGACCAAACGAATATTCCCCGACAAAATGAATATTTTATAACCACTTGCTTATTTTTGCAAAATTTGCACATTTCACCCATAACCAAAGTATTATATCAAATTAACCCCTTATTATTCACAATAATATTTAGAAAAAATTTGATTTTATTCATTAATAAGCCGGGGTCTTACAACATCCCCTCCTTATGAAATTTCGTCCTCGAAATTAACGTACGTACCTGATATTTCGAAAAGGTGAGGATACCTCGCTTTCATTTCTGATTCCAACTCCCAGGTCATTTATTCAATAGAATGGTTTCTCCACAAAATCTTAACTTGTGGTATAACCTTTGTGCGTAAGACATGCTCTTTCCTATCCAAGATCTTAACAGGTACCTCCTCGTACGTTAAATCTTCAGCTATCTCGTCTGGTTCTAACTCAATAATGTGGTTCGGGTCATTAACATATTTACGAAGCATAGATATGTGAAAAACATTATGAACACGAGACATGCTTGGAGGTAATGCGAGTCTATATGCCACATTTTCTATTCGCTCAAGAATCTCAAATGGACCAACAAATCTTGGATTGAGCTTTCCTTTCTTCCCAAATCTTGTTACTCCCTTCCATGGTGCAACACGTAACAATACATGATCCCCAATATTAAATTCCACGTCCTTCCGATGAAGATCCGCATAACTCTTTTGTCGATTCTGTGCCGTTTGTATACGTTGTCGAATCGTTTGGATCTTCTCTGTAGTCATGCGTACCAACTCTGGTCCCAATAATGTTGCTTCACCCAACTCGTCCCAGCATACTGGAGAACGACATTTTCTTCCATACAACGCCTCGAATGGAGCCACACCTATGCTCGCCTGATAACTGTTGTTGTAGGAGAATTCCACCAATGGTAGGTACTTATCCCAACTCCCTTTGAGATCTAGGACACGGAGTCTTAATAGATCTTTAAGAGTTTGAATAGTCCTCTCTGATTGTCCGTCCGTTTGAGGATGGTATGCCGAAGTGAATCGTAAATTCGTGCCCATAGCTTTCTGCAAGCTAACCCAAAATTGTGAAGTGAATCTTGGGTTACGATCTGAAACTATGGTTATTGGCATGCCATGCAATCTCACAATTTCGTTCACATACATACTAGCAAGACGTTCAAGGGAATAAGTCTCACGTATCGGTAAAAAATGAGCAGACTTGGTTAATCTATCAACAATAACCCAAATCGCATCTATGCCTTGAGAAACCTTGGGAAGACCTGTAACGAAATCCATGGTAATGTGTTCTCACTTCCATTTCGGGATCTCAAGTGGTTGCAATGGACCCTTTGGCACTTGATGCTTCGCCTTTACACGTTGACAAGTTAAACACCTCGAGATAAACTCCGCGATCTCTCTTTTCATATTGCTCCACCAAAATGTGTGTCGAAGATCGTGATACATTTTGGTACTCCCAGGATGGATTGCAAACGGTGTGTTGTGTGCCTCAATCATTATTCTATGCTTCAAGTCAAAATCGTTAGGAACACAAAGTCTGGAGTTGACTCGAAGTATTCCTTCTTCATCGATTCTTGCTTCTGGAATAGCACCTTCTTGCACTTTCTTCTTCATACGCATCAGCTCTATGTTCGTAGCTTGAGCAGCTTTATCTTTATCAATTAAAATCGGTTCTACTCGTATATTTGATATCATCATGTGGGTACTTGGAGCCTTCATCTCTATCTCCATCCTTTGCAAGTCATACAAAATGGGCCTTTGTGTTAACAACATTGCACTCGTACCCGCATATGATCTTCTACTCAATGTGTCAGCTACTACATTTGCTTTTCCAGGATGATATTGGATGGTATGATCGTAATCTTTCAACAGCTCGAGCCAACGTCGCTGCCGCATGTTGAGTTCCTTTTGGGTGAAGAAATGTTTGAGGCTTTTATGATCTGTATAGATCTCCACTTTCTCCCCATACAGGTAGTGTCTCCAGATCTTCAACGCGAAAATGACTACTGCCAACTCTAAATCATGAGTAGGATAATTCCTCTCATATTCTTTGAGTTGTCGCGAGGCATAGGCTATGGCTTTTCCATGTTACATGAGAACACATCCTAACACTTTGCCTGAAGCATCGCTGTAGATAACAAATCCATCCGAACCAGATGGTATTGTTAGAACATGTGCCGAAATGAGTCTCCTCTTGAGTTCTTGAAAACTCTTCTCACAATCCTCGCTCCAACCGAATTTTGTATCCTTCCGAGTCAGCTGAGTTAATGGAGTAGCGATTCTAGAAAATCCTTCCACAAATCTCCGATAATAACCAGCTAAGCCCAGCAAACTACGTACTTCGGTTACCGACTTTGGTTGCTCCCAACTTTGTATGGCTTCAATCTTCGTCGGGTCGACAGATACTCCATGTTTTGACACCACGTGCCTAAGGAATGCTACTTCCTCAAGCCATAACTCTCATTTCTTCAGCTTGGCATATAGCTTGTTATCACGAAGCCTTTTGCAATATCAGCTTCAAATGGCGCTCATGATCTTCACGGCTTTTGGAATAGATGAGGATGTCATCAATAAAGACAACAACGAACTGATCCAAATATTCTTTGAATACACGGGTCATCATATCCATGAAGGCAGTAGGAGCATTAGTCAATCCAAAAGACATGACTAAGAATTCATAATGCCCGTACCGAGTTTTGAAGGCAGTCTTTGGAATATAATCAGTTTTAATCTTCAGCTGATGATATCCAGAACGAAGATCGATCTTCGAAAAGAATTGTGCTCCTTTTAACTGGTCGAACATGTCATCAATGTGAGGTAGCGGATACCTATTCTTGATGGTGACATAGTTCAATTCCCTATAGTCGATACAAAGTCGCATACTCCCGTCTTTCTTCTTTACGAATAAAACAGGAGCACCCCAAGGAGATGTACTAGGACGAATAAAACCGATGTCCAACAACTCCTGTAGTTGGACTTTTAACTCCTGAAGTTCAATAGGAGCCATTCGATATGGGATTTTAGAAATGGGCTTTGTACCGGGTTCAAGGTCAATAAAGAATTAAACTTCACATTCTGGGGGTAGACCAGGAAGTTCTTTAGGAAATACATCGGGAAATTCTCTAACAATAGAAATATTATTCAAATCTGACTTGTCTTTGTTCAAATCAATAACATGGGCTAAGAAAGCTTGACATCCGTTTTTCAATAAACGAATAGTTTTGTGGCTTGATACGACAGTGACTGATTTTAGTGGTTTAGTAGTTTGAATTCGTATGACAGGTTGGCTAGGAATATGAAAACTAACAACCTTACGAAAACAATCAATTTTAGCATGATGAGTGGTTAACCAATCAATTCCTAAAATCACATCAAAAGAAAGTATCTTTAAAGAGATAAGATCAACAGGTAATGTGATAGTGTCAACTTGGATCATGCAAGATTTATAAACTGTAGATGTAACGAAGGTTTCACCCAACGGAGTTTCAACAGACAAGTCAAAGTCTAATTTCTCCGGAGTCAAGTTTAAACGTTGAGCACAAGTAGAAGAGATAAAAGAATGGGTAGAATCGGTATCTAGTAAAGTATAAACTTCGCAAGAATTCAAGATTAGCTTACCCGTGATCACCTCGTTCGGGTTTCTCGCGTTTTGGCCAGTCACGACAAACGCTCTTCCAGGAACCGTTGATTTTGACTTATCCGGGACAGCTTTTGGAGTCACCATCCCCGCTGAACTTGGTTTTGCTACAGAACACTCTCGAGCTATATGACCCTCCTTTCCACAGTTATAACATACCTTGGATTGTTGTGGGCAGTTTGAGCTGATATGTCCCTCTTTCCCACATTTGTAACATACGACCGGTGGTCGTTCTCCTCCCCTAAAACAGTTGATGTTTGTGCTGACGTCTTCACATTATCATTGTTGTACCTTCTTTTCTTAAAATCTCCTCCCGACTCACTCCTTTTATTATCACGACCACGATTACCACCAGAGTGGTTACCGCTTTTGTCCGAATGTTTTCCTCCCTGCTAGTTTTCATTGCTTCGATGACTGCCGCCACCGGTATGACCCTGGTTGTGGTCCCTCAGTTGCACATACGCATTATCTCGCTCTAATAATTGAGCTATGTTTACAACATCTGAATATAAAGAAAATTTATGAGAGATAAGATATTATCGAATCTCGGGTTTTAGACCTCTGAGAAACATCCTTGTCATTCGTTCCTCATTTTCGACCAAATGAGGTGCAAACTTGGATAACTCTGCAAACTTCGCCTCGTACTGGGACACCGTCATGTTATTTTGTTCCAGTCTGATAAACTCCACCTCCTTCATATGACGAATACTTTCAGGAAAGTACTTGTCATTGAACAGTTTTTGAAATGTTTCCTAGGACATGTTGAGTGCGTCAGGCTGGGTACGCTTCACAGACTCCCACCAGTAGTCTGCCTCACCGCGGAACATAAAAGTGGCGAATGGAACCTTCTGTTCCCCCGTGCATCCCAAGATATCGAATATCTTGGTAATTTACTTGACCCACATTTCCGCCATGATCGGATCCAGCTTTCCCTTAAATTCTGGTGGTCCCAATTCTTTGAACTGTTTGGCTGTGACAAACCGCGCGTTATTATCATTTCCACCTGTATTCTGCACATGAGTCTCCCTCGTCTGATTTTGCATGAACTGCAAAAAGCTCTTAAACATTCCATCATTCATCGTTTGCTCGGTAACGTTGTTTACAGGAGGAATATTGCCTTCTTATTGCACGTTCCCCTGGGTGGTGATCAAAGGTGTCTCCACGGTCTGATTTACTCCATTATTAACGTTCTCAGCTGCCATTCTTAAATACTGCCATAAAACAAGGGTTAATAGTCATGTCATATATTATCCCTATACTTTGACGGACCAAATAAACACCAAATAAACTTAGTCAGGTCATACTAGCGAAGGAATTCCCTGTCTCTCCCCTCCTAGTTCTTGTCTCACATCTCAGCCAGGGATCATATCCCTAAGCTCTGATACCAACTGTGACGCCCCCAAAATAGGTATACAACACCCATTCTGAGTCGCCAAATACATGGTATAGAAAGCAAACTACAACTTCAATAATACAATTGTCGTGCAAAATACGACAACACATACTGTGAGTTTAAATACAAATATTGTCTTCTAGACAATATCCACACTCAAATAAGTCCTCAATACAATTATTCAAATACTATTTTACAGAAATAGTGAGGACTGCTAAAACATCTTTGTAGAACCATCACTCCATACCCCGACTAGATCCTGCTATATTTTCACCTCCTAAGAAGAAAAATGGAACAAAAAGGAAAAGGGTGAGCTCAACTAGCCCAGTAAAGAATATTATAACTAAGATAATATACAACAAATTATCATTAGTATTCAACAGGGAAAAATCTGATACAATATAATCGACAACAAGTTTTAGATCAACAACTGCAGCGGAAACAGCAAACCATTAGAAGAGTCAAGTAGAGAATGAATTCTACTATCTTCTAAGATTTAAAAGTCCATCATCAATATTTTATCCCTGTAACATCAATTAATAATCATCTTTAACCAAATATTCATCTTTGCACTTCAGGCCAAAGATATTCATTTGTATCACCAGTCGGTCATGTTCATCTCAACACCTGTTCATCTTTGCACTACAGGTCAAAGATATTCATCAAGTAATCATACATCTTTGCACTACAGGCCAAAGATATTCAGCAATATCATCATTTAGGACTGAGGATGATGAAAAATATCTTAAAGAAAACGAATCGAGTGAGACAGAAGGACAAATTGTAGGGATTCGTATAACAGTTTATCCAAGATCAATAATACTTCATAATAATCAATTGTGAAGCAGAATTCAAAAATAACGATCAAAACATGGATACAATCAACGATAGTAACCATAATAGACATCTTGGACAAAAAGGAAAAATTTTATTTTTCGGTGAATAGTGTCGTATTCGTGAATAGTGCAGTATACGTGAATAGTAACGTATACGTAAATAGTAACCCCGACACAAAAAATTCTAAATTTGATAAAAACTCATATCAATATTTCAGCATAATGATATTGAAGAAAATAATATCATTTAAGAAGAAAATAATATCCCTTACCTTAAAATATCAGTACTTCTGGTCGGAATACCGGTATAAGGCTGAAAGAAACTTGCTCTGATGAATAGAAACTCTCAAATTATCTAAATACTCATAAAATACACTCAATAATCTAGAGAGAGAAAGAGAGAAAACTTGTTTCTGGTGTGATTTTCAATTCTAACTTAGCCCTCTATTTATAGGAAAATGTTAGCACGCCGAAGCAGACTTAACCTGCAATCTGATGGCTTTACCTGCTACTATTCCCACCCACCACATTTGAATAAAAATCTCAGCACATTTTTTCACCAACCAAGAGTGGGGCCCACCAATTCTAGAATTTTCCACCAAAATAATTAACTCCGAAAATTTAACAATTTCTGAACTAGTCATCTCGTAAAATTCATAATAAATCATACGTTCATTTTTAACGGTTCAAAATTTGTGGACATATACTCAACTTATATATGTATAACATATCCAAAAATTACCACGATCAAACGGTCGGATTAAAAATTATAACCCCCGCAAAATATCTCATAAACCCTGATTATTAATACCTCCATTCCGACAAAAATACTGATAAAAACCTCAACATTAACTCCTTCATTTTTAACCACAAAAATATATCCCTCATTTATATCCACATAAAATAAATATTTCCTTATCATATGAATCAATAATTAATTATTCACAAATAATATTACAGAATCACATTTATGACAACTAGGCCGTTCCCAGAAAAGAGGGGGTTTTCCAATAAGGATTTCTCCTTACTGGCGCGCAATTAGATGACCAAACCTCTCTTTAGACAGAACTTTCTAGACATTGCCAATAATATTATCTAATAATATTATTCAAATAATATTATTCAAATAATATGAATTATTGATCTGATAAAGGAAAATAGTGTGCAGCAACAATTATTGAAACAACAATAATATAAAATATCAACGCAGCAATTATTGAATCAATAAAATATTGAATAATAACTACTGTAACAATTATTGAGTAGTGCCTTCTTACGTAAGAATCAATAATTGGTGCAATACCGTGTGCTACTGTATTTTAACCACCGAGTATTCCAACAGTATTAACGGTAACAACTACGCCGTTATTTATAAACAACTTTTACTTGTCGTTTTCTTCATCCAATCGCTTTCCGTTATGGGGCCCACACAAGACTGCGCTATCGTACGAATATTCCCCGACAGCAAGAATATTCCACGACCAAACGAATATTCCCCGACAAAATGAATATTTTATAACCACTTGCTTATTTTTGCAAAATTTGCACATTTCACCCATAACCAAAGTATTATATCAAATTAACCCCTTATTATTCACAATAATATTTAGAGAAAATTTGATTTTATTCATTAATAAGCTGGGGTCTTACAATAACCACTCTGTAATACGTCATTGTTGAACCCTTGTATTGTCTTTACACATTTGATTCAACTAATCTTTAGTTGATGTACACTGAACTCTAAATTATTCTTAAAGTTTATCCAAACCAAACTTCCTTTGGTGCGAACTGATATGTTAAAACAGAGATGAACAACCCTATTTTAGGGGAATATTTACGCGTAAGCGTTAAGATGTTTGTGCACAATACATGATACGAAGGGGTGATCCCCCTAAGTACGAGAAAGAAGGTCCATATAGTTTAAGGAATGTTAAAAGTTCAACTAGAAATACTTATAATCTTATATTTCAGCTCGATATTCCTTATACATTGGGTAACTCAAACTTTATAACTAAGTATGAAGTTTCACATCATAAATTATCAAGTACATTTCTCAAAACCTTTATCTTTACCTACCTTTGAACCATACTTAGTTTATTACTCACTTTATTATAGTTAATAAATAAAGCTTACATCCAGGTTCAATACCCTATATACATCTGACAAAATTTAAACTTTATAACTCAACATCTATTAAATATCATACATTATCAAGTACATCATCCGGAACCTTAAACATGGTTCAAAATAATAACAACTCAGCCAAAGTATATAAATCTTCATGCATTACATCTGATTCATGTCTTTCAAGTAGCACATAGCGTTACCCTTAATCCCTAACCCGTAAAAGTGGTTATTTGCAAGGTTGAGCTCGACAGCCCATCAAATCTAACAGTTTTCATGCAATACGTAACACATAATAGCATGCTCAACATACATTTCATAATCATTGGACTAACATAACATACATGCTGCGGTTCATATAACAAGTATAAAGATTGAGTTTCTTACTCAATCAGCATTCTTTACTCAATCACGTAGTCATAAATCGACTTTAATGTTTCATACTTTCAACATATATGACCCATCATGCTCTTTGTAATAAAGATTTAAAATAGTTCATCATCAAGTTCACATAGGAAATAGGAACTGAAAGATTTTCCTTGATCATTGTTTACCAATAAAAGATTAATAGCTTACAGCTATCTTTACTTCATGTGCCCTACATAATTATATAATCATGCACATCAACTATTAGTCACATAGCAACGCATAGTAGTTGCAATATAAACTTTACTCTATGTCAATGTTGGGATTTTACTTGTCCTTTTTCTGTTCTTGTTCTTTGGTGTTCTCATGTTAGGTGAGATTTGTTTGAAAATCCAAGTTGTTAAAAGGTCCGACATTTATATGTCGACGATTTGATTGTAAGAGTCGCCAATTGTTTTTTTAAATGGTTGTATCAACACAATCGAGAAAAGGTTTGCATAGTGACCCGATGATGTGACACTGCTAAACGGGTATGTGAAACCGAGATTCATTAAGGTCCGGGGACTTGCTTATGCGGAGGGAAGGTGTTAGCACCCCCAACATCCGTGCTGCCACGGTGACCGCCACTTTTCAAGAAACTGTTATATGAATGTGTGTATGTGTGTGGGTTAATGTGCAATTATTTGGAAGTAGTGCTATACGTCATTTGCACCTATATACAAAGGGTTTGAATTTATATAAAAATTCAGTTTTAAGCAAGATATAGCAGTGATGTTTTGTAAAAAGAGGTTTTTCAAACCCTTATGCTCAATAGTAATTGAGGCCTTTGATACTTTCATTTTATTATGTGTTCGGCTTGATTACTTTTATTTTTAGAGATGCAAAGCATCTTTGAGAAAATAATGTACAAAGCAGTGCCAAAGCGGAAATGTAAATATATAAAAGCGGTAAATATATATATAGAGACATGATCAACCACCACGAAGCACCTCCATAGGGGATTACAAATGTAAATATATAAAAGCGGTAAATATATATGTAGTGACATGATCAACCACTACGAAGCACCTCAATGGGGGATAAAAAATGTAAATAAAACAATAAAAAACCAATCAACCACCACGAAGCACCTCTATGGGAGATTGGAAATTATAAATAAAGTAATAAAATGATCAACCACCTCGCAGTAAAAATGATTAACCGCCACGAAGTAAACTCCAGGCGGGATGAAATGTAAATAAAGCAATAAAAGGCCATGAAATAAACTCCAGGCCTGACAAAAATGTAAGTATATATATATATATATATATATATATATATATATATATATATATATATATAAGCAAATAAACGCTCCGGATGTAAAATCCAGGCTCAATCGAGGCATAACTCGATAATGTTAGTCCATTTATATATATATATATATATATATATATATATATTTATATATATATATATATATATATATATATATATATATATATATAATATTTATATATACAAAAAGAAATAAAATCCACGGAATGAAGTTTGGGCATACACACGCTACACGACTCTCAACGTGAAGAACTGTGTATGCACAATAGTGGAGAAAGGCTTTAAAATGTGTAAGAAGGCTTACAGTGGACTACCAAAGAAAACTTCAATATCTTTAGACGGATGAACACTCGGCTCTCGCCTATAAATATATAATAATATATGAGCTCACAAGTGTTTAAAATGAGAAAACACTCGATTTATAGTGTGTATGTATAGAGGAAATTGGACAGGGCTTCCTCGCCTTTTTTTCTTCCAAAATGGCTGCCCCAAAGCCCTCTACTTATAGAGGGGGGAGCCGCAGGTGTACCTGCGGCAGCCGCAGATGCACCTGCGGCTGCTCGAGGTGCCCCAGGTTCCGCGGGTCCAGCTATCTCGAAGTACGTGCACGCGTGTAACGTGATGTCCGCTCGAACTTTCTAAACTTCAATTCGGGCATTCGATCAAGGTGTATAAGACCTTTTTTGGCATGCTATTATCGAGAGATACACAATGACATGGGATTAGAGGTTGTACGAAGTCAGGAAGATGGGACTATGCCTTTGGCCTTCAAGCTTCAAATTCTATCCGGTGTGCTGTCTTGTGCAGTAGTCACTCGGGATTGGCGCTCTTTGGTTCTTATAGGAAATTGCTGTGTAGAATGTATATATGAATGTTGAGACGGCGCAATGAGGGGTTGGGATGGCAAAATAACAGTTCTGCCATTGACCGTGGTTATCTCCGGCTTGGGCTGATTTAGCAGTCGTTACTCAGGGTTATCTCTGAGATTGGACTGCTGCAGGTGTTGACCGTCCTTAGTGTTATTTTTGAGATGTGCCTGACTTCCCGGGGTTATCTCTAGACTTGGGAAATGAGTGCCTCGGGGCCATTGTCGAGTGTTTGAAGCTGACTGCATGTGTTTGAAACAAGCATTTCTGGGGTTATCTTCGAAATTGCAATTGCATGCCTCAGGGTTATCTCTTAGGTTGGCGCTGTCTTTCCCGGTGTTGTTTCCAGGACTAAGACTGAGTTTCTTGGGGTTATCTCTGAAATTACACTGTCTTCTCCTATGTGATTTCCAGTATTTGAATTGCATTCCTCGGGGTTATCTCTAAGGTTGACGCTGAAACTCCCGGTGTTATTTTTAGGGTTGATGTTGGAACTTTCGGTGGTATTTCAATGTCTGAGCTGGATGTCTCGGGGTTATCTCCGAGATGGTGGTACTGAATATCCCAGGGTTATCTCTGGGATTGAACTGAGCTATCTTCCAAGGTTATCTCTGAAAGACGATTATGCCCTCTTACAATGTTAGTAACAGGTATGCAGAAAATTTTGAGTGTCTACAGATGCCCCTCTTTATCATATTCATGCAATGTAATGGCATGGATAGGATAAAGAATACTAGACACTTGAAATGCAACAAGATAATCATGATGCAATGTACAACATCATGATGCAAATGTATGTGGTTTGTTGGATTGTTCTCTAACATGGTGGGATGATTGACGGCTCCCCTTGACTTCTACTGGGATCATAATTATTCATGACCACCCTGGTAAACTATTTGGACGTATGATCTAAAGTTATCACGAACTTCTAGGATGCTGACGTTAGGATTGTCACCAAAGCCGTTAATCCTTGGTACAGACTTATACTAAAGATGTATTTCTCATGTACAAGAGACTATGTGGCGATACGTTCTGTCTGTTGAGGATGTGTATAACATATTCCATCACCAGTCCTCCCTGATGAGGATGCTTTGTTGGAGTTACTGCCAACAGTCAGTGTTGTCTGGATTTCCTGACCCTCGCTGAAATGTACATCAACGAATGAAATCCTTACTGGAAAAATGTCAAGGCTGCTTGACCTTCGACGACGTGTACATCAATGAATGAAATTATCGGACGGCCTCTGATGCTTCGATGGATTTACTTACCATCGGCTGAAGTAACGTCAAGGTTGCTTGACCTTCGTTGACATGTGCACTAACGGCTGGAAATACGTGATACCCCCGCCAGGGAATGATACTTTGGTAGATGAAGATGTGTGATACCCCCACCGAGGATATGTACTTCGACATATAAAAATGTATGACACCCGCGCCGGGGAATCTGCTTGATCTTCGCTGACGTGTGCATCAATGGTTAAAATCATCAGATGGCTTCCGATGATTCGTTGGATTTACTTGCCAACGGCTGAAGTGATGTCAAGGTTGCTTGACCTTCGTTGACATGTGCATCAACGGATGAAAATGTGTGATACCCCCGTCGGGGAATGTGTAATTCAACAGATGACAACGCGTGATACCCCCGCCGGGGAATGTGCAACAACAGATGCAAATGCGTGATACCCCCGTTAGGGAATGTGCATCAATGGATTCAAATGTGTGATACCCCCGCCTGGGAATGTGCATCAACGGATGCAAATGCGTGATACCCCCGCCGGGGAATCTGCTTGAGAATGACGACCCCAAACTGACGGCATTGGACCTTTGTACTGTATTGCCGAATGTGATCTACAATTGCTAAGATCAACGGTATAGTATACCCTGTGTTTGGATGAATACCAATGAATAATATGAAAAGCCAAAGTCTGGCCCAGGAAAACCAGGATTTCAGGCTATTATGCTCAATCGCGTAGCGTTTTTATCCCTAATTTGGCCTTTTTGAGAATTCCTTTGAAACTCAAACTGGACCGAGCCAGAGGGGTGGGCCCCACCTAGGGGAGCCACAGGTACACCTACTGCAACCATAGGTGGACCTGCGGCTAGCCGTGGATGTCCTTAAATGTGTTGGTTGCTTTCACAAGTCATTTTTAAGTTGCACCGCGAAGGAAATCTAAGAGCTCTTCTTCAGATATGCTGAGTTCGGGCATCTTTTTGCAAATTTTGTCATCGTACAAGTGTTCTACACTGTCCTGGTAACGTATGCATGTCTTTTTTTTCCAGTTTTTATCCGTCAGAAAATGACTTTTTATATGAAATGAGTTTAAATACAGCAGTGAATATGCATACTCATATGTCCTGATAAAAAATATTCAACATAGTAAATGTTAGTATTAAACCATGTTAAACATAATGATGTGAAAATTTTTGACTTTTGAAACAGTCAAATTGGCAACTTTTTTTTGCTATTTCTTGTCCTATTTGAGGACAAATGAGCAAAGGTGGTAAAGCAAAGTAATCCTGGTAATTAGGCTACCCTTATGGATTGATGACTTTGACTTTTTAATGTGAATAGTATGTATATAACTGTGGACAGGTGTGCTACTAAATGGCCACCTAGTCATGCCTATGTGCATATGGATAATCCTATTGATAGAGGAAACTATGGCAAAAGTTTTTCAAAATGTAGGCATTGGGTAGTCATGCATTTTTTAACTCTACTGTAGGCATATGTTAAAATAATGCATGCATGCATATAGTCATTAAATGAATTTTGAAAAGCATCAGGTTTAGAAAATACCACACCCTTTCTAAGGTAATTTGGAGACTTGTGTCAAGATATTATTGATCCAAATCAGCCGAGCAGTTCCCGCAGGACCACTTCAAGTGTGAGGAGGAGGGCTTCTGAAGTGCCTCAACCCCGTTAAGTTAGACAGCCTCATCGTCTGGCGGAGGCGGTGATTCATCCTATTCGGGTTGATATACCGGATGTCGAGGATGAGGAGGAGGATGTACCGGTAGCGGCTCCAGCTCCTGCTACTCATATTCCCCGTAGGGATTTCCCAGGCATTCAGGTGGCTATCCCATATCTTCTGGGTGATTTGAGTCGCCACCCCTCAGTTTACTTTCATGCAAACGAGGTAACAACTGGATTTGATCTTCCTTGTTCCTATTGAGGAGAAGTAAGGATTTTAACATTGATTAGCATGTGATGTAGGTCCCCAGCTTTACACAGCCTCGAGGGAACTGGTTTAGCATACACTCCTTGTATCTGGCTTTGCATCAAGATTACCGAGGTATAGTGCATGGTTGGGGCTTTGGGGCGTTCTTTTCCATTCTTCCCCACCGTTGTCCCTGGGGTTACCTCAGGGCATTGTCTGAGCGCTGGTTTCACCAGACTCAGTCTCTCCACTTGTTGGATTGTGAGGTAATGATGACGTCGATGGATTGGAGATTTATCACCGGTATGAAGTTTGGAGGGGCGCCAGTGCCATGTACAGCAGATATTACCTCGACTGCCGTCAGTTCCTTGTTGGGAGTTTCGGCTGAGTCACTCAAGGGTAGGATTGTCCGTACGGATCCTTTGAGCGTACATGCTATGAGTGAGCTGTTGAGTGAGCCCATGCCCGCTGATGTGAGAGTCAGGGATCAGATTCTTCGGTGATTGTTCCTGGTTATTATCAGGGATTGTTTCATAGCAGATAACTCTTCTACGGTGTCGTTCGCTTTGATCAGCGCCATGCGGGAGGTGAACCGTATTGGAGAGTAGGATTGGGGTTCCTACACCTTCACCTACTTCCTCAGGAGAATGCGCATGCGTTCGCAGGACTTGACCGAGGCTTGGCTAGAATTTTACCCATTTCTACTGGTGATTATTTCTCTTTTGATTTCCCATGTACAGGTTAAGAGTGTTCATTGACAGCAGATGTTTTGCCTTTATGTTGGCAGTTTTGGGCCTACAAGAGGCTTCCATGTTTGCGTCCTGTGAGCGTGTTAGGTTTAGATACCTATCCATGAGGACGGCGATGGCAACACTCCATTTTGGCGGAGGTTCCTGTACCGGAAGGTTTCATCCATTATCGCTTACAGTTGGAGCTATTGACAGCTGATGTCATCACTTGGGTTCCCTACTCCGGGGAACATTTGACCAATGGGTTTGAGAATGGATTCCCGACTGATATCGAGTACATGATATCTACCCATGGGATTTCTCTCTTCACAGATGGAGGATGGGAGCTCTATTTAGGAGAGCGTGCTATTAGGAGCACCACATGAGAGATTTGTGTATCGATTTTGCCTCCTGCCAGGCGTTATTGGCCTGTGTTGCAGTCACCCACCGCTGACATCCCATTGATGGGTATGGACAGATATGTTTTGTCTGAGGGTTCACATACTCAGGATTCATTCCAACATTGGTGGTCCCCTCGTACCATTGAAGCCCAGACCGATGCCACTCAGTTTATAGGGGATATGGTTCCTGGATCCGTGGTGATGACGGATTGGTTGACCTGTGTCCGAGATCCAACTCATGTGACACAGATTGATCATTTGACATGGCAGTTGGACCGTGCATATTTTTTCATCAGGGACTTGAGTAGAGATCCTTCAGAGGCAGATGCATTTGATCCATCCAGCTCAAGCGCTGGCCCCTCAGGTGACCCATATGGCTTTATCGGTGCAGATCCTCCCTTGTATAGGCCTGACATCCCTGTTGATAAAGATCCAGTGACTTAAGAGGAGTTACATCAGGTAGACAGGATTGATGATGTAGATATTGGCACCATTGTCTTCTTTTGATGGGTATTCTTGTTATCTCTTTTGATAGGCCTCTGTTAGATATTGGGTTGCTGTGTCCCATTCTTGCTATATCTTTTGATAGGCCTCTGTTAGTAGTAGGGCATCTGTGCCCCACTTCCCTATATTTTTAGCTGTACAGAGATGGTGTATCTAGATGATGATGTACTTAGGAATGTATGTATTGTTTTCCATTTCCTACATCATATTGCCATCTATTATCTGTCATGTATGTATCATGTTATGCATATGTATGTATGTACAGAGATATTCAGTATTGACCCTTAGATGGTCTTATGATACGGCCTATACAGATGTCTTCTTTGACAATCAGCCGCATAGATCATACCCTACCAGTGTTGGTAGCTTCCTATTTGAGGTCGTGGTATGATAGTATGTCACCTACAGATAGGGTGACTGTAAATCAGCTATTACAACATTCTTTAACCCTCTTGATGTTTCAAGTTCTCGCAGGCTTTGTGGAGGGTATGCTGGAGCATTGGATATCAGAGAGACAAGTTTTTTAATTTGGTACCTATGAGTTGACTCCTACATTGGAGGGGTACGAGCGGTTGACGACCTTGCCCTTAGACAGACCTTGGGCCCGTATAGCTATCGGAGTAGTAGAGGATGAGATTACATCCGGCCATGTATTACCCTAGCGCTTCCTGATAGACAGATTTGGCTCGGTGGACAGCTACAAATGACATTCTGGGGATTTCACCTCATCAGAGGATCAGTGGCATTTGGCTAGAGTGGATGTACTCGTGATATACGTGGTGGCGTATGTGTACATATCAAGGTATATGGATGAGATGGACATATGTGTCATCATGGCAGTAAGAGCTCTCATGGAGGGTCATACCATTATCCCGATGATCGTGGTGAAGACGTTGAGGTCGGCCATGTTTTGTAGTACCTACCCTACAGGGGTCTTTACAGGCAGTTCGATCATGTTATACGTGTGGTTTATGTCACACTTGAGCCCGATTGGCACTTTCCGTCGACACGGGTACTGTTTTACCCATGATATAGCTATGTCTTAGTCCTTTCAGCCATCGAAGTATACAGACGCTATGTCTTGGTCGGTCTTCTTTGCGGGGATTAGAGACCCATTTGGCATCCTGCCGTGTTCAGGGCTCAACTCACCATATAGCTTCATTTCTCATGCTCTTGGCATGAATTATCTCCCTCTGGCTGGTTTGAGGGGCATGACTACCTACCACCCACTGGCAGTGATGTCATAGTTTGACCAGTTTCAGGACTTTCATCCTTTTGATGGGGCGTTAGATCAGCGTTTAGCTTCTTGCCACTTGTCAGCAGAGGACCAATCCAGGGTTTATGCCTGTTGGGATCAGCGTGAGATAGCTACTTTTTCTGTCAGCCATGCGGGATGTTCACCAGAGTATTCTGCGTGGATGGAGACAGAGACTTCATCGGTTGCGACAGTATCCACAGTGCCGAGTATTAATTCAGTTGGTGGAGAGCCCATGGAGGACGTTTATTTCCACACCGAGGAGGAGCCATTCCCTGGATTGCCAGCTGCTCTTTTAGATTCTCCCAGTACAAGCACTGTCGTGATCCAGCATTCAACAAAGTATTTTGAGCAGAGTCTTCATTTGATGACCTTCGAGAGGGATCAGGCTAGAGCCTTCATGTTGACAACTCTTGATGTAAGAGATGCCGCTCTATTAGAGAGAGACGATGCATTAGCATATAAAGATGCCACTATTAAGGAGTGGGATGAGGCCAGATCATCCAAAGATGTCGTGATAGTTGAGCGAGATGGGGCTATATCTGCCTGGGATGCAGCCATTACAGATAGTACCACAGTGAGGTCCCTTACTATTGGCATGATCGCAGAGATGAACAGGTATATTGAAGAGCACCGTGTCACCATGTAGATGGTTGTAGATCTGTTAGCTCGTGTGGATACCCTTGTTCAGGAGACCACAACGTTACCTCCTTCTGAGAGAGATGCCATGTTGGGCTTGATAGCTCGCATATACACTGATTTGTAGATGGCCTTGTATTTTCTTGCACAAACTAGCTTAGCCATTTTTTCATGTACAGTTCATATTGGATATATCAAACAACATTATATATAGCAGCAAAATATATTTTTGATCACTTCCCTTTTAGTTATGCCTTGTTGATTGCTTGATATTTGCCTGTTTCTTCAGGGCTTGTGATCTAGATGTATTCTGAATTCCTCCTTGATGGATGGACATTGAGTTATCTTAAGATATTTCAGAATGGATCGTTGATCTATGTGTTTTCCTATCATTTTTGGTGTCTTGGGACTGGTTTCTGTATGGAGATGTCGAGAGGAGTGTGACTTTCCTCTCCGAGATTAACCGCACCACAGATGGTTACCAGTACTCATATTTAGGAGGAGCCCAGTTAGTTCCATCTTTTATGGATTGGTGTTTCTCTTTGAGGAACAACCGCAGCTTAGATGGGCGCCGATCCTCCCATTTAAGGGGGAGGTCAGGTAGTTCCATCCCTTTGGTCTGAAGCCGATGAAATGTGACTGATTAAAGGTTGATCCCAGTACCGCTGACAAGTGTTTGTGTTTCGATAGGGGGTTGGACCAAACCATGATTGGCTGCCTATGTACTCCTGTTGACTAGGAGATCAGGTCTGCGTAGTTCAAACTCGGTGTAAGAGGTTCAACGCTGTATGTGGCAAAAAGGGTGTATAGATATTTTTATTGTTTTTGTGTTTGTAAGGAAAAGGGTGTAGAAATATTTTTGTTGTTTTTATTTTATTATGATCGGACCATATAAAATATGGTTGCCTACGTACTCCTATGTATCAAGGAGATCAGGTCGGCGTAGTTTGCCACATGTTCACGACGGTTTGCAGCCAATGAAAAATTTGATCCCATATTCAGGACAAACTGCGTGTGAGAAAGTTTAATCCTATGTATAAGACAAACTGCGGGTGTGAAAAGTCTTATCCCTAGTGGGGTAAAACTGCGGGTGTGAAAGGTTTAATCCATGGTGGGATAACCAGAGTAAAGTAAAGGTTCAAAACCAAGTGAAGAGAAGGATCTAGCGATCCGAAACTAGGCTATTGGTTAGAACATGTTTGTTTGTCCCTGATTGGGCAGATGAGTGTGAAAAGAAGTTGTATGTAGTGAAGGGTTAGAAAACTTGAAATGACGGGGGATCTGATGATCCAAAACTAGGATGTTTGCATGATGGTAACCTCATACATAGTACCGTTTCACGGTGTCTGCGTTGATAAGCTGTGAAAATTCATCGCCATCCATTTCCTGTAATCTGAGAACACCTCCTTGAGAATAAACGGGCCTTCCCATTTTGGGACAAATTTTCCCTTGGATTGATCTTGGTTGTCAATGATCTTTTTCAAAACCATGTCATGTTGTTTAAACAATGTGGCCGGACTTTTCTGTTGTAGGACCTGGCGATCCTTTGTTGATATAACTGACCGTGGAAGATAGCAGCGGTACGCCTTTCGTCTATTAGAGATAATTGGTGATACCTATCTTGTATCCACTGGTCTTCATCCAGCTGAGTGTCTATCAACACTCTAAGGGATTCCATTTCCACTTCTATGGGGAGCATTGCTTCCATCCCATAGGTTAATGTATAGGGGATTGCCCTAGTAGAAGTGCGCATTGATGTTCTATAGGCTAACAAAGTTAGAGGCAATAAATCAGGCCACCTTTTGTGGTTGGTGGACATCTTTTGTATGATCTTCTTGATGTTTTTGTTAGCCGCTTCAACATCACAATTAATCTTTGGACAGTAGATGACGAAGTTGAGATGTTTGATGTGGAATTTACTGCACAACTCCTTCATCATTTTGTTGTTGAGGTTCTTAGCATTATCTGATAGAATTACCTCTGGTTGTCCATATTGACAAATGACATTGTTTCTGATGAAAGCAATGATGACTTCTTTGGTAACCCTGGGGAAGGTGGCTGCTTCTACCCACTTGGTGAAGATAAACCGATGCCCATTACTGACTTTGGGCTCGATGGGCCCGATCACGTCCATTCCCCACATTAAGAAGGGCCAAGGCAAACACATATTTAGGAGCTCCCTCGGAGGGGCATGGATAGCATTCCCATGAATTTGGCACTGATAACATCTCCTGACGTAGTCTGTACAATCGGCCTTGAGATAGAGAGCCAGTAATGCCCTGTTCCGAGGATTATCTTAACAAGTAGGGGGCCGCTCATGTGTGGGCCACATACTCCACCATGGATCTCATCCTTGAGCCTCTGAGCTTGGTCCTTGTCCAGACATCTGACGAGACCAAATCCTGTATCTGTTTTGTAGAGTGCATCTCTGCTCAGGTAGAATTTCATAGCTAGTCAATGGATCCACCTTCTTTCAGTCGGGCTCGCCTCAGCGGGTGTAGATCCATCTTGTAAGTACTCCTTGATATGCTGATACCAAAGGTGTTGGATGGGATGTAGCTCATCCGATACTTCTCCAATATAATTCCCATAGGCTGGAGCCTTTTGTTGGGAAAATGTGAGGGTTGGCATGTCTTCCTTGTCGTGTATGTTGAACAAGGAGGCCAAGGTAGCTAGTGCATCCGCAAAATCATTCCTATCCCGAGGAATGTGGAGGAAGGATATTTCTTCAAACTGCAAAGCCATCTATAAAACCTGTCTATGGTAAGGCAGCAGATGTAGACCTTTGGTGTGATAGATTCATGTGGTTTGTCTGATTACCAACTCAGAATCTCCAAAGAAAGTTATCCATCTGATACCCATTGTTTGGGTAATTTTTTGCCCTATGATACAACCTTCATACTCAGCTGTGTTGTTGGTGTTGGCAAACTGTAATTTGACGGCAACGGGATGTTGCTCCCCCGTAACGGATACTAGAACTACTCCGGCCTAGAACCTTTCATGTTTATAGCTCTATTAAAATACATTTTCCATGCTTGGCGTGCATCGTACTGATGGTGTTGCTGAACTGCCGTTACCCCTTCATCGGGAAAGTTTGTTTCCAAGGTGCGGTGGCCAGTTGATCCGCAATTCCTTGTCCTTTAACGGACTTTTGCGTCTCGTAGACGATGTCAAATTGTGGTAGGATCAACTGCCATCTGGACAGTCGGCAGTTTAGCAAGGGTTTACTGAACACGTACTTGAGAGGATCCATGCGAGATATAAGATGGGTTGTGTGACCATGGAGGTAATGTTGTAACCTCGTGGAAGCCCATGCTAAATCACAACAAGTCTTCTCAATCAGAGTGTACTTGTGTTCACTGCTGCTGAATCTTTTGCGGAGGTAGTAGATAGCTTGCTCTTGGCCTCTATCATCTTTCTGTCCCAGCATGCAGTCTATGACATTGTCACTTATGGATAGGTACATGAACAGGGGAACATCATCCCTGGGTGGTACCAAGACGGGAGCTTTGACTAGCTGCTCTTTGATTATAGGGAAGGCCTTTTGGCACTCATCATTCCATTTCATGGAGGTGTTCTTCCTTAACAACTTGAAAATAAGCTCACAGGTTGCTGTGATTTGGGAGATGAACCTGCTAATGAAGTTGATTCTTCCCAAAAATCCTCGTATTTCCTTCTCTGTCTAAGGAATGGGCATGTTCGTGATGGTCTGGATTTTGGTGGGACCCTGCTCAATCCCCTTGTGGCTGACTAGGAATCCTAGAAACTTACCTGATTTAACGCCAAAGGCGCACTTGGCTGGATTCAACTTCAAGTTGTACTTACGTAACCTGTTGAAGAGCTTTTTGAGATGGTCTAGGTGGTCTTCCTCCCTCCGGGACCTGACAATGATGTCATCCACATAAATCTCTATCTCCTTATGCATTAAATAGTGGAAAAGAGCCATCATGGCTCGCTGGTAGGTAGCTCCAGCATTGATGAGGCTGAATGACAACCGTCTATAATAAAGGGTTCCTCAAGGCGCGATGAATGCAGTTTTCTCACGATCCTCCTCAGCAACCATAATTTGATGGTACCCCGCGAAGCAGTCAGCAAAGGAGTACATGTCGTATTGTGTAGTATTGTCAATGAGAATGTGGATAAATGGCACGGGAAAGCTATCTTTAAGGCAAGCTTTATTCAGATCTCAGTATTCCACACAAAATCGCACCTTTCCTCCTGGTTTAGGCACATGGACTATGTTTGATATCCATTCAAGGTATGTAGAACATTGATGATGCCTGCTTGAAATTGTTTCACAATTTCCTCTTTAACCTTTAAACTCCAGTCAGGTTATAATCGCCTGAGCTTCTGCCTGACTGGCTTGAATCCCTCTTTGATAGGGAGGTGATGAATGACAATGTCAGTGGATAATCCCACCATGTCTTCATGAGACCATGCAAACACATCCTGGAATTGGGTTAATAGTGTAACCATGTCATTCATTTGGTTTGGAGTGAGGTCTGTACCAATCTGGATTAGTTTAGGGCTTTCTAAAGTTCTAAGATTGAATGAAGTGGTTTGATAAAGGTTAGCTTTGGGTTTGTCTTTGACCCATTCTTCGATCTCTTAAGGTATCTCAATGTCCTCTTCTATTTCCATCAAGTCTGAGTCCAACTTTTCATCAAAGTTACAATCCTTGTGGAGAAAAGGCACCTTATCAGCAAGTATATGCACATCTAAATTCAGAGTCCTGAAACAAAATATGCTTTCACTTAATATATCTGAAACTATTCAATCATACAAACTGTTAGCATGTACTGACAAAACAACTGCTAATACTATACAGAAAAGTAAGCAGTTATTATTATCTACAGGGTAGAAGGAGTTTCTGCCCATGATGGAGGGTGAAGTCCTGATGGACTGCAGTGATGGAGGGGCTGTCATAGTCCTCCTTCTCCCGAATGATGACCATTACGTCTGGGCAATCATCGTATGGGGTGTATCTATTTGTATGTTCATCATAGACAATGATGCGTATGTTTGACATCATCCGGGCGATGTCCTATTTACGTCTCCGTTCCTCTTCTTCCACTATGGGATCTGAAACTAGGACTTCTTTTCCCTTTACCAATATCGGCTTGGGAAATAATATGGCCATTACATGGGCTGACACCTTTATCGGAGACCGTATAGGCTCAGGAACTGTAGGTGGAGATAATCGCCGTGTGGATGAAGCTGAAGGAATCTATTTGTGCTTATGAGGATTCCTGCGACTGGAACTAGCAGTATAGCCTAGTCCGGTTGTCCCTATTTGACTGTGACATTGATGGGACGCTTGATGCCCTGATTGTCTTTGCCCAACCCCTATCTAGGTTGATATCCCAACAACATCACTTCGTGGTTAGACGACATTACTTCGGCAGAAATTTGGGGTATGAGAGGTGGCGCCCCAATAGGATGGTAGTGAGTTTTGCTCACCTCCAGGGCATGAAAACTAACTGGCTCAACTTCTAAATTGAAGCTGATGAGTGGTGATAAGTAGGTTTTTGGATATAAATTCACTAGAAGTATGCTCATCTCAAGTATATTTTACTATATTTTTGTGCCTTTTATGTTTGTTTAGCATTTCTTGTAGTTGAACTCCTAAAGCAAGGAAAGACGTGGATGAGCATGGTGACACGAGCTAACAAGGACTATACATGATGGACATGGGTAGATAAGGAACTAATGCAATGGATGAGCATTACGCAAAAAAGGAAAGATGAAGGACAAACAAAGGAACAACAAACAGCAGCAGCAACAAAACATTAGAGGATAGGAAACAGAAGCAGCGCGGCCGCACTGCTAAACAAGCCAGATCTCGTGCGGCCGCACTACTTGCCTACAGAAGCTAAAATTGCACCTACGCGCGGCCGCGCCTAAAACAAGAAGGAAACTCGCGCGCCCGTGCCACATCTTCGACATACATACTCATCGCGCGCCCGCGTCGGAGCCCGCGCCCGCGCCGGAGCCCGCGCCCGCGCCGGAGCCCGCGCCCGCGCCGGAGCCCGCGCCCGCGCCGGAGCCCGCGTCCGCACCCGTTTTGTACTAGGACCACGTGCAGCCGCGCGAGTCCTCTGCATTCTGTTTGTTAACTTATTTTTAATTTAAATTTTGAGCGCTTGATCTTATCTGAACAATATTGGCTGGTGCCAGAGACGTGAAGAAGGGAGTTTTATGAGTTTTTCGTATTATTCATTAGGGTTTTAAGGTATTGGCTATTCTAGGGAGAAAGTTTAGAGCACTGATCAGTACAATTGCTCTTCTATTATTCTAGATTATTAAATAAAGTGTAGTATTATTCCCTGGAGATTATTGTTGATTTGGAACAACACATTGGAACATATTCTACAATTGGGTTTAATCATTTCTCTTTCATCTCTTATTTGTATTATTTGATCTTATGGGTTACTTCAATCCCATAATGGCTTTTGGTTCAGAAATGAACTAAACTCCAATATGGGATTCTAATGGATTTTGATATGTAGTCTATACTTAAATGCCTGATTGTTTGATTGTATATTTATCATCGGATTATCTATTATGATTGAGCGTAATGAATGAATGATTGATCACCATTTATCTTATATACTTACACTACTACAAAACAGTAAATAGACAACACTTAAACCACAAAGTTTTTTATAAAAACGTTGTGGTATTTTTTTTACAACGTTTTTAAAAAAAACGTTGTAGATATATATGCGAAAACGTTATCTATTTAAAAGGAATTTTTTTTGTTTTAACTATATAACGTTTTTTTTAAAAACGTTGTCTATCTACAAAAACACGGAGCAAAAAAAAAAGACGTGAGACACGGAGCAAAATCGGCTACCACTGTATTCTTATTCCTAGAAGCTATTCTTTCTTCTAAGTCCCTAAACCCCCATTCAGCAGATTCAGATCTTCGTCAAAAACCCACTTCTCGCAAGCCGCCTCATCGGAAGGTGAGGAAACCCGGCCTTCCTCCTTCCGGAGTTCGATTGAAGAGGGACGAAATTACCGTGGGTAAGCGAAAAACCTTCTAGAATTAAGGTATTGAGATTTCCGGAGTTCTTTGGACTGCTCACAGTGGGAGAACCTTCTAGAATTAAGGTATTGAGATTTCCTATACTTTTACTATCAGATCGAGTTTGTTACTTTGAATTGAAATCATTTCAGGTATGGATTAAGGTGTTATTTTACTGTTTTTCCTTTAAATAAATTGTTTTTCTGATGATACTGATAATTTTGGACGAAAGAGGTGATGGGTCCGCCACCGCTGGTAGATCCTTGTGGTGGTGAATCAGCGGCAGGCGATACTGCGAGATCTCTTTCGACACTATTTTTGAACAAAACACACCAGTTAGTGGAGGACTGCACGGTGGACGACGTAATCTCGTGGAACGAAGACGGATCTACGTTTATAGTATGGAATCCAGCAGAATTTGCAAGTGATTTGCTTCCGAAGTATTTTAAGCATAATAATTTTTCCAGTTTTGTTCGACAACTTAACACCTATGTAAGCCTTATGGATTTTTCTAGCATCAATTTTCTTCTTCTTAATTTGAATGATTTAATTGCTAATTTGTCAAATCGATAGGGATTCTGCAAGGTTGATAATTTGTCAAATTGATAGGGTTGTGGGTCTGAAACTTTGAAATAATTGATCTCATCTACTGTATGTATACATGATTTTTGATTTTCTGGCACATTTCAATAGAGTTTGCCAACTTATTAAAAAAAGTCTGTATGTTGAGTGAGACTTACAGCATAGGGTATGCTTGAGGATTACCTTGTTGGTTGATGAATATGATTGATGAACTTGGGTTCTTGTTTCAAAATTTATTTCCTGCTGTGTTAGAGAACACAAATTTTATTATTTACTATTGTTTTTGGCTTCTTGCAGTAAGCATGTCTACGTTATCGGGGCCGAGCGCTGTACGTGGAAGTTTTATGAGTTCCACAAAACTATGAGGGAATGAGGTCTAGTTCGTCTTTTTACGGGTCTTGAGGATGTAAGTTGACTCTATGGACTTTTTTGTTAGTTCAAAATTGTCTTTATTTATAAAATAGATGACATATGATCCTTAACTTGTTCCTTGTGTAATGTATGTGTATCTTAATCTATGTTGCTTTAGTAGCTGTTTTTCTTATGCTTCATCCTTTGGTTCAAAGTTGTAAATTGAGGACATACTTTTCTTTTGGACAATTTTAATTGAGGACAGACTTGTTGATCATAAACTTGGAGACTTGTCTTTTCTTTTATTTAATCTTTTTCTTCCTGTAAAATTCAAAACTTAATTAGGTTCCACTTTTAAGTAGTTCTAGGTCCTAGCCTCTTGATGTTAAACAACTTTGAATAATAATAAAACTACAAGAATCTGCTCGACTTTGTTATCTTTATCCCGATGGTTGGCTGCTTCGTGCTGTTATTTGGCTCAAATCTGTTTATGCAGGTCATTCGTATGGTCCAAACTATAGTTAAAAAGTTGTTTTTTTCTGTTTTTGTTTACAAGCAGTAAGCAGATAGGGTCTTTTATCTGTGTAAACCTAATGAGCATAATTATTTATGTGAAGCTTATTCTTCTGAAAGGTTTTCTGCTTTAGGTGGAATTAATTGATACTACACAGTTTTGTTAGGATCTATTTATAAATATTCTGGATTGTTCAATTATTTAGTGCATTTTTTTGCACTCATTGTGTGTTCTATAGCTATATAATGTTATTCTGGACTTTCTTATCAAAGGCATCTATCTAATCCTATAATGAATGTTTTGGTGATGAATGTTGCACTCATTGTGTGTTCTATAATTTTTGCCATATAATCTTTGGCTCTCTATAATCTTTGGCTCTCTATAGCCATATAATCTTTGGACTCGGGAGATGGTGTGAGCCACGCTGTCCCCATCTATGAAGGGTACGTCCTCCTTTTCTTTTGGCTTGACTTTCTCAATATTTAATTCTTACAAGTCCCCTTAATTTTGTCTCAAAAATGGAAGTATTGATATCTGCCACTTGAGATCCAGAAATTATTATTGGTGTTCCAGATTTCTTACTATCTGATAATAACGGTTGCCAACAGTGTTTGACAATTTCAGTGCAAATGTGGTCATTAATGGAGCCACTGTTAATCTGGGCTTGTGGGACACTGCTGGTAATTTTTTTTATATCTCATTGCAATCTCGATGTAATATGGTTACATGTTGAAGTACATATACATATGTTTTAGTGGGCCTGAAATGATTATTTTTTGAAATAGGACAGGAGGATTACAATAGGTTAAGACCTTTGAGTTATCAGGTTGGCAGTCAGATTCCTTCTGGTGGATCCAGAGAAGTTGATACTACAAGGTTTGTAATAATTTTTTTTGTTCTTTTGGAACTTGTATTCATTGTGAAGACTTAACTAAGTTGTTGTCAAGTAATAGGTTATGTATCTAAGGGAAATGAAAACTCAAAGTGTTTAGTCACAACTTTACCGGTCATGAATTTCACGCGTAAAATATTATTTCAACTCTAATAGTGGTAGTTTAGATTTAGGATATTTAATTCAAACTTGATCCATTTGAAAGCAATAAGATTTTCTTTCAAAGTTACCTTGTTTTGCTCCTAGTTTCATTTACATGAACGTGTAATTTCACGTTATTCCAAATAGTCACACATGTGGCAGTTTTCTATAACGGTTCAACTTAAAATTTGTTGTACAACAGCTGACAATGCAGCTCGAAAGAGCATGGTTGATCCAACACGAATGATATCTAACATACATCGTAGCATTACCAAGTTACAAATTTGTCAACTTTGTTCTTAAAACAGACTTTGCCTAATTTCTGTTATGTATGCTGTCAAGTGTGGTAAATTGGTTTCCAGTAATATAGGGAACGAGGAGACCCCCAGCAGGGAGATCTAATTTTTGAAATTTCATATATATATATATATATATATATATATATCTCCCGACTTAGCAAGTTAAACTAGAGGTTTTGCCTAAACTGTGTTAATAGAGGCTGTGCTGATACATTGCAGGGTTGTGTAGTTTTTAATTCCATGATAAAGTAGCTGATAATCCATCCAGGTGACACCAAGATATTGCCCAGATAAGCATCTCTACTTGCTATATTACTTATGTCACTAATGATTGAAGTTGAGGGAACAGGTAAAGATTATAGAAGTTGGATGTCACCAAACCAGTTTAATTTTTTGCAAGTTGTCACAAACTGATACATTAGCGAACAAGTTCATGTTGCAAAACAGATCTATCTGGTGCAAACTACTGGCATGTGTAGCAGTTGGACATATGCACAATAGTCTGTCAGTTGGACATATGTTAATAAATACTTTTTATGTTTAAATATGAAAGCTTTAAGGGTTATTATTAGCATATTTGGTAAAATAGACTGTAATTTATTGCAGTAACTTGACACAGGCTCTTGGGCAGACAGCAGACTGGTTCAGAAGAGCCTTAGCTGTTGAATGTGTAAGAGGGAACTTGCAGTTAAGTGGGTATTCTGCATGTGGACAAGACAAGACGGAGGTGTACAGCTTCCACGGGGCTTCTGAAATTATATGGCGGAAGGTATTTTTGTTCTTAGTAGGCAGATTATGATTTTGTTTAAGTTGATTCTATATCACTCTTAAAATAGAATATATCTCTATTATCATTCTGGAAATTTAACAACTGTTTTATTTGCAGAACCTAGCATATTTAGAATCTCTTTCTTGAGTTATGCAAGTCAGTATATTTGAAGTAATTGGGCTTTCTGATTGTTGCAGATTCTAGAAGCTCTAACGTTACCAACATTGCCGAGAAGTACTCCATAGCTTCCAGAATTTCAGGTAAATTTTAGTTTGAGTAGATATTATTGAGAAAAATATACAACAATTAGGAAAACATAAAATGAATAAATGGACCTTGTGCAGGAATTTCACTTGGAAACAATGGTGTTGCTTCCTTGCTGCAGAAGAACTTCTGGCTGAGAGCAAGAAGGCCTATTTAAGCTTTAAGAAAATTTCTGATGTGGCCTATACAAGTTCTCATATTGTCTTCTGCTTGACTGCCTAAAATCTTGCCATGTTGATACAACCCCAGATTGCCTTTGTTTACTAAACTAGGCTACAAAGAAAAAAAAACTATTTTAATTCTTTGTTATGTTATTGCAGGCAGTGGAAGAATCTCTTAGGAGTGTTAATCTTTTCAATGGAGGAGTTGCTGACAAGCAGGCTGGAAAGTACAGTGGAGGTATGAAGAGGAAGTTCAGTGTTGCCATATCACTAATTGAAGAGGAGGTTCAGTGTTGCCATATCACTAATTTAGTTTCACTTGTATTTTTTAATTCATGTTATTTCATAATCAATGCTTGAGACATTTGAAACTGTAAACAAATGGTATTATTGGGATGTATTTTGAATGGTTGATACATTTTGGTTTTAAATTTAAATGAGAATTTAGACCTTTTAGTTATATATCATGGCATTGCAGGTGCATTGGTAATATAGGTGAACCACAATATTTTTTTTTCTTTTTTTTTCTTTATCTACAACATTTTAAAAATGTTTTATAAATTGGTTAAAAACGTTGTCTGATATACTAAACTACAACGTTTCTATTCAGAAAACGTTGTGTAATCATACCTACTACAACGTTTTTAAGCATCTGTTAATTTTTGAAAAACAAATCTACAACGTTTTTTTCCTAAAAAACGTATTGTATTGTGCTTAACTACAACGTTTTTAAAACGTTGTGTAAGGGTGTCAAATGACACCCTTAACCACGACGTTTTTCTGACTGAAACCACAACGTTTTTTTCGCGTTGTCTCTTTACCGTTTTCTAGTAGTGTTAGATGGATTTGAAAAATGAAATATGAGTATGGATATAATCATAATAGCATACATTTATGAGGCTGAGTTGTTTAGCTTTGTAATTCGTGAACCGGATAGAAATATACTGTTTCACCGCCTGTAGTAATGTAAGAGCTTGTGCTTTAATTCATTATTGCTACAATTTCACATAGACATATAGTGATGTTGGTAATAGTGTTGATTACATGATTTCTATCATATGTGGAGGTTATGTAAATAGGTCATAAGCCATTGAAAAATGGTTATGTCTACTTTTGTGCTCTTGGCTAATTTTTCATGATGAATATATAAGCTTTACATGATGGTAATAGCTAGATGAAATATTAAATGAAGTTAGAATCTCATTCTTTCCAAATTTGATTACATTAAATTAGTATTGTGTTTTTAATTATTAATTGAGTTTAGAATTACTTACCATTGTGAATTATTCGTTTAAGCATATAGAAATAGTGAAATAGTTGATGTATGATAATTAAGATTTAAAACCTTTCTCCGTGGATCGATATTTTTCTTACACTGTACTACTTGTTGACCCATGTATGCTTGCATGAGTTAGAGTCCTTTTGTTAAAACTAAAAAGAAGGCAACAAGTTTTTGGCACCGTTGCTGGGGAAAGGCATTTAATTTTATTATTATCATCAATTTTAAGCTAAATTTGTATGACTTAGACAATTCTAATCTTATCTTATTTCTATTTTTGTTTTTGTTTTTGTTTCAGGTACTTGTATATATTTTATGCACATGTGGTCATCCAATTCCGAGTTAACACCTGCACAAAACAACATCAACGGCAGAGGTTGGAAATCGAGAGCGCGTAGAAATATAAAAGCAGAGTTAGTGACCACAACATCTAATATTGCAGCAACAGAACAAAGAGAAGAGCCAAGAGAGGAGCACAGAGCATTAAGAGATTATTCAATGCCGAACATCAATGGATTACAATCATGTATAGTCAGCCCAGCTATAGCAGCCAACACTTTCGAGATAAAGTCGGACACTATTCAAATGGTGCAGAATTCGATACAGTTTGGGGGTGCTGCTATAGATGATCCGAATGAGCATTTATTGAGTTTCATTGAAATATATGACAGCTTCAGGTACAATGGGGTGACAGAGGATTCAATCAGACTTAGGCTATTTCCATTTTTGCTACAGGATAATGCAAGAAGTTCATTTCACTCTTTACCTTCAGGATCTATTACAACATGGGAGGAAGTGTCCACACCATGGTATGCCGGATTGGATGGTGATAAATACATTCTATAATGGATTGGGATGGCAGTCAAGGCCAATTGTAGATGCAGCTGCAGGAGGAGCTTTATGGGCGAAGAGCTATGGAGAGGCCTATAATCTTATTGAGACGATGTCAACTAATGATTTCCATAATCCTACAGGCAGAATGCCACAACCCAAGGTTGCAGGTTTGTTAGAAGTGGATGCTATCACTCAGTTGTCAGCACAGATGGCATCCATGGCAAAGAAGATTGACTCTTTGGCGGAAACCAAGGCGAAGACAATTGCTTTCATGTGTGAGATTTGTGCAGGGTCACATGCCACTGACCAATGTGCTATCAGTTTAGAGTTTGTACAGTATGTGAGCAACTACCAGAAGAATCAAGGTCAATTTCAGAATACATACAACTTCAACAACCGCAACCATCCAAATTTCAGTTGGTCAAATAATTAAAGCAATCAACAAAGTCAATTTCAACCACAAAATCAATTTCAGGCACAACCATCTCAGCAGTAGTTTACACCAAGACCACCTTACCCACCTGGATTTTCTCAGCAACAACAACATCATCCACCACCTGCACCTCAGTAAGAGAAGAAGTCAGAGATGGAGGAGATGATGATGAAGTATATGGAAAATACCGAGGTGATGATCAAAAGCCAAGCAGTGGCTATCAAAAACTTGGAAACTCAAATGGGTCAGATGGCTAGCATGCTTAACAACAGGCCTCAGGGTTCATTGCCAAATACCACAAAGGCTAATCCAAGAAGGGAAGGGTGTTAGGTTTGTAATATTCATGAACGCAATAAAATTGCACAAAATAAGCAGAAACGTGGAAAATCAGAGTTTTAAAATTTTACAAACCTTATACCCGGATCATCATTTATGCACAATTATTAATTAAATGAAAAAGAAAGAACAAGAATCATACCCTTGAAGATCTGAGCTTCCTCAGGTACAAGTTCACCTCCAATCCTTTTCGCGTTCAACTTGAATCCACTGGGTTTGGTTCCTTCCTTTAATCAACGTTAGCCACCCAAGTGTTTGGCCTCTAGAGGTGATCCACCAAGGAAGAACAAAAATTCAAGAAGATGGGTATTAGACAAAACTCTAGTTTTTCTATCTCATAGAAAAAGAGCATACTCTCCAACTATTGGAATTATGTCTGTTGTGAAAAAGTCAACAACAACTCTCACCCATAATAAGACTCCTCTTATTTATAGATGTGGGCAACCCTACTTAACAATTAAGGAATTGAGTTTTATTTTAATTAATTAAAATCTCTTAATTAATTAGGCTCCCAATCATATTCGGAATAAATGAGAGTACTATTATTAATTAATTCCCAAACTCCTTTAGGAATTAAATAATAATAATAATAAGACTCCTCTTATTAATTTATATTTAATATTCCCAAAATATTATGTAAGACCCCGAATTTTATGAAATAAAAGTATTCAATTTTTCTTATAATTACTATTCAGTAAATGGTTAAATTGATAAAAATTTAAAGTTATGAGTGAAATATGATTTTTTTTCAAAATAAGCAAGTGGTTATAAAATAATCATTGTTGTCGGGGAATATTCGTTTGGTCGTGGAATATTCTTTCTGTCGGGGAATATTCGTACGACGGCGCAGCCATTTGTGGGCCCCATAACAGAATAACTGTCGGGTGAAGAAAATGACAAATTTGAGTTTTTACAAATAACGGCGTAGTTGTTACCGTTAATACTGTTGGAATACCCGGTGGTTAAAATACAGTAATACGCGTTATTGCACAGTAGCACACGGTATTGCATAGTATTTTTGAAATTATTGATTCTTACGTAAGAAGGCACTACTCAATAATTGTTACAGTAATTACTGTTCAATATTTTATTTTATTGATTCAATAATTGCTACGTTAAAATTTTGTATTATTGTTGTTCAATAATTGTTGCTGCACAGTATTTCCCATTATCAGATCAATAATTCATATTATTTGAATAGTATTATTAGATAGCATTATTGGCAATGTCTATAAAGTTCTGTCTAAGGAGAGGTTTGGTCATCTAATTGCGCGCCAGTAAGGAGAAATCCTTATTGAAAAGCCCCCTCTTTCCTAGGAACGGCCTGGTTGTCATAAATGTGATTCTGTAATATTATTTGTGAATAATTAATTATTGATTCATATGATAAGAAAATATTTATTTTATGTGGATATAAATGAGGGATATATTTTTGTGGTTAAAAAATGAAGGAGTTAATGTTGAGATTTTTATCCGTATTTTTGTCGGAATGGAGGTATTAAAAATCAGGGTTTTTGAGATATTTTGCGGGGGTTATAATTTTTAATCCGACCGTTGGATCGTGGTAATTTTTGGATATGTTATACATATATAAGTTGAGTATATGCCCACAAATTTTGAACCGTTAAAAATGAACGTATGATTTATTATGAATTTTACGAGATGACTGGTTTAGAAATTGTTGAATTTTCGGAGTTTATCATTTTGGTGGAAAATTCTAGAATTGGTGGGCCCCACTTGTGGTTGGTGAAGAAATGTGCTGAATTATATTTCAAATGTGGTGGGTGGGAATAGTAGCAGGTAAAGCCATCAGGTTGTAGGTCAAACCTACCAAAATTTTCCTATAAATAGAGGGCTAAGTTAGAATTAAAAATCACACCAGAAACATAAGCTTTCTCTCTTTCTCTCTCTATATTATGAAGCATATTTTGTGAGTTTTTAGATACTTGGTGAGTTGCTATTCATCAGTGCAAGTTTTCTTCAGCATCATATCCGATATCCAGTCAGAAGTACTGCTCTTTTGAGGTAAGGGATTGTAAGGGATAGTAATGGATTTTAAGGGTTGTTATGATTTTCAGTTTCGTAATTTTTCTGATCTTCAAAAATTCTGGAAAAATTTAAAATGATATTTTGATGAGTTTTCTTGATTGTGTCCAAAAATGGTGATTTTTGGATGTATAGATTGAGAGTTATGAATTTTATTAGAAAAGACTATTTTAAAAGTAACCGCTTATAATTCTTTGTGGTTAACTCCAAAATTGATGAAATTTTTATTGGGAGTACATGTGTATGATAGAAGTATACTCTGTAAATTTCAGAATTTTTGGACAAAAGTATAATTTTTGATAAATGTCTAAATATTCGGTGGTTTTGGCCATATGAAAAATAGTAAATGAGTTTTAAAAATTCTGAGAAAAATATATGTTCAATATTGGACTATATTATGCTAAATCCCAGAAAAGAAATATTTTTAGAACTGATTTGATATTTTTCATAAAAATGGTCTAGTTATGAGTAAATGAATTAAATATGTTTTATGAAGAAAGAAAATTAGAAAATAGGATTTTATGGCTTGAGAATCCTATATGAGGTATATGCAGATTTTTGATGAGGGTTTTGGTTATTGATGATGAAATTATAAGAGTTGGCATTTTATGATGATTAAATGCATTAATTAGTAAAGTGTAAACAATTAAAATAAATTATTTATAAATTTAAGTAATGTTATTCTTTCAATATCATTATACCGAAATATTGGTATGAATTTTATTGTAGAATTTCTATCTTTTGTGTCGGGATTACTATTCATGAGTTACGAATATTACTCTTGAGATTAAAACTATATGTTGATCATATTATTTTTATCATCATATATAACATTTTTATAACCCTGATGTTGAAATTCTCTTTCACTGGAGTGTAAAGATGGGTAGATTATTGGTATGATCATGACTAGGGTTCTCTTTGGCCTGTAGTGCAAAGTTGAATTGTGACTGGTATGATCATGACCATTGAATTTATAATTGAATATCTTAAGCTTAAGTGCAAAGGTGAATTGATCAACATGGTTATAATTATTGTTTATATAAATTCTGAAATGATTATATATTTCTTTGAGATACGAATATATTTGGCCTGTAGTGCAAATATGAATTGTTGATGAATATCTTTGGCATGTAGTGCAAAGATGGTCTGTTGATGAATATCTTTGGCCTGTAGTGCAAAGATGAACTGTTGTTGAATATCTTTGGCCCGTAGTGCAAAGATGGTTTGTTGATGAATATCTTTGGCCCGTAGTGCAAAGATGAATTTGTTAGTATGATTATAAACAGGAACTGTGATTTGGTATAACCATGATCTTTGATGTTTCAGGTAAAGACAGGTGATGAAAATATTCTTCGTCCTGGGTGCGAAGAAAAATTTATAGTCACAATTATGATTATGAGTTATTCATATGATTGTGGAAAGGAACTGTTGAGTGATGTTACATGGATAAAATATTGTTGGTGGATTTTTAACATGGAGAAGATAATAGACTTTATAGTCTATTTGACTCTTCTAATGGATTGCTCGTTCCGCTGCAACTATGGTTGAAATTTTTATCATTTACCATATGTTCTAAATCTCTGATTTATTGTTGATGAAGGCTATTGATAATTGAATTATCTTTAGTCATGATATTCTTTACTGAGCTAGTTGTGCTCACCCTTTTGCTTCACAATTCCTTTCAGGTAATAAGAGTGTAGCTGGGTCGAGCGGGGGTAACAAGGGAATAGAACGGTGGTCATCATTTAGTAGTTATATTTGGTGAAGAAAATAGGGTGAGGCGAACCCAACGTTGGAACGGTGTTTTGTTACTATCATACAAGATGTCTAATGACATACAACCTCGTGTCATCATAAGACAGGGTTGTGCTCATCCACTTGCTGAGTATATCTATGGGCACTACCTATATAATCTTGGTGTTTGTTTGAAGTATAATTCTCAATTAGAGACAGTGGAGATAATGATAAGTCAAGAGAAGACTCACCATTGGAAAGAATATGATAGTAATCTTCTCGTTTTTTTTTTTGGGTCTATTGGGTCAACCAAGGATAATTCTGTGGCCATATGATATCTATCATAATCTAGATGCGTGGCCTCCCATGTACGAAGGTTTCCTTGAGCACTTCCCAAAGATTCTAATTTCTAAAACAGTTTTTGACTATACCTTTATGTAAGGTGTTATTGTGAGGTGATGTCCACGGTTGGAACATGAGTCACATTTGGTATATATTTGTATCCAAACTCACAGCATATGTGTTGTTGTATTTTGCACGATAATTGTTGTAATAAAGTTGTAGTTGTTTTCTGTACCATGTATTTGGCGACTCAGAATAGGTTGGATGGAATGAACCTATTTTGGGGTTGTCACAGTTGGTATCAGAGCTATAAGTAAAGAGCCCCGAGCCTCTCGCTGGTGACATCCTGTTGATGGGGAATGCACCGAAGCCAGACTCTCCGTAGGGGACGCCGTTCTGCGGTGGCAAGCTGATAGGTACCCTTATGAGGTGCTGACACATGATGGTGTCCAGTGTCACAGGTGGTATCAGAGCTTAGGGATATGATCTCTGGCGGAGATCGGGAAATACAACTAGGAGGAGAGAGATGAGTAAATCCTTCGCTAGTGTGTCCTACCTAAGCTTATTTGTTGGTCAGTCATAATATTGGGATATTATGTGATATGTTAATTTGTTTAATTAACCCTTGTTTTATGGCAGTATTTGAGAATGGCAGCTGAGAATGCTAATAATGGAGTGAATAAGACTGTGGGGATACCTCTAATCAGTAACCGTGATAATGTGATGTCAGACGAAGAAGGAATTAGAGATATCCATGTGGTGAGTGAAGAATTGATAGTTACACCAGAGATAGTCGCAGCTGAGACTGAGGAAGAAGAGGAAGAAGAAGTACCAGAGGAGAGTTTATTAGAGGTATTATATGATCAAAATGTAGAATTTCAAAATCGTATTCATGAGTTAGAAGAGCAGGCAGAAGAACGACAGGCGGTCGTGGAACAAAAGGATGCAACAATTCAAGCTTGTGTTACCCGATATGTGATGCTTGAACAGAAGCATTCTTTAGCAGAGTATAAGATGATAAAAATAGAATCTGAGCTGAGAGAAGAAAAAACTGAACGAGTGAGAATAAGTGATGCATGGGCAAAAGCCGCACGACACGTGGATATTGTGGAAAGAGATGTTCGATCTAAGAAGGCTAAAATAGATGATATGAATTTCTCTTTTTAGAAAGCAATTGGGAGAACCCAACATCGAGTTTTGAATTATCCTGTACATAGCGGTCAACCTGAATCCGATATGGATCGAAGATTGATGATTCAGATCATGAATGAGGAGTACGAAGAGGCAGTTGAGGGAGGAATATGTCCTATAGAAAGGTATATTCCAACGGTAATGATGACGTCAAATGCTACTCCAGACAAGTCAAAGCCGAGTAGTTCGAGGGATGGCGGTTGTCATGACTTCCCAACAAATGAGGAACCCAAATGAAGTTATCATGGGAGATGAGCAATGGAGAAATCATGATGATCTGAGAGATAGAATCTGAAATAGAAGCAAGGTATTCTCAACTCTTCGAAATACCAGGTACGTAAATTTCGGGGACGAAATTTCATAAGGAGGGGAGATTGTAAGACCCCGAATTTTATGAAATAAAAGTATTCAATTTTTCTTATAATTACTATTCAGTAAATGGTTAAATTGATAAAAATTTAAAGTTATGAGTGAAATATGATTTTTTTTCAAAATAAGCAAGTGGTTATAAAATAATCATTGTTGTCGGGGAATATTCGTTTGGTCGTGGAATATTCTTTCTGTCGGGGAATATTCGTACGACGGCGCAGCACAATGGAGAATTTTGGTATCCTGATGAAGACTTTTTCTTCCTCCTGATCTTCCTCCCTATGACCCTTATTTTGATATTACGTACTTTTCTGAGTGTAGGCTCAAAATACTGCAAACTGATATAAATATAGAGTCTTCAACTGCCTGATATTTATCAGGATAATTTAAAAACTTTTCTGATATATTTTATCCTGCTATTTTGTTATATCTTAATAAGGGCTAGAGTGGGGATCAAGTAGGATTCTACAATTCTAGCTCCAATAAAATACTAATTTCTAATTAACTCTTTAATCAATTAGAATTATATTAATTATAACTAATTCCACTAAATAGTTATAATTGCACTCTAGAATTAATAGAATTAAAATTAATTAATTAAATCCTTCCACTATTAGTATCTTGCAAAAATACTCCTCTACAATAATATCCATAAACGCGTGTAGGAATAAAACTGTTAACCCACTACGTTTACTGCTTATATCCTTGACTACATAATTTATAAACTTTTGATCACACATTAATTTAATAAATTAAATTAATACTTTAGTAATTTGAATTACTAAAATACTTGGCCAAGATTCTGGTGATCAACCAATAAATTATATCAAGGGGATATTATAATTTAATTGTAGAATTCCATCTTGACAAATACATGTTCCTAATTTCATAACATATATCACCCAACATATTGAGGTATTGATTGTATTTAAAATCTCACTCTTTAATATATTAAAGTGACATAAATTATAAAATTAAGTTCATTATTCTCTCAGGATTAAGAGTAATTGCACATTAATAGTAATTAAAAAATTATTTATAATAACAGTATTTAACAAATAATTTTTCATAACGATCTAGTTCTATGTATTTCAAAAATACACCAATACACTAGATTAAAGTCTCCACTTTACATAACTAAGACAAATCATCCAATCAAGTGTATTACAATCTACTAGAATGGTTTGTCCATTTCCATCTAAGATTGAGAACAATATATTTCTTTAATTATACATAACATATAATTTATGTCTTCTGTATATGACACTACTTCATATACATAAATTATAAAATGTATAATTATGGACAAAATTTATGACACATTTAATTATGCAAAATAAAATTAAATATTATTATTAAAATAATAAAATAAATATCAACATTGGGTTTTTCTGGGCTTAAAACCTTACAATCTCCCACTAGCCCTAAACCCAATCTACCATATGTCTAATACGAATTCCCTCAAGATGATAATCAAAAACTTTAGAAGACAAGGTCTTCGTAACAAGATCATCACTAGAATAAACAAGCATATAATCTCTTGTTCTCCGTAGATACTTAAGTATATGCTTTACTGCTATCCAATGTTCAAGTCCAGGGTTAGACTGATATCTGCTGACCAGGCCTACTGCAAAACAAATATTTGGTCTAGTACACAACATTGCATACATAAGACTTCCCACCGCCGAAGCATAAAGGATTGTCTTCATGCGCTCTTGCTCTTGAGGTGTCGTAGGACACTGCTCCTTAGTAAGAGGAATTTCATGTCTGATAGGAAGCAGTCCTTTCTTGGAATTCTGCATGTTGAACCTAGCCAAAATTATATCTATGTATGCAACTTGGGATATGTCTAACATTCTATTCTTGCGATCACGCCAAAACTTGATCCCTAGAATGTAATTAGCCTCTCCTAGGTCCTTCATCTCAAAATTACTAGACAACCAAATTTTAACGCTAGATAATACTCCCACATCATTACCAATAAGCAATATATCATCCACATAAAGAACTAAGAAAACCACCACCCCATCTTTATTCTTCTTGTACACACAAGATTCTTCTGGATTTTGTTCAAAACCATAAGATTTGATCACTTGATCAAACCTTATATTCCAAGACCTTGATGCTTGCTTAAGTCCATAAATAGACTTTTGCAACTTGCATACCATATGCAGGTGTGCCCCATATATGAATATGGTGCAATACTGGCTTTCGCCCACTCCACAATTCTCTAGGAGTTAAAGGAACAGATTTTGATGGTACAAGATTCAATAAGTACATTGTCGTTTCTTGTGCATAACCCCAAAAGGAAATAGGAAGAGTAGAAAAACTCATCATAGACCTTACCATATCCAAAAAAGTCTTGTTTCTTCTTTCTGCCACACCATTTTGCTGGGGTGTATCCGGTGCAGTCAATTCAGATATAATTCCTATATTAGATAAGTAATCTTTTAATTCCCCAAGAAGGTATTCACCTCCTCTATCCGATCGAATGGCCTTTATGTGTTTACCTAATTGCCTTTCTACTTTTGCCTAAAATTCTTTGAATTTTTCAAAAGCTTCAGACTTTCGATGCATGAGGTACACATAACCAAATCTTGAGTAATCATCAGTAAAGGTGATGAAATACTCAAACCCTCCTCGTGCTCGGATATTCATAGGACCACATACATCTGTATGAATTAATTCTAACTTATCACTTGCTCTATATTTCTTTGCCTTGTAAGGTCCTTTGGTCATTTTTCCCTCTATACAGGATTCGCAAACTAGAAGATTTTCAACTTCTAAGGAACTTAGTGGACCATCTTTAACCAGTCTTTGGATCCTATTTAGATTAATATTACCCAATCGTAGATGCCAGAGATAAGTTTGATTAACTGAAGAAACTTTTCTTTTTAATGGTATATGTTGACTACATTCAGTTTGCATTAATGAATAATAATTTGGAGTAAGAATATATAAATTATCTACCAATGACCCAGAACAAATGAAATTTCCATTCTTGCGAATAACAATCTTAGAATCAAAATTAACTGAATATCCATGATTAAACAAGCAAGAAACTGAAATTAAATTTCTACGAATGTCTGGAACATAAAGACAATCTACTAATTCTAAAGTCCTATCATTATTAAAATTGAGATGCACAACTCCCACTGCAATAGCTTCTACTTTTGCGCTAGAACCAAGGTGTAGATAAATCTCGCCTTCATTCAACTTTCTGGTTTCCTGAAACCCCTGCAAAGAATTGCAGACATGATTAGTAGTTCCCGAATCTACACACCAGGATTCAGTAGAACGGCCCACAAAACATGTTTCATGAACGAAAGATTGATATTTACCTATCTTGCCAAACTGATCAATGAGACAATCAATCATACCTTGATTTTTGATCTTGGCTAGGTAAGTAGAACAATTCCTTTTCCAGTGACCTTTCTCCCCACAGTGAAAATATTTCCCTTTAGGTTTTGCTTTTTCCTTTTTCTTCCCAACCCCTCCAGATGGAGGAATGTTTCCATTTGCAGCTTTCTTACTGTTATTCTTTTTCTAGTTCTTGCCCTTAGGCTTTCCCTTAAAAGTACCAGTTTCTGCAATATGAATGTTTCCTTTTGCACGAAGAATACCCTCTGCTGCTTGAAGTTCCTTCATCAGTTCAGGTAAGGTTAAAGACATTTTGTTCATAGTGTAATTAAGTTTGAACTGATTGAAGGAATCAGGCAAGGTCTCCAACAACATGTCAACCTGGGTTTCCCCATCAACTGTTGCTCCCAGGATTTCCAGTTCGTTTAAGTAAGAAATAATTTTTAAACAATGATCTCGAACTGAATATCCCTCGGACATCTTGGAATTCATAAGTGTTTTCATCACAGTCTGTCGTGCAGCACGACTCTGGTCAGCAAACATTTCATGAAGGTTATCCAAGATTTCCTTAGCAGTGGTAGTAGACTGATATTGGTGTTGCAATATATTTGACAAAGATGCCAATATATAACAACGAGCCATATCATCTGCCTTTTGCCACCTCTTATGGCTATTCTTTTGTGCAACAGTAGCATTTTCTGGAAGAACTGGGCAAGGTTCAGTCATCACAAACTTGTAGTCCTCAGCAGTCAACACAATGTCAAGGTTTCTTTTCCAGTCCACATAATTTGGTCCAGTTAACTTATTTTCTTTAAGGATAACAGCAAGGGGATTAAATGACGACATGGTAATTTGTAAAAATATACAATATGCATAATTAAATGGTCGTTCCATAAAAATAAATTTTTGCATATAATATGAAAGTGTAATCCTCAAACACAAACATAAAATAAACATGGCAACTTAATTTCAAAATAATTCTATTTTCGATGGGAAAATAAGAATAATTTAAAATTACAATTATTTTTATATCTTGACATCTCATGAAATAAAAATAATTCACCATTTAATTCAGCCCAAAACAATAATAATAAGTATCACTCCGATGGGCAGAATTATTATTTATGTTTTGTCAAGTGTATACCATCCATTTAAATTTTCTCTAAAATTTTAATACAAATATTTTGATGGGAAATAATTCGTAATACAATTTTAAATAAATTTATCACAAGGAAATCCATATCTAATATAACTAGATTCATGCATCTTCCGAAGGGAACTCACAAGATTTGAGATTAGATACATGTATCAATATAATGGACCAATGATGGAGGCCGTAAGAAATACAATTCTTTCTCCCACTTGATTTTTTAAAAAAATTAGGATTTTTATTTATTTAAAAATATATAATAATATCCCATATTAATATACATAACATGCAAACTAAGATCCATGCATATTCATATATAACAATTATAACATTATGAAATTTTAACAATTAAACATTATAATTGTTATATACTAATAAATATAAATGAATCTGAAAAATTAAACAAAGTACATGTTGGCACAGTTGGTATGGTTTGACTATTGTAATTGAAAGGTTTGTGGTTCAAATCTTTCCAACAGCGTCTCTAACGATATATGCATATATATATTTTTTAAAACCAATTTGGGCACTAAACAGTTTTTCTAAAAAAATTGTTGCTATAAAGACTTGAACTTCTAACCTCCCAAAAACGAAAAACTAATATTCTAACAAAATCCGCTAGGCTGAATAACAGATCATGCTAGAACTTGACCAACATTAATATTTATTATAACTAAGCAACGCTGAAACAAAAAACACAGCAGATACCAATATATCAGTTTGCAGTAATTGTCTCAACCGCATACATCTGGCATAAAGATCATATAACGTCATAACTCATTCCTCTTTATGTACCCACAGATTATTCGTGAGCGCACATCAGATGCCTCGTAATGATCAACAATTATTCATTGTTCACATATCATGCGGCTAAAAAAAAATATGTCCACACAATTATGAATACAATTCATACGCGAACTCGGTAAGTAATATAATATAATCATGATTTATGAAAATTATGAGTTGGCTCTGATACCAATTGTAGAAACGATTTCCAAAAAAAATTAATAATTTTTACTTTTAAAAATTATTATCCCAAGATCTTTTTCGTAATTTAGCATAATCAAATAATTAAATAGATCATATTACATACCTCGTGTTTTGTTGTAGCACAATGGAGAATTTTGGTATCTTGATGAAGACTTTTTCTTCCTCCTGATCTTCCTCCCTATGACCCTTATTTTGATATTACGTACTTTTCTGAGTGTGGGCTCAAAATACTGCAAACTGATATAAATATAGAGTCCTCAACTGCCTGATATTTATCAGGATAATTTGAAAACTTTTCTGATATATTTTATCATGCTATTTTGTTATATCTTAATAAGGGCTAGAGTGGGGATCAAGTAGGATTCTACAATTCTAGCTCCAATAAAATACTAATTTCTGATTAACTCTTTAATCAATTAGAATTATATTAATTATAACTAATTCCACTAAATAGTTATAATTGCACTCTAGAATTAATAGAATTAAAATTAATTAATTAAATCCTTCCACTATTAGTATCTTGCAAAAATACTCCTCTTCAATAATATCCATAAACGCGTGTAGGAATAAAACTGTTAACCCACTACGTTTACTGCTTATATCATTGACTACATAATTTATAAACTTTTGATCACACATTAATTTAATAAATTAAATTAATACTTTAGTAATTTGAATTACTAAAATACTTGGCCAAGATTCTGGTGATCAACCAATAAATTATATCAAGGGGATATTATAATTTAATTGTAGAATTCCATCTTGACAAATACATTTTCCTAATTTCATAACATATATCACCCAACATATTGAGGTATTGATTGTATTTAAAATCTCACTCTTTAATATATTAAAGTGACATACATTATAAAATTAAGTTCATTATTCTCTCAGGATTAAGAGTAATTGCACATTAATAGTAATTAAAAAATTATTTATAATAACAGTATTTAACAAATAATTTTTCATAACGATCCAGTTCTATGTATTTCAAAAATACACCAATATACTAGATTAAAGTCTCCACTTTACATAACTAAGACAAATCATCCAATCAAGTGTATTACAATCTACTAGAATGGTTTGTCCATTTCCATCTAAGATTGAGAACAATATATTTCTTTAATTATACATAACATATAATTTATGTATTCTGTATATGACACTACTTCATATACATAAATTATAAAATGTATAATTATGGACAAAATTTATGACACATTTAATTATGCAAAATAAAATTAAATATTATTATTAAAATAATAAAATAAATATCAACATTGGATTTTTCTGGGCTTAAAACCTTACAAATAGTTACCGTACAATTCAATCCTTCCACCATACAATGTCCCAATTAAATATAAGACATGAAATTACTGTCAAATCTTATTTTATTTAATTATATGTATTTCGACTCTTAAATGCACAACACCAAATAATGCAAATTAGAAACTCCTTTCTAATTTTATTCTGTCTTGGCCAAGGACTACTGGGTTGTCATTTATCGAATCACATATAACATTTCTCTTCTTTTACTAGAAGTGGTAGATTCTTTATTGATCATAAATTATCTCCATGTATAATTTATTATACCCAAGCATACCCTTTGATATACCCTAAGGGTCTTAAGGAATAAGTCAAAGTATAACTCATCATACATAAGATACTATGATGATCTCAAGTCCAAGGATCACTTGTACTCCTATCACTACAGGAATTCCTATTGACATGCAAATAAAACTCCATTAGGTATTCCTTAGCGAGTCACGTTCAGTAAACTTATTCTCTAATAAGCACGTACATACTTGCTTTAGTGTCTCCACACAAATGATCATGAGATCGATTATCCTTATCCAATGAACAAACAACGTATCTACCAATCTATCCGGATTCACTAATCCCCAATTTAATAATCCAACAATTGGGAACTATTTTAGTTTTAAGCTTTCTAAGAATTTAGATCTCATTAGAATGATCATCATCATTATTCTAAAAGCATTGCTTAAAACTATGGATTTATCACATATTATAAAACAGCGTCATGTAGATAATTAAAATCCTTTAATAAATTAATATTTTTTATTAATAAATGAATAAGATTGTTAAAAAGTATATGCTTTATCATCAAACATGATTAGCTTGTGTGCATACTACTTTCAATCTCTCACTTGCACTAAAGTCAATTGCCATGGTATCTCATACCCTTCTTCTCTAAGTGACAATTATCATGCTGTTGGATAAGCTTTAGTTAATAGATGTGTAATGTTGTTCTTGAGAGTCCACTATCTCTATAGTGATTTTCCATCTTTCAATGATTCCTATAATCTAATGAAAGTGCCACAACACATGTTTAGATCCAAGATGAGACTTAGGAACAATTCCTAGTTCTGTAATAAACTTTTCATCCAAACAATCAACTTGCAGCTTCATTTATAGCTATATACTTTGTCTTTATCACTAAACCAGCAACACTTTGCTGTTGCAAACCTTTCCAATTTCACTGCACCACCATTCAAGGTAACTCTTTACCTTAAAGTGGATTTTTTGTTGTCTTGGTCTGTCTGAAAAACTTGAGTCTGTTAAGCCTTATAGTTTTAATTTAGACCCACCATAAATTTTAATCACATCCTTAGTACCGGTTAAGTACTTTAAGATTTTTTTCGCTGACTCACAGTGAACTTCTCCAGAATATGACTGATCATCATCAGGTCTCGTATATTTCATTGCATACATGATTTTCACTCATGCGATCTCTCTTTTATGAGTCTATGGGGACTATAAAGAGAGATAAACTCCAGAGCTCATCAACATAAGACATCTTTTGGAGTTTGTCATCCTAAACAACTTTAGTATCAAATGAATATGCGTTCCTTGGGTTAAGCCGAGCATCCTTTTAAATCTATCTATATAGATTTGTATCCCCAATTAAGATACTCTTCCCAAATCATTCATGGAGGAATATTTAGACAATTTTATCTTTACTGATTGTAGCATTAGTATGTCATTCCTTATCCATAGTATATCAATATATAATATTAGGAATGTCACGGTGCTCCCACTGACCCTTTTTGTACACACTAGAACTCTTACCTCATCGTATATAACTTTGGATCATCACCTTTTATGATGTGTACCTCATCATCATCATCTATGATGAATTCATACCTCCAAGGTATCTTTGGTACTATTCTAGATTTACGATTCGGTCGTGGTACAATAGGTCTATCTACAGGTTCTTCTTATTTGACTTATAGTGTTTTGTGATTCTTAAACTCTTCAAGATCTATTATCCTCCCACTAGCCCCTTCAATGATAAACACCTTTATCTTAGAAGGTAGCGTGTTTTGCAACAAACACCTTTTGCTAAGTAGGATTATAGAACATTTACCCTAAACTTACTTTAGGATGTCCCATAAATCTGTACTTGTCAAATCTTGTCCCAAGCTTATCCTTTTGAAACCTTTTCACATAAGTTGGACAACCCTTATCTTAACATACTTAAGATTAGGAATCCTCCCTGTCCATAACTTTTATGGAGTCTTGGGGCCGGATTTTGAGGTTACCCTTTTCGTAGATATGCAGCCATTTCTAGGAATTGACCCTAGAAGGATACTGGAATGTCGGTAAAATCATTATGGACCGTACCATGTCCAACAAGGTACGATTTTTCCTTTCAGATACATCAATCAATTATTGCGTATCAGGAGGCGTCCATTACAAGAAAACCATTTGAGATGATCTAGAAACTTATTGCACAAGTATTTATTCCTTGATCTAATCAAACAATCTTAATACTTTGCCAATTTGTTTCACTTACGAATTCTTTGAACCTTTCAAATAATTCATACATGTATTTCAATAAATACACATATTCAACTCTTTGAATGATCATCTCCTTTTCTTATACTAGTTTGTTCAATTTGTAAAATATATTTACACGTAAGTCAAGTACACAAAATCTATTAAGTAATACTTCAGTTCTATACGAAACATTACTATTATAAATAGAACAACAATTGTTCTTAAATATAATACCAAAGATTTTATTGTCCAACAATAAAAATGGAAATAATATTTCTAACAAGAACTGGAATACATTAACAACTTATTGACTTAATAGATTTGCCCGTAGGCATTTCTAAACTATATGTTTCTATGGCTAATGTGGCAACCTTTGCTTCATTTGCTACACATAGGACTACTTATATTTGTTTAGCTTTCTACTTCTGCTTGGTCCCTTCATAAATCTATATTTATGATAACCAAAGTCGGTATCCAATACCCAAGTAGAAGCCTGACTTAAAGAATAATATATTTTAAATCATGAACAAATTTGTATTTGTAATCAAAACTTCACTTAGCTTCTTTGGTTATCCTCTGCAAGATACTTCTTGCAGTTTCTTTCTCAGTGTCCAGGCTTATTGTAGTGGAAGCAAACTCCTTTGCTATCCGTATTAGTTTTGTTCTTATTATCCTTTATTTTTTCCTTTCTATTTACCTTCTTAGAATCGTTCTTCTTTTCAGAAGATCATTTGGCCCCTACCAGTAAGACTTGGTCTTTCTTGGTTGAAAAGTGACTCTCAACATTTTTCAACATGTTAAGTAAATCAGCAAGACTGATATCTAGCTTGTTCATATGAAAAATTCACAATAATTATGAAAGGAGTCCAGGTGTGAGTGCAAGATCAAATCTTGGCTCAACTCTCCATCCATGACAAAACCTGTTGTCCTAATTGATCAATCAAATTGATTATGTTAAGGACTTTTATCTATACTGTAGTGTCATTGGTCATTCTAGATCGGAAGAGCTCCTTAATTATTTGATATCTATCAGCCCTACTTTCCTCGCCATCAACTACTTTATGCGCAGGAATATAGTAGGAGCATCCATAGTTTCATGCTGACGCTGAAGCACGTTACTTATGGATGCGAGAATAATGTATTGAGCCAACTGTGCATCATCTTGTCACTTTCTAAAAGTAGCAATCTCTTCCTCAGAGGCATTGTCTGCAACCATTACAAGGATAGGCGTATTAAGGGCATAAGATAGCTTTTCAGCCTTGAGAACTATTCTCAAATTCCTTAACCAATTTGTTTATTACGGTCCGGTTAATTTTGCATCTAATATGCTACGCAGTGATAGTAATTTAGACATTGTAAAATTCTGTAAATGAATTTGTTCTTAACAACATTTTAGCATACATTCTTTTATTAATTATCCAAATAAATTAGGTCTTATTTTAAATTGGTATCTCTCACTATTTTCTTCAAACTATATTACCCTCAATATATATAGTTCTGCAATATCTAATTAAAGATATGCTAGTGAGAATAAGGATCTCATTTCAAATGTATATAGCCTTGTGTGTGCACAACAAACTATATATAAATAAATAGGTAGACAACTCTTGTCAATTACATCAACTATGCAACTCCTTGTATTTTGCCTGTTAAATCATAATGGTCAAGTGTGTGCACATCCGAACTAAAATAATTTAAGTTAAGTCAGACCCAGCATTTTCGTATAAGTGAAGAGAAAACTACAGCCCTTGTGTGTGCACAACAAAGTAGTAATGTTCAATTCCTTATAAACATCATATGTAATAAAAATAACATCTTAAATATTTAATACTTGCCTTGTGTGTGCACAACAAACTCATATTAAATATTCAATACTTTATTATTTCTATCATTCTAGAAGGCGACGTTCGATATTCTAAATATATTTGAATGTTACAACTTAATATAAATATTTGAGGGGTTTGTTATTAATTTGTTTTATCTTGTTTAGCGCGCATGCACACATATATATAAAATATGCGTCATATTAATGAACACACGAAGCATGTTTGCATTATATATAATATATATAGTATAAGCATGCATATATAGAATACTATATTCTAACCGGATTGATTATGGACTTTTATTCTAGTTTGGTTCACTAGAGCCACCAAGTGAACCAAAAGGTCAAATCCTAGGGGTGCAAGAATTAATATTTAAGTATAACTATTAAATTTAAATCCGAGCTCCATTACAAATGGGCCTTTAAGCGCTCCTTGCTCCTTAATCTCTAATTCTTCAAAATTAATTATAATTATTCCTATTACAACACTATTTAAAATAAATAGAAACCTTGATCAGCAGTCAAGGGGAAATACATAGGAGGGAGATAAAATTTACATTAAGAAAAATTAGAGAAGACGAGGTACGCAGACCCCATTTAATAAAATCCATACATTCATGCATCCAACTTGTATGACCCCAACTTTTATAAATAAAGATGAATTTTCTATAAATATCATTTTTGAATATTATGGAGTTAATTTGATATAATGTTATAGTTGTGGGTAATATTTATAAATTTTGCAAAGTACGCAAGTTGTTATATAATATTCGATTGGTCGGGGAATATTCGTTTTAACAGGAAATATTCGTACAACGACACAATCATTGGTGGACCCCACAACGGAATTATTGTCGGATTGAGAAAACGACAAAAATATTTTATTAAAAATAACGGCGAAAGTTTTACCATTGTTACTGTTGAACTACTCGGTAGTAAAAGTACAGTAATACGTGTGGTTGCATAGTATCACACAGTATTGATTATTAATGCTTATGTGAGATGTCACTCAGTTTGATTCAATTATTGTCAGTTAATAATATGAATTATTTAGCGATAATGACGTTTTGTTTTATTCGTATTATTAACGTAATAAAACAGAAACATCTTTTTATATAAAACAGAATACTTTATTAAAGTTATTCTATAAATAGAATATATTATATTTTATTTAAAAGATTTTTCTTTAAATATGGACCGTCAGATTAAAGTAATCAATCTGGACCGTTCATGGATTAGTTACTATGCATTCTATTTTTCTATAAATAGCAGCTCATTCCTTCATTATTTCTTATGAATTCACTAAACTCTAGAGAGAGAAACTATAGAGAGAAACTATAGAGAAAGAGAAGAAGAGTATTCTGCTACTTAACTACTTCCTTATTTCAGCTCTTCTTTAAAACGGTAAGGGTGTTATTCTTTCTTATTCATGAAGAGAACTGTTGTTATTCCATTTTTTATTATTCTGTTGGAATAACCTGTATACGCGGTCTACCCTATACTTGGTGACATTCTTCTATTATTCTGTTAGAACATCATGTCTGTGTGTTTTACACCTGACCTGGTTCCATTTTTATTATTATTCTGTTGGAACATCCTGTCTGTGTGTTTTACACCGGACCTGGTTCTATTTTTATTATTATTCTGTTGGAACATCCTGTCTGTGTGTTTTACACCAGACCTGGTTCCGTATTGTTATTATTCTGTTGGAACATCCTGTCTGTGTGTTTTACGCCGGACCTGGTTCCATTATTTATTATTCTATCGGAATATCCTGTCTGTGCGTTTACGCCGGACCTGGTTCCATTATTTATTATTCTGTTGGAATAACCTGTCTGTGCGGTCCATCGCATGCCGGGTGATTTCTTTTGTTATTCCATTCTTTATTATACTCAGTTGGTTAAGTTTTGACTTCTATACTCCATGAAATTAGTGGAATATCCTTGATAATTGCGGTTCATCCAGTATCTTTTCATGAAAATATTCTTCTAAGTATTCTTGAATTTTACTCCACAAAGCAGTATCATGTTGACAATTTGGACGTTGTTAATTCTTGGATAAATTAATTCTTGAACTTGTTTTATTGAATTCTTATATCATTGTCATCATCCTCATGTTTATAAAATGTTGAAAGTCATCTGTGGCCTGTAGTGCATAGATGGACTTGGTATGATTATGACCAGGGATTATTCGGTATAATCATGACCGTAATGTTACAAATGATGTGGTAAAAGTCCTCATTGGGCCGTAGTGCGTTGATGGACAGTTGTTGGCATGATCATGACCATTAATGAATACACGAATATCCTTGGCTGTAGTGCAGGGGTGATTCGATGATGTTGATTATTTTATTAAGCTGAGTCTCAGCGAACATAGTGTTGAAAAACCTTTGAAATCATAAAAGATAGTAGAGTTTATTTTCTACTTGTTCCGCTACAGTTAAACTTGATGTCTATTATATTTTTATCAGTTTAACATTGTTGAAGGCTAATGATAATTTATTTTGCATTATCTTAGTCATAATATTTCTTACTGGGCTAGTTGAGCTCACCCTTTCTTTCACTGTTCTCTTCAGGAAATGAGAACGTAGCTGGGGCAAGTCGGGGAACGGAGTGATGGTTCGAATGATAGTATTAGTTAGTAGTCCTCACTATTCTATATAATAGTGTGTTAATAAATGTAATGAGGACTCCTTTTGAGTATGAATATTCTCTATAAGATAATATTTGTATTCAAACTCGCAGTTTATGTTTTGTCGTATTGTACACGACAGTTGTATTAGTAAGTTGTATTTGAATTCTGTACCATGTATCTGACGACCTAAGATGGGTGATGTATACCTAATTTTGGGGGCGTCACACAACTAAAATAAAATCCAATCACATTGGTCAATAGTCCATAATCAATCTCATTTATTATCATACACATCACCATATGCATCAATAAATAACATTCATCTCATAAATAATAAACATTCAATATATATATATATATATATATATATATATATATTGATATCATTTAATGGGCAAATTTAGTTAGCATAAAATCTAATTTTGAATCCAAATAAACTCCTTTATTTTAATCCAAATTTAAATCAAAATAAACCTCTTTTATTTTAATTTATCATATTTTGAATAAAATAAACTATTTTATTTTAATCAAAATCTTTAATTAAAATAAACTCCATTATTTTAATTAATTATGGAATCCAATTCCAAGTAAAAAAAACTTTTATTAAAGGAAACACGAATTCTCTTTCCTATTCACAAATAAACTCTTTTATTTTGAATAATATGAAATCTTATTCCATATCTAAATAAACTCCCTTATTTATGGAAATATGGAATCCAATTTTAACTCTAATTAGTTATCATGGAATCAAATTTCAACTCTAATTAGTTAGCATGAAATTTAATTTTAAAATTAAAATAAACCCTTTTATTTTAATTATAAAATTTTTGAGAATATTATATATATATATATATATATATATATATATATATATATATATATATATATATATATATATATATAAAATATTCTTAATATAATAATAACCGTCCAACAGGATTATATATAGAAGTCTAGAATAAAATTAATCATTATAGATTATTTAATTCCTTTAAAGCTCCAGAGCATACAAGTACATCCCAGGTGATAACCATTCCATGATTCACGTTATATATATATATATATATATATATATATATATATATATATATATATATATATATATATATATAGCGCATACATGTTGTCATACTGATCTTCAAAAACATGGATCCTATATATATTTATATAAATAATACATATATATATATAATAACCGGATTAACCACAGACAGTTACACAGCAGCAAATAGATTTCACGAATTATTATTTTTAAAATAATTTTTTTGCAACAAATTATGCCCTATTAAATTGTTTTAAACACATCAATATATATATATCAAAATAAAATAATTAATAATTTACATAAAAGTTTGGCTCTGATACCACTGTTAGGTTTTGTAATATTCATGAACGCAATCAAATTCCACAAAATAAACAAAAACGTGGAAAATCAGAGTTTTAAAATTTTACAAACCTTATACCCGGATCATCCTTTATGTACAATTATTGATTAAACGAAAAAGAAAGAACAAGAATCATACCCTTGAAGATCCGAGCTTCCTCAGGTACAAGTTCACCTCCAATCCTTTTCGCGCGCAACTTGAATCCATCGGGTTTGGTTCCTTCCTTTAATCAACGTTAGCCACCCAAGTGTTTGGCCTCTAGAGGTGATCCACCAAAGAAGAAAAAAAATTTAAGAAGATGGGTATTTGGTAAAACCCTAGTTTTTCTATCTCATAGAAAAAGAGCGTACTCTCCAACTATTGGAATTACGTCTGTTGTGAAAAAGTTAACAACAACTCTCACTCATAATAAGACTCATCTTATTTATAGATGTGGGCAACCCTCCTTAACAATTAAGGAATTGAGTTTTATTTTAATTAATTAAAATCTCTTAATTAATTAGGCTCACAATCATATTATGAATAAATGAGAGTACTATTATTAATTAATTCTCAAACTCATTTAGAAATTAAATAATAATAATAGTAATAATAATAATAAGACTCCTCTTATTAATTTATATTTAATATTTTCAAAATATTAAATAATAAATATTAAGCTATTTAATTTATTCTATCATCATAGATTAAATTAAATATACTTAACTTATTATTACGATTATGCCATTTACTTCTTAAATAATTATTCTTCCTTTTATGGTGTGACCCTTTAGGTTCTCCATATTAAACCGGTTGTGAATAAATCAATTAGAACAATTCTAATCTTATTTACATAAATAAATTAAAATATTAATTTATTTAAATAATAATATTTATTCTACAATAGGGATAAGCCTCCCTAGCGATTAACGACTTTTCAGATAATATAGATTTCAACATTAATCATAAAAGAACCCTTGAGTAAATAGTTACCGTACAATTCAATCCTTCCACCATACAATGTCCCAATTAAATATAAGATATGAAATTACTGTCAAGTCTTATTTTATTTAATTATATGTATTTCGACTATTAAATGCACAACACCAAATAATACAAATTAGAAACTCCTTTCTAATTTCATTCTGCCTTGGCCAAGGACTACTGGGTTGTCATTTATCGAATCACATAGGATATTTCTCTTCTTTTACAGAAGTGATAGATTCTTTATTGATCATACATTATCTTCGTGTACAATTTATTATACCCAAGCATATCCTTTGATATACCCTAAGGGTCTTAAGGAATAAGTCAAAGTATAACTCATCATACACAAGATACTATGATGATCTCAAGTCCAAGGATCACTTGTACTACTATCACTACAGGAATTCATATTGACAGGCAAGTAAAACTCCATTAGGTATTCCTTAGCGAGCCACGTTTAGTGAACTTATTCTCTAATAAGCTCCTACATACTTGCTTTAGTGTCTCCACACAAATGATCATGAGATCAATCATCCTCATCCAATAAGCAAACAACGTATGCACCAATCTATCCGGATTCACTAATCCCTAATTTAGTAATCCAACGATTGGGAACTATTTTAGTTTTAAGCTTTCTAAGAATTTAGATCTCATTAGAATGATCATCATCATTATTCTAAAAGTATTGCTTAAAACTATAAGCTTATCACATATTATAAAATAGCATCATGTAGATAATTAAAAGCCATTAATAAATTATTACTTTTTATTAATAAATGAATAAGATTGTTAAAAAGTATTTGCTTTATCATTAAACATGATTGGCTTGTGTGCATACTACTTTCAAAGGGAAGGAATAATGTCATGCAATTATACTTAGGTCTGAGAAACAAATTACAAGAAATCAGCATGGCGCGCCCGCGCCACTTTTGCAAGGGGAAACCGCGCGGCCGCGAGATCATGAAAATATTTCTGAGGAAGGTTTGAATAATGAAGGTTCAAAACAGCAGCAATAGGAGAAGAATAAAGAAGGTTCTGTTGAGAAGCCCGTGAATAAGATACCAGTTGTTAACCCTCATGTACCTTATCCATAAAGATTACATAAGCAGAGGAAGACAAGCAGTTCAGTAAGTTTTTAGAGGTATTTAAAAAGCTACAGATCAACATACCCTTCGCTGAGGCATTGGAACAGATGCCTAGTTACGCAAAGTTTATGAAGGGCATATTATTAAGGAAGAAGAGGTTAGAAGAGTTTGAAACAGTAGCCTTGACGGAAGAATGTAGTGCAGTGCTTCAACGTAAATTACCTCCAAAGCTGAAGGATCTGGGCAGCTTTACGATACCATGCACAATTAGAAAGATGTGCTTTAGTAAATGCTTGTGCAATCTTGGGGCAAGTATAAATTTGATGCCGTTGTTCGTGTTTAATCAGTTGGGATTGCAGGTTCTAAGGCCGACAAATATTCTTTACAACTAGCTGACAGGTTTATCACTTATCCATGGGGGATTGTGGAAGATGTGTTGGTTAAAGTGGATAAATTTATCTTTCCGGCTGATTTCATCATATTAGACTATGAAGAGGACAGAAGTATACCAGTCATCCTTGGAAGACCATTCCTAGCTACATGAAGAACCTTGATAGACGTTCAGAAAGGGGAACTAACAATTCGAGTGCATAATCAGGAAGTTACTTTCAACGTATTTAAGGCAATGAAATTTTTGACAGATGACGAGGAATGTTTCAGGGTTGATTTGACGGAAAAGGTATTAAATGATGAAGTAGAGAATTTGATGAATCAGGAACCTTTAAGAAATGCTATTGTGGTAAATTCAGAATTAGATGATGAGGAGATTGAAGAAATTATTCATATACTTGACACAACTCTACAGTTCAAAAAATTCAAGACTCTTGTTGAGCCATTAAAGAAAGCTAAAGAGTCATCAGTGAAATTGAAACCATCTCTTGAGACACCTCCAGAACTTGAGTTAAAACCACTTCCAGATCATTTTGAGGTATGCATTTTTAAATGAAAATTCAAAATTACCTATGATTATTTCTTATGCACTAACATCTTTTCAAGAAGAAAAATTGTTAAGAGTTCTTAGAGAATTCAAGTCAGCAATTGGGTTGACTATAATAAATATGAAAGGGATCAGCCCATCTTTCTGTATGCACAAGATCCTACTGGAAGATGATAGCAAGCCTTAAGTGGAATAACAAAGAAGACTTAATCCAATCATGAAGGAAGTGTTGAAATGGTTGGGTGTAGGTATCATATACCCAATTTTAGATAGCTCAAGGGTGAGCCCGATACAATGTGTACCGAAGAAGGATGGTATGACCGTAGTCTCTAATGAAAACAATGAGTTGATTCTGACAAGAACAGTGACGGGGTGGAGAGTCTGCATGGACTACCGCAGACTTAACAAAGCTACAAGGAAAGATCATTTCCCACTGCCGTTTATCGATCAGATGTTGGATAGACTAGCGGGTCATGAGTTTCATTGCCTTTTGGATGGTTATTCAGGTTACAATCAGATTGTTATAGCTCCAGAAGACCAAGAAAAGAAAACCTTTACATGTCCGTATGGTACTTTCGCTTTCAGAAGGATGTCCTTTAGTCTGTGCAATTCCCCAACCACTTTTCAAAGATGTATGATTGCTTTTCGGATATGGTGGAGCATAATGTGGAGGTGTTTATGGATGATTTCCCAGTATTCGGGGATTCTTTTGATTTGTGCTTGGAGAATTTAGTGATTATTTTGAGAAGATGTGTTAAGACGAACTTGGTGTTAAATTAGGAAAAGTGCCCGTTTATGGTACAAGAAGGAATAATTCTGGGTCATAAGGTGTCGAAGAAGGGACTTGAGGTGGACAGAGCCACATTAGAGACTATTGAGAATTTGTCGCCACCAACTTCAGTAAAAGGTGTTTGATGTTTTCTAGGACATACAGGCTTCTATCGCATATTCATTAAAGATTTCTCCAAGATAACAAAGCCACTTTGTAGCTTATTGGAGAAGGATGCACAGTTTAAGTTTGATGAGGATTGCATGTCTGCATTTGAGCATTTGAAGAAAAGGTTAACTTCAGCACCAGTAATTACAGCACCGGATTGGGACCTACCATTCGAGTTAATGTGTGATGCCAGTGATTATGCTGTGGGGGCTGTTTTGGGCCAGCGAAGGGAAAATATTTTTTATGCGATATATTATGCGAGCAAGACCCTTACTGATGCTCAGTTGAACTATACCACTACAGAGAAGGAATTACTAGCAGTTGTGTATGCTTTTGACAAGTTTCGAGCTTATCTGATTAGGACAAGGGTGATAATGTACACGGATTATGCAGCAATTCGATACTTGGTGGCAAAGAAGGATGCAAAGCCTCGTTTGATCAGGTGGATACTTCTTTTATAGGAATTTGATTTGGAGTTTAAGGACAGAAAGGGAATTGAGAACCAAGTGGCGGACCACTTATCTCGACTGGAAAATCTGGGAAGGGAGGTAGATGACAAGACTGTGATTAATGAATCCTTTCCAGATGAACAATTATCTATAGTGAAAGGGGAAGCGCCATAGTTTGCAAACTATGTGAACTACTTGGTGAGCAGGATGATCCCTTCTGACTTAGTGGGTCATCAAAAGAAGAATTTTTTGCATGACGTGAAGCGGTTTATATGGGATGAACCATATTTGTTCAAACAATGTGCTAATCAGATGATAAGGAGATGTATCCCATATAGTGAAACAGAGGGGATTTTGTAGGATTGCCACGCTTCATTATATGGTGGTCACTGTAGTGGAGAGAGGACAACGGCCCGAGTGTTACAAGCAGGATTCTACTGGCCGACAATTTTTAAAGATGCTTACAGTTTTGTCCAGAGATGTGACAAATGTTAGAGAGTTGGGAATATTTCAAAAAGGAATGAGATGACATTGAACACGATCCTCGAGGTGGAAATTTTTAATGTTTGGGGGAAAGATTTCATGGGTCCTTTCGTTTCTTCATGTGGAAATTTATACATCTTGTTAGCAGTCGACTATGTTTCAAAGTGGGTGGAAGTGGCAGCTCTTCCAACTAATGATGCCAAAGTGGTCCTAAGATTTTTATAAAGAAGTATTTTTACAATGTTTGGGACTCCAAGGGCTATCATTAGTGATGAAGGCAGTCATTTTTGTAATAGGCAGTTCACAGCTCTGTTGGCTAAGTATGGGGTAAATCATCGCATTGTGTTGACTTATGTCAAACTCTATGTTTTGATGATGACCATCTTAGTTCACTAATTCTGTCATATAACATTTCAGGAACATCAAGGAAGAAGGTCCAAAGTCAAGATGCCTTTGAAGAAAGAAAAACTAAATTGAGTCTTAGGAATATATATAAGATTTTAGCAGTTATTATTTTCCAAAACAAGGCTCTAGGACATGTGCATTACATACATATACCTGCATTCATATTTTATACTGCATGATTAATAATATGCATGACAAAATTGCTCAACATAAGGAATCAAATCCTGTTAAGGAGACCCACACGGTAGAACATGAAATGACTCTCATAAATTATGCATTTTATCTATAAAATCACGGATAGACAACGACGGGATAACATGAGTCTTGTATTATCATTCAAGGTATTTAATTGGTTATCTCCAACGGCCCAATCCATATGGACACCGGCCAAAAAAGTATGGTAAGCATAAATCATGACATCATAGTATTTGCATCATAAATCACGCTGCATAGATTGAGTCATATATCAAGGGTCTTAATTCTAGGAAATTCATTAAGGTAACTAGTTGATTAATTACCACATGTAATACAGGAATCATGAGCCATGATTTGGGAAATCTAATTGGTTGGGTCTAACGGTCCAATATATATTGAGAAATATGAAAACTAGCGTGTCAATATATTTGGTACTAAATTCCGGACTTCTAGAAATTGGGACAGGCCATAAAATCATTTAGTCTTAAAAGTATTGACAGCGTGATCTCATGGAAATCAAACTGAATATATCATGATTTGTGCTAAATGTTTTTAAACGAGCAAAATTACAAAATCAAATCTGTGCAACAGACATAATACATACACAGAAAATAATAGCACACAAGCTGCGAGATTATTTTTCACTGAGATAAATATTGATTGCATTAAGAACAGAGTTGCAGCTTCGAATACATTCTGGTAATATTCTTCTTGCATATCATTTCATACTAGAGCCTTGAGTTGGTAAGTAATATATTGCTTGATCATTAGACCTCTAGTATTGTATTTTTAATTGTCATATCTAAATCTATATTGTATTTGGTAATCTTGTTTGGGTTGATAACTTATTACAGTCAAGTTGAAGGGAAGCATAGGTGCTTAAGGGTGCGTAGGTGCACAAGGAACAAAGGTGTTCAAATTTGATAGAACTTGTATTGTAATTGGAAAAGTTGAATAAAAGTGAGTCTCCAATACTAGTTGGTATTGGACGTGGATTAGGCTACTATTCTAGAGGGTAGTAGTTGAACCACGTAAAAATTCTGGTGTTTGTGTTATTGCATTCTATACTCGAATATTCTGTTATTTATCCAGCAACCTGCATTCTATCCATATCAGTAATCCAGCTTGCTGCATTATACACTCATGGAATTTTTGATAAGAAACAAAAATTGGACATAGTTTGTGCCTACACTTATTCAACCCCCCCTTTCTAAGTGTACCTATTTAAATTTCATTTGGTATCAGAGTTTGATTCTACTTATCTTGGTCTTAAAGGTGACTTGTAGGGAAAGATTCTGACATGGAACAATTTGGAAGCGCTCATCATGAAGGTCAATCAACCAACCGACCTCCACTGCTCTTTGGAACTGAGAACTATAACTTCTAGAAATTTCGAATGAGGATATATCTCAAGCGAGACCCATGTGAATGGTGGGTGGTGGAGAATGGACTGGTAATCCCAAGGAGAGATGATGGCACTCCAAAAACGCTACTAGAGATGGACTCAACTAAAACATACATGATTTCATATGATTCAAAAGCAATGAACACTCTTCTCAGTGGCATAGTGCAATCCGAAATAGATAAAGTATCTTCATGCAACACATCAAAGGAAATATGGGATACCCTAGTGGTAAGTCCCGAAGGAACTTCCAAAGTACGAGAAGTTAAGCTGAGTATGCTCATGCATAACTACGAAATGTTCAAACTGGAAAGAGACGAAACAATCAAAATGGCTTAAGCACGATTCTTAGTACTTATTAATTCTTTAAAATTGCTCGACAAGTCAATTCCACAAAGTGAAATCAACCGTAAGTTACTTCGGGCTATGCCCAAAAGGTTTGCATCTAAAATTACTACTCTTCAAGATTCCGTCAATATTTCGTCTATGGATACATTAACTCTCTTTGGTGAACTGGAAGAATATGAACATCAATTAAAAAGATATGACGACGAGGAAGAAGTTCCTCGAAAGAAGGTACTAGCTTTAAATGTAGGAATTTAAGAAGAGCTTGAGAATAACTCGGATGATGAAATAGCTATGATGTAAAGAATACTTAAAGGCCTACTTCAAAGAAAGAATCAAAGGAAAAATCTATTCAACGCAAACAAATTCAAAGCAAAGCCAATCAAAGAAACCTGTTTCGAGTGTGGACGACCAGGTCATTTTAAAAAGGATTGATTCCAACTCAAAAACAAAGGAAAGCAAGGAAATAAGGAGTTCAAAAAGCATAAAGCATTCCTAACCTGGAGTGATGATGAAGAATACGAAATGGAAATAGATGCAAATGATGAACTGGCTCAAATATGCTTCATGGGACTTGAAGGTGAATCCAGTGAGGTATTTCCTTCTAATGGTATTACTTTGAAACAAGAAAATGAAAAACTAAAAGAAAAAAATATGCATTTAAAAGATCTAGTAAACACTTTAATAAGCGAAGTGGAAGCACTAATAGATGAAAAGAAAGAATTAGAAAAGGTAACACACACAAATGAGGAAAAAGTATTAGCAGCAAAGAATAAATATTTAGATAATTTCAATAAAATACTGTTCAACAAGGTAAAACAATTAAATAATGAAATTGAGAAACTAAAAAATGAGATAAAAATGAGAGATGTGTGCATTGATGCATTTGGTAATGAATCTACAAATAAAACACCTCCAACTAATGATTTGCAAAAAGAAATAGAATCGTTAAAAAACTCTCTAGCTAAATTTGTTCATGGGGAAGAAAACCTAAATGTCCTGCTAGGAAAACAAAGACCCAGTTATGATAAACAAGGCATAGGTTACAACCCAATCTATAGAAAAGAAGTTAAAATGCTAAAATCTAAATCATTGTTTAAATTAAATTATTGCACGCCTTTTACTTCTTGCAAAAATTGTGGCATTAAAGGGCATCTAGAGATAAATAGCTCAAGAAAGAAAAATCGAAATAAAGCTGTATGGATAAAGAAAAGTGATGTGATTTCAACTAACACAAGTGGACCCAAAAAGATATGGGTACCAAAAATATAAATTATATCTCTCTTATACAGGTATGTTTCAAAGCCAAAGTATCTTCCCAAAAGTGGATCCTTGATAGCGGATGTTCACGTCATATGACGGGAGACAAATCAAAGTTCGTGGAACTAAATGTCAAAAAGAAACATGGAACTGTCACATTCGGTGAAAATCGATCATGCGAAATAATTGGGAAAGGTAACATCGATAATGGTAAGGTTAACATTAATAATGTTCATCTTGTCAACGGACTAGAATTCAATCTTATCAGTGTTAGTCAATTAATGGATAATGGGCATCAAGTAAAGTTTGAAAAAGATAATTGTACAATTTCACATGGTACTAACAATGTTGCCTTAGTTACCCAAAGAAAAGGGAATATATATACTCTTGATTTTGAGCGACATGAGGAAGAATTATGTCTTGCAACTTTTCAAGATGAAGCGAATCTGTGGCATAGAAGAATGGGACATGTTCATATGGACCTCATCAAGAAGTTATCATCAAAAAACTTAGTAAGAGGATTACCTAAAGTGAATTTCGAGAAGAAAGGTATATGCGAACCTTGTCAACTCGGAAAACAAGTAAGAACATCGTTCACAGCCAAAAACATGGTATCAACTTCTTCTCCCTTACAATAGCTTCATCTCGATTTATTTGAACCTGAAAGGCATGCTAGTGTAAACGGTAAATTCTATACTTTTGTGATAGTCGATGATTTCTCTAGATATACATGGGTAATATTCCTTAGAACAAAAGATGAGGCATTTAAAGAATTTGAAAAACTGATTAAAAATTTGGAAACCAAATACAGCCTTAATCTTATAAGAATCAGAAGTGATCATGGTACTGAATTTCAAAAGGATTTTATTACATTCTGTAATCAAAAAAGGAATAACTCATGAATTCTTAACACCTAGAACTCCTCAACAAAATGGAGTGGTAGAAAGAAAAAATCGTACGTTATAAGAAACATCTAGAACACTAATTCAAGAAAGTAATCTCCCAAAGAAATTTTGGGCTGAAGCTGTAAACACATCATGTTATGTACTAAATAGAGTGTTAATCCGCCCAATTCTTTTGAAAACACCATATGAATTATTAAATAAACGACTTCCTAATATTAGCTATTTCAAAATCTTTGGATCTAAATGTTTTATTCTTGACACTAGTGGAAACTTAGGCAAGTTTGATGCTAGATCTTATGAGGGAATATTCATTGGGTATGCACAAAATAGTATAGCATATCGCATTTATAATGTGCAAAAGCTGTGTATCGAAGAATCTATACATATCAAATTTAATGAACTTAACCATGATCTTCCAAAAGAAGGAGAAGAAGATGCAGGAATTTTAGAGACTGCTGCAAACCCATTATACCACATAAAGCAAAATAGCAATACTATGGAACCGATCCAGCAAACTGGATTAGAAGAACAGTAAGATCAAGACTCTATCCAGCAAGCTGAATATGAAAATCAGGAACATATCCAGCAAGCTGAAATGGATGAACAACAAGACCACAATTATGAATCTACTGAAGAAGTAATATATAATGTTCAACTTCCAAAATCAACAAGATATATCAAAAATCATCCTCATGATAACATCATTGGAGACATAAATGAAGGAGTTACTACGAGAAGAAAAGCACAAAATATATGTGCTTTCTCAGCATTCCTATCCCAGATTGAACCAAAGAACGCCAAAGAAGCAATACTTGATGAACATTGGCTACTAGCAATACAAGAAGAGTTACAACAATTTGAAAGATGTCAAGTGTGGGAACTGATGCCTCCCCGAAAGATGTATCCATTATTGGAACTAAATGGGTATTCAAAAACAAACTTGACGAGTTCAGAACAATTACAAGAAATAAAGCGAGATTAGTCGCTAGAGGATATAACCAACAAGAAGGAATAGACTATGAAGAAACATTTGCCCCAGTTGCCCGTTTGGAATCCATTCGTATACTACTAGCATTCGCTTGTTTCAGAAAGTTCAAGTTACACCAAATGGATGTCAAAAGCGCCTTCCTCAACGGGTACATAAATGAAGAAGTCTATATAAAATAGCCACCTGGATTCGAACATGACAAATTCCCACATTACGCATACAAACTCAAGAAGGCACTCTATGGACTTAAACAAGCTCTAAGGGCTTGGTACGAAAGATTGAGTAAAATCAACTCCACGCTATTTATTAAACTTCAAGATAAAAATATTATTATTGTACAAATATATGTAGACGATATAATATTTGGTGCTACTAATAATTTTCTTTGTGAGTGGTTTTCCAAATGCATGCACAAGGAGTTTGACATGAGCTTGATGGGAGAACTTAACTACTTTCTAGGCCTTCAAATTAAACAAAATCACGAAGGTATATTCATTCATCAAACCAAGTACACAAAAGAGTTACTTAAGAGATTCGGATTTGACAATTCAAATTCAAAGACCACACCAATGAGTACATCAATAAAAATCACAACAAATGAAAAAGGTACGGATGTAGAGGTAACAAAATACAGAGGTATGATTGGATCCCTACTATATTTAACTACTTCTAGACCGGATATAATGTATAGTGTGTGTCTATGTTCCTGGTTTTAGGCCAAACCCAAAGAATCCCACTTACAGGCTGTTAAACGAATATTTAAATATTTGAGTGGTACGACAAATCTAGGATTGTTTTACCCAAAATGTGACAACTTTGATCTAATGGATTATTCAGATGCTGACTATGCAGGTTGTCAAATAGATAGAAAAAGCACAAGCGGTGCCTGTACATTTTTGGGACAAAGTCTTGATTCATGGCACAGCAAGAAGCAAACGTCAGTCGCCCTATCCACTACTGAGGGTGAACATTTAGCAACAAGAAGCTGTTGCTCTCAAATTTTGTGGATGCGTCAAACATTATGCGACTTTGATATTATATGTGAAAATATGCCCCCATATACTGTGATAATACAAGCACCATAGACATCTCAAAAAATCCAGTACTACATTCTCGCACAAAACACATAGAAGTACGCCACCATTTTCTTAGAGACAATGTTTCCAAAGGCTTAATAAGATTGATATTCATTCCCACTGAACATCAATTAGTAGACATATTTACAAAACCTTTAGGGGAAGACCGGTTCTGTACCTTAAGAAGAGAACTCGGGATGTGTCTGATTTAAATATAATATGCATGCCTTAAGGTAAGTAGACAGTCACGGCGTATCTAGGTGCCATAATAACGCTCATTATATCTGCTTAAGATCATTATTCCCAAACACAGCAACACGTCTTTCTAAATCTCGATAACACACAGCCCTTAAAAGACAAACTCTACTTTACTAATCCAAGCTCTCTCTCTCTCTCTGTCTTCTGCATATCTCAACTCTTTCTGCGCCCCTACACATCCCTCAAACCCCAACTGTGAAGATGAAAACACGGCAATCCAGATAAATACGTGTCGAATCGGATGACGAGATGTCGCTACCATCTCCTCATCCCACTACTACTCGACGCCTGAAACAGAAACAACCCTCGGTCCAAACCATCTCCGGTCGAATCAGAAGCTAGCTTACCCTCTCTTCTACCGATTGGGACGTACACTATCACTAACCGAAGAGCAGTCAAGGAATCATCACTAAGTTCCCCTCTTCTGACGGTAAACCCTCTCCCTATTTCAATGCATGATGTTCCTGACGACTTCTTTAGAGGTCACAACTTCGAACTACGCTTTAAGTCATCTATATGTCACAAAATCCTTGTCTATAAAAAATCAATAGACATGTTTTACTACCAAAACTCCCCTCTTCATCTTATATTTGAGTCATGCAGTATGTCTTCCTTAAGCACTCCTCCCTCGGTAGCTTACCCAAAATTAGTTCAACAATTTTATACCAATCTTGGGAATAATGGCGACTGCTACACTTCCTTTGTTAAAGGTAAATCTCTGTTCTTCATAGCTATGGATTTAGGGAGTATACTGTCAATCCCATACACCGGGGACTGCCCCTTCACTCTCAAAGGGCCTATCTCTACTCCTCTGTCTCCCTTAGTACAGCTTCGCCTTCTCTTGGATGATCCAACAGTGTCCTCTGTCACCCTTTCAAAAACCACCGAAGTGTCTCCTCTTGCAGTTGTTCTTCACAAACTGTTACGATACAATCTCCTCCCTCGTCTCGGTGGTGGAGCTGATTTTAAGTATCAGGATTTGGTTTTAGTCACTTTAATAATGACCGGCCAACCTTTTAATTTTTCACTCATGATGTTAAAACACATGATTCACTGTGTTAAACATTCCAAAAGTGTCTGCCCTATAGCTGCTTCCTCACCAAATTGTTTACTCACTTCCAAATCCCACTTGACGATGAAAGCTCTATCAAATTAACTGACTCCATCGATTCCAATTACCTCAAAGGAGCCCATATCACACTACTTAAAGGAAAGTTCATTCGTGTGGCACCTGAGATTTCCAAACCCATACCTTCCACCTCACTGCCTCCTTCACAAAAAATTTTCACTCTCCTTCACTCCATAGCAACCAATCAAGCCCAACTCACTTCTGATGTCAAAGATATTCAACTCCGTCTCTCCGTACTTGAAAAAGGCAAACTTCCCATTCGTCATGATGATCTTACTACTATGTTTCATAATATGGAAGATGATTTCATAGATCTTCAAGCTGGATTCGAGTTGCATACTCGGGCGATGGTCGAAGCCTTGCAACGGAAGATGAATCGCAATGCCTGCCAATTAAGTACTGAGCTTAAGTTCACCAGCCATCAAGTTGGGACTCTTGGATGGTTTACCGAGCGACGCATGAATAACCTCAGTGAGGAGCTGCAAGATGATCAAGTCCAGTTGCGTATCCCTGAATGGCCCCAATGCAATTGGCTGGCAGAATATTAAGGCAACTTTTTGGACCTGCCCTCCCACCTCCTACCTTCATTGCTCATCCTCCTAGATTTACCAACACAATGTCCCTTGAAGAGATCGAACATCGCCAGCTTCACCGGCCCTATTTCACAGCCCGCACAACAAATCACGTTAATCTTGAGGAGGAGGATGACTAGCTGCCCTGCCCCCCCTTTTTTGGCCTTCTGCGTACACCTTTTTGATAGATGCCAAAGGGGGAGACGAATTATGGCTTTTCTTTTGCTATTTTTTTCCTATTCCTATTTGACTATCTTTTAAATTCTTATGCATGGTAACCTGTAAGACGATGGTTTAATTTTTTTTAATTTTTTTGAATGATGGTTTAAATAGTTTACTATACTTTCTGCTTCTACTTATCATGTTATGGACTAACTAGAAAATGCAGAGTTACTGCTAAACTTTTCATAATTTACAAAATATAGGGTTGTTCAAACACTGCACATATGCAGTCAATAGTATGCATGAATTGAGGGGGAGCTATAACTCTCTTGAAGTACATAGTTTTAGGGGGAGCCATAATTATCTTGTTGTCATCATCAAAAAGGGAGAGAATGTTGACTTCTGTCACACTCTATGTTTTGATGATGACCATATTAGTTCACTAATTCTGTCATATAACATTTCAGGAACATCAAGGAAGAAGGTCCAAAGTCAAGATGCCTTTGAAGAAAGAAAAGCTAAATTGAGTCTTAGGAATATATGTAAGATTTTAGCAGTTATTAATTTCCATAATAAGGCTCTAGGACATGTGCATTACATACATATACCATCATTCATATTTGATACTGCATAATTAATAATATGCATGACAAAATTGCTCAACATAAGGAATCAAATCCTGTTAAGGAGACCCACACAGTAGAACATGAAATGACTCTCATAAATTATGCATTTTATCTCTAAAATCACGGATAGATAACGATGGGATAGCAAGAGTCTTGTATTATCATTCAAGGTATTTAATTGGTTATCTCCAACGGCCCAATCCATATGGACACCGGGAAAAAAAGTATGGTAAGCATAAATCATGACATCATAGAATTTGCATCATAAATCACGCTGCATAGATCGAGTCATATATCAAGGGTCTTAATTCTAGGTAATTCATTAAGGTAACTAGTTGATTAATTACCATATGCAATACAGGAATCATGAGCCATGATTTGGGAAATCTAATTGGTTGGGTCTAACGGTCCAATATATATTGAGAAATATGGAAACTAGCGCGTCAATATATTTGGTACTAATTTTCGGACTTCTAGAAATTGGGACAGGCCATAAAATCAATTAGTCTTAAAAGTATTGACAGCGTGATCTCATGGAAATCAAACTGAATATATCATGATTTGTACTAAATGTTTTTAAACGAGAAAAATTACAGAATCAAATCTATGCAACAGACATACTCTCGAAGAGGTGTATATAAACAGAACTCGCTAACAGTTTTGATCACGTAATACATACGCAGAAAATAATAGCACACAAGCTGCGAGATTATTTTTCACTGAGATAAACATTGATTGCATTAAGAACAGAGTTGCATCTTCGAATAAATTCTGGTAAATTCTTCTTGCATATCATTTCATACTAGAGCCTTGAGTTGGTAAGTAATATATTGCTTGATCATTAGACCTCTAGTATTGTATTTTTAATTGTCATATCTAAATCAATATTGTATTGGGTAATCTTGTTTAGGTTGATAACTTATTACAGTCAAGTTGAAGGAAAGCATAGGTGCTTAAGGGTGCATAGGTGCACAAAGAACAAAGGTGTTCAAAATTGATAGAACTTGTATTGTAATTAGAAAAGTTGAATAAAATTGAGTCTCCAATACTAGTTGGTATTGGACGTGGATTAGGCTACTATTCTAGAGGGTAGTAGTTGAACCACGTAAAAATTCTGGTGTTTGTGTGATTTCATTCTATACTCGAATATTCAGCTATTTATCCAGCAACCTGCATTCTATCCATATCAGTAATCCAGCTTGATGCATTATACACTCACGAAATTTTTGATAAGAAACAAAAATTGGACATAGTTTGTGCCTACACTTATTCAACCCCCCTTCTAAGTGTACCTATTTAAATTTCACATTGCTACAGCTTATCTTCCTCAAACTAATGGCCAAGTAGAGGTTTCAAATCGTGAAGTAAAGAGAATTTTGGAGAAAGTTGTGAACCCCATAAGAAAGGATTGGTCATTAAAGATTGATGATGCTGTATGGGCATATAGGACTGCTTATAAGACTCCGCTGGGCATGTCACCTTTTCATTTTGGTCTATGGAAAGGTTTTTCACCTTCCTATGGAGCTTGAGCATAAGGCATATTGGGCAATTAGGAAGCTTAATTTTGATTTGAAGGCTGCCGGTGAAAAATGCTTACTCCAACTCAATGAGTTGGATGAATTCAGACTGCAGGCGTATGAAAACTCCAAGCTATATAAAGAAAAGGTGAAGAAATGGCATGATCACAAGATTATAGAGAGAGTATTTGAGCCAGGATAAAGAGTTTTGTTGTTCAATTCAAGACTTAAACTTTTTCCTAGGAAGCTCAAATCAAGGTGGTCCGGGCCATTTACAATGAAGATAGTTTTTTCACATGGTGCAGCAGAGGTATTCGACAAATTTCCAGATAAGCCGTTTAAAGTGAATGTACAACGACTAAAGCATTATTTTAGTGGAGAGGTGGACAGGCAGAAAGTCACCTCTATTTCGTTCTTCAATGTGATTGAAGCAGAGATAGTCAAGCTAATTGACTATAACTTAGCACTTGATGGGAGGCACCCCATTACTTCTATCTCTACCTCTTGTTTAATTTTACTTTAGATTGTATTTAATATTTCATTTTCATGATTAGTTGTTATAGCATAACTAGTGTGAAATTAGTATTATGGAAGCTGAATGAGCGTATGATGAGATGTAGGAGTAATAGAGAAATTATTGTGTTAAGATAGTTATGTATGCATAATAATTAGTTCATATTTTAATTTTGGAGGCTTGTTAGCTAATAATAATATATATTGGTTGAACAGGTGTATTGGAAATGATTCGTAGCTATTTTGGTATATTTGAGATGCAGAATGGTATTACAGGATGAAGGGCAGCGTGGCCGCGCAATGAAAGCGGTGTAAAATGGCGCGCCCGCGCCATATGTCTGTGCAGCAAGGCCAATCGCGCGCCCGCACCATATTCCCATTCAAAACACGCACGGCCGCACGTGACACCGGAGCCAGAAAATTTTTAAGTGTTTTAAAGATGTGTTTGTTTTCCCATTTCTTATATCAGTTACATTCACAACGTGCGTATCCTTTCCTCTCTAGAAATGCACGACTCTTTTCTCTCCAACCCATTTTAAATTCAAATTCGTAACTCCTCAATCCATTATCTCAACCCATTACGCATTATTCGCTTCAGTTACCTAACCACGTCTAAGTCTTCCACTGATCAAACTAGGGTTTCTTCAGGGGAGCGTGAAAACCACAAGTTTGGGGGTTGTTCATTTGTGAGAATACAGCTTTTGTCCATCAGTATATTTCTTCTTCTTCTTTAGTCAGAGCAATGGGTCCTAAGCGTGCTTGTTCCATCACTTCATCATCATCATCATCTTCCAGTAGTCAGGGCAAGGATGTCGTGGATCACACAAAATTTCTTAGCCTTGATGCACAGATAGAGTACTACAGAATAGTAGCAAAGACATTTATGAAGGAAAAAGGTTTCAAGCCTGAGAAGCAAGATGGCCAGTTATGGGATATGATTCGAGAAAGAGGATGGGGAGGAATGACTATGACTCCTATGCCTGCACCCATGGGTATTGTTCTGGAATTTTATGCTAATGCCAAAGACACTATGAGTGGGTTATCTATGGTCCGAGGAGTGCAAGTAGATTACCTATCACAATCAATCAGAGCAATTTTTAGGATACACGACACACCACCAACTGGGTATGATAATTGGGTCGAGGCTGCACGTTTTGAGACTGACTTGGACGAAGTCATCACTGACTTGTGCATTCCCAGGACGCAGTGGACTTGTAGGCCAGGAATGAATTAACCTAGAACCTTCCAAGCCTCATCCCTCAATCACTATGCTAAAGCTTGGAACTTATTTATTTGTACGAAGCTCATACCATCATCGCATCAACACGAGATCACAACTGAGAGAGCTATCATTTTGTGGGGAATAGCCACATGTAAGTACATCGATGTGGGGCCCCTTATTCATCAGAATATGTTACATTATATGAGGGGGAGCACTACGGGAAGTATCCCACATGCGTCCATTGTTACTAGTCTGTGTGCACATCAAGGAGTCGCTTGTGGTAATGAACAAATGCAGTACCCTAGCCAAGATATCACTCATGCGACTATTTCCAAATTCAAGGATTGGACAGGAGGTGCACCACGCCCAAGAGGAAAAGGCTTTATCCTTCAACCCGTATCCTTGGTGCCTCCACTACAACCCACACATGCAAATGAAGCATGCACGTCAACTCAAGCCACTGCTGCTACTGATGATCGACATCTCCGAAGGTTGGAGCAGAAGGGTGATGCTATATATGACAACTTTGCAACGTTTACTACGGGTTTGACGAGGTCGCTAGTGGAGGCATTTGTACAGCTGGCTACCATGCTCGAGTGGCCGCAATTTGGGACAGCCATGCCATATCTACCACCGAATTCACCACCAGAAGAGGGTGGTGCAGCTGATCAGTAGGGGAGTTCTTCTAACCCTATACCTTCATTCATTGGGACACTTAATATATTAAGTTTTGGGGTATTCGGTTATAGGGTAGTTGCATGTAGTTAATTTGCATATGTTTGCATGTTTAATTTAACTTTTGCATTTTTAATATTTTACTGTTTTTAGTTGTTATTATTTTTTTAGTATGTGTTTAGTTGCATGTCCTGAATTTTTAGCTTTATGGAGTTTAAGTCTAGCCAATGATGAAATTAAATTTTGAAGGATTGTTGAATTTACTAGATAACATGAGCTAAGCTATAATGTTTTACATGATGTAATCCATAAATGTTGTTTAGATGCTTTCGATTCGCACATACGTGTTCACAAATGCTTGATGGTATAAGAGTAATGTGTTTTTATTACTTAGTAGGAAATGTGGTTTTTAAAAATAGAATTGTGTGGAAATTGGACTTAAGCTATGAAAACATGGATAATCAAACTATGGGAACACATGGATATGCTTGCTATCTCTAAAAAAAAACACATCGTGGCTAGTTTTGTTTCGGGGCCTTTGTTACTTGAGTAAGTACGCCCGTAGAGGTGTCTTAACACCTAGCGCCCTAAGGTCTTTTATGGTCTGGGAGTCGTTGGTTAAAAGCTCGCTAAGGGGTAGGACTATTAGCCTAATGGAATGAGGCATTGCACAGTCATGTGAATAAAAACAAATAAATATATATAATAGCAATAAACACCGCTGGAAAGAGCGAAAATCACCCTCGTGAGTAAAAATAAAGCAGATTAAACCCATTGTTGAACCTTAGTTTGAATTGATGTGTTAGATTAGTTTTTGTTGCATTAGTATACATGAATTTTGATTTAGACTGTAATTTTCTATTTTGAGCAGTTTAACATGTGTATTCTTTACCTTTGTCAAGTTTTTGGTGAACACAACACACACACACAGCTTCTTTATAGTGAGTATGGGTTATTTGATTCTATGATATTATGTTTAAAGCCTAGTTTGAAATTTTTATTCTTGAATCTGGATTGGAATTCTATTTTAGCTGGAAAAAGTTTGGGTTGGAATTCTATTTTAGCCGGAAAAATTTGGGACTCAATTACATCATAATTTAGTTTGCATAACATGTAGTTGCATTTCATTGTTTAATGTCTTATGCATTGCTTGAGTGCAAGTAATAGTTCAAGTTTGGTAGTATTTGATAAGTAGGTTTTATACCTACTTATTGGATATAAATTCACTAGAATTATGCTTATCTCAAGTATATTTTACTATGTTTTTGTGCATTTTATGCTTGTTTAGCATTTCTTGTAGTTGAACTCCTAAAGCAAGGAAAGACGTGGATGAGCATGGTGACACGAGCTAACAAGGACTATACATGATGGACATGGGTAGATAAGGAACTAAAGCAATGGATGAGAATTATGCAAAAAAGGAAAGATGAAGGACAAACAACGAAACAACAATCAGCAGCAGCAAAACATTAGAGGACAGGAAACAGAAGTAGTGTGGCCGCGCTGCTAAATAAGCCAGATCTCGCGCGCCCGCGCTACTTGCCTACAGAAGCTAAAATTGCACCTACGCGCGGCCGTGCCTAAAATAAGAAGGAAACTCACACGCCCGTGTGAGTCCTCTGCATTCTATTTGTTGACTTATTTTTAATTTGAATTTTGACCGTTTGATCTTATCTGAACAATATTGGCTGGTGCCAGAGACATGAAGAAGGTAGTTTAATGAATTTTTCATATTATTCATTAGGGTTTTAAGGTATTAGCTATTCTAGAGAGAGTTTGGAGCACTGATCAATACAATTGCTCTTCTCTTATTCTAGATTATTAAATAAAGTGTAGTATTATTCCCTGGAGATTATTGGTGAATTGGAACAACACATTGGAACAGATTCTACAATTGGGTTTAATCATTTCTCTTTCATCACTCATTTGTATTATTTAATCCTATGTGTTACTTCAATCCCATAATGTCTTTTGGTTCAGAAATGAACTAAACTCCATTATGGGATTCTAATGGATTTTGATATGTAGTCTATACTTACATGCCTGATTGTTTGATTGCATATTTATCATCGGATTATCTATTATGATTGAGTGTAATGAATGAATGATTGATCACCATTTATCTTATATACTTAGATGGATTTGAAATATGAAATATGAGTATGGATATAATCATAACAACATACGTTTATGAGGCTGAGTTGTTTATCTTTGTAATTCGTGAACCGGATAGAAATATACTGTTTCACCGTATGTAGTAATGTAAGAGCTTGTGCTTAAATTCATTATTGCTGCAATTTCATATAGACATATAGTGATGTTGGTAATAGTGTTGATTACATGATTTCTATCATATGTGGAGGTTATGTAAATAGGTCATAAGTCATTGAAAAATAGTTATGTCTACTTTTGTGCTCTTGGCTAATTTTCCATGATGAATATATAAGCTTTACATGATGGTAATAGCTAGATGAAGTATTAAATGAAGTTAAAATCTCATTCTTTCCAAATTTGATTACATTAAATTAGTATTGTGTTTTAATTATTAATTAAGTTTAGAATTACTTACAATTGTGAATTATTCGTTTAAGCATATAGAAATAGTTAAATAGTTTATGTTTGATAATTAAGATTTAAAACCTTTCTCCGTGGATCGATACTTTTCTTACTCTGTACTACTTGTTGACCCATCTATGCTTGCATGAGTTAGAGTCCTTTTGTTAAAACTAAAAAGGAGGCAATAAGTGGTATGCCACCTTGTTCAGGACATTCTGGCTCAGCGTTGACAATGGTTAGGCTGTTGTTGATAATGTATTTAATTTGTTGGTGAATAGTGGAGGGGACTGCCCCGACCATGTGAATCCACGATCTTCCCAGAAGTAGGTTGTATCCTGTATCTATTTTGAGAACGTGAAAAAACACGCAGAATGTATGTGGACCAATCTCCACTGGTATTTCAATCTCTCCGACAGAGTTTCATCGGGATCCATCAAAAGCTTTGATAACCGTATGGCTGTTTTGGATCCGATTGAGATTGATGTTCATCTTCACCAAAGTGGCATAAGGTCAGATATTCAAAGATGAACCTCCATCTAACAAGACTCCCCCCCACCATATATCCGGAGGACAAAATAGCAATGTGCAACGGCTTGCAATGACCAGTCCTTTCGGGAGGTATATCATCATCAGTAAAAGATATCACATTGTTGTTAACAATGTGTTCCACTAGATGCTGGAATTTCTCAACATCTATTGACTTAGGCAGTTGGGCTTCTTCCAAAACCCTAAGCAAGACCTTCCTATGATCTTCAGAAGAGAAAACTAAGTTCAGTATGGAAACTTGATGTGGAGCTTCTCTTAAGCTTAAAACCACCTCGACTTCATTATGGCCCATAGTACGGAGAAATTCTTCCACTTTCTTCGAGGAAATCTTCCCCTTTGACTTGATGGTAGGTTTCATCACCCGTTGGGGAAGATATAGTGGATTATCCTTTCGACACTGCTGCAGTTATGTATGATGTGGATCCTTCAGCCACTCTATAATTCCATGGAACTTTCTTTAGGCTAACAACATGATATTGTGGTCTGAATGGCAATATAATTGGCTCTGGCATAGCCACTTTCAAAGGATTATCAACTCCTTTAAGTTGAATTGGTTGGATTATATGTGAGGGAGTAGCTGCATCTGTCTCATCATATATGACTGCTACATCTTCCTTCAACTTCGTAGGAAAAACGACCTCGCTATCCAGTACTACAACATCATCGTCTACAATCTGCAAGACATCGCTGTCAATTAAATTCCGAATAAGGTGGCGGAGTGCCCAGTATTCTTTTGTGCCGTGACCGCGAGATTGGGAGTGATATTGGCACACTCCATTGAAATCAAACTGTCTTAAACGTGGGCTGATTGGAGGTAGCAAATTTATGATTCTTCCTGAATTTATCAGCATCTGTAGTATTTCTTCCATCAGCTGGCCTAGGTATGTAAATTTCCTTTTTTTTGGCAAAATCCAGATGGGCTTTGGCACTTGCTCTTTTTGAAATTTTATCCTCCAGTGTTTCATTTTCTGGAGTATGCGGTGGAGTGTTCGGAATAAGAGGAAGGAGACTGGCATGCTCCTGACTAAATAATTGACGGGTGACTTGGTGCTGATGGGCCACTAGTTCCTCCAATTGGTTAAGTTTCTCACGCAAAGCATTCATTTTTCATTCCATTGTAAACTTGAACTTTTCATAGTCCTACTTATCAGCACCATCCTTGCTAGCCTGAGAAGATCCACCATTAAAATTAGAACTTTGTCCATTGCTCCATTTAATCATATTGACCTATTCTTCTTTGTGTTGAGGAAGAGGGTTGTCTTGCACATGGGGTTAATCAGGCTTGTTAACCACAATCTCACCGCTATCGATCAAATCCTAGATCTTATGTTTTAAGGCTCAATAATCTTAAGTATCATGTCTCGGTGCCCCAGAATGATAAGCACACTTTCGAGTAGCATTGAAACCCCTCCCATTCGGGTTGGCCCGGTGCCCTGGCATGATAAGATGTATAATTTTCTTCTGAGTGGTCAGAAGATTGAGAATGTTCTCGAGTGAGTCCCCTAAGGGTATGAACACTCGAGTGCGTCTGACTTCTCGACCTATAGGTAATGGAGGGTTTGAAGACTGTGCTTGAAAGGGAGTGTAATTTCTCCTTTCGATAGGCATATTCTGACTGCCTTTCTGACCTTGTAGTATCAAGGAATTATCCTCCTCTTTCTTTTTATGGACCTTCCGGGGGTTGTTTCCATAATTTTCGGACTGGATGTGCTCAGCAACATCTTTAAGGGCAGCTAGGTCTTTAATCTTTCCTGACTTCAATCCCATCTCAGCCATTTCCCCATGCTTAATCATTTCAGAGAATGGTTTGCCAATACCAGCCAACACCCTCTCGTAGAAAGGAGCTTCTTGTATGTCTATAAAGGTCATAAACATTTCTGACTCATTCATAGAGGGAACAACTTGATTAGCAAGGCGCCTCCACCTTTGAGCATACTCTCTAAAAGATTTATTGGTTTGTTTCTTGACTTTAGTAATTTGGTACCGGTCAAGGGCCATCTGAGTCTGGAAGCTGTACTGAGTGAGGAAGGCATGAGCTAGCTCCTCCCAGCTATGGATATTTGAATTATCTAATCTGATATACCACGATCGGGCTTCTCCAGTTAGACTTTTCTGGAAGAGCTGCATTCTGAGCTTCTCGTCCTTAGCACAAGATCCGAGTTCTCCAATGAATACCTTCAAATGTGTGTAAGGATCTCCTAGCCCGTCATACTTTTCAAACTCAGGAGTCTTGAACTTCTCTGGATAATGCACACCAGGGAATATACAAAGGTCTGCATATGAAACACTCTCATGTGCTCCAATCCCTGTAATAGAATAGATGGACTCTTCCATTTGAAGGACATTCTTCCTGATATCACTGGTGTCTATATCTTCTTTGAGATGGGTGGTATCATGAATTTTGTTGGTTGTATCCAACTGCAGCTCAAGTACTAGAATGGCTTTATCCAAACCTTGGGTTCCTCCTTGTGCAGAGGATTCAATATGTATGGGTATCCCTGAACCCTGAGTAGATTGGTGTAGTTCTTTAAGCAGAACATCCAAATATGTGATTTGTTTACTTAATCCGTCGAATTCTTCATGGGAGACAAGATTAAGATTAGCCTGGTCATGTGAAGACATAATTGGCTGTAGACTCGTGGCCTTTTTGGGCTTTGACCGGGTAATAAGTCCTATTGTTTCCCTGTAAAAAATTAGCGTAGTTTAGTTTTAAGGAATGTATAAATGTTTACGTGCTATATGATGTATCCGTTTTAGGAGTATTATCCTACAACACGGATGTTAGCTGTTTGTACTATAGGATAACATGTTAATACTTTGTAAATATATGTGTGCACATATTTCTTCATATTTCCCATTACATTGAGATTGATATGGAGCGACATTACAAGTAAATGATTTTGCAAGTAATTGAAAATGGAAAGTAAGAAGAGACTTTACTCTGCATTTGGTTAATCAGAGGCTGACCTATCTTAGGCTACTCTCGCGGCTTTTTGGCATGAAGGTTCGTAAATCATTGCAATTTGCTCGACGGGAACTTAATCTGATCTTTCAACTTGAGCGAATTTGGGTGGTGCCTTTCCTAAGCCTCGTTGGAATTAGTCTTCCTATGAGTCCAGTAATCAAACACCGACAGGATAACCTCCTGATGGAGGAACCACACAACATACATTCACATACAACGTGTATCACCGTTTATGAAAATGATGACATGTGCGAAGCACTAATATCACAAGCAGATATAGTGTAATACATTAAGTACAGTAAGTAAATGCATTCGTACACATCCATCAAATGTAAATGCACCATCCACACAGAAGCATATAACAATTTTGAAAAGCTTGTAATAGCGGCTTAAGTCCTCTTACTGGAGTCCCCAGCAGAGTCGCCACCTGTAGACGTCGGGATTTTACTTGTCCCTTTTCTGTTCTTGTTCTTTGGTGTTCTCATGTTAGGTGGGATTTGTTTGAAAAAATAAGTTGTGAAAAGGTCTGACATTTATATGTCGACGATTTGACTGTAAGAGTCGTCAGTTGGTTTTTTAAACGGTTGTACCAACACAACAGAGAAAAGGTTTGCACATTGACCCAGTGATGTGTCACTGCTAAACGGGTATGTGAAACCGAGATTCATTAAGGTCCGGAGACTTGCTTCTGCGGAGGGAAGGTGTTAGGCACCCCCCGACATCCGTGCTGCCACGGTGACCGCCACTTTTCAAGAAACTGTTATATGAATGTGTGTTTGTGTGTGGGTTAATGTCCAATTATTTGGAAGTAGTGCTATGCGTCGTTTACACCTATATACAAAGGGTTTGAATTTATATAAAAATTCAGTTTTAAGCAAGATATAGTAGTGATGTTTTGTAAAAAGAGGTTTTTCAAACCATTATGCTCAATAGTAATTGAGGCCTTTGATACTTCCATTTTATTATGTGTTCAGCTTGATTGCTTTTATTGTTTGAGATGCAAAGCATCTTCGAAAAAATAATGTTCAAAGCAGTGCCGAAATCCTTGTGGGCATGAGAGCCATCTAAGGAAATTCAAACACCGTGAATAATTTACAAGCCATGCACAACTGAAAATGTCCATCACGGGAACCGAATCTAGATTCAGTAAACTGAATCTGTGATCACATGATTCCTAGGCTCACATGATGTAGCAATGTGTATGAAAGCAGTAAACAGTTATATATATAAAAGCTGTAAATATATATATACAGACATGATCAACCACCACGAAGCACCTCCATGTGGGATCGGAAATGTAAATTTATAAAAGGGATAAATATATATATAGAGACATGATCAACCAGCATGAAGCACCTCCATGGGGGATCAGAAATATAAATAAAGCAATAAAAAACCAATCAACCACCACGAAGCACCTCCATGGGGGATTGGAAAATATAAATAAAGAAATAAAACGATGAACCGCCTTGAAGTAAACTCCAGTCGCGACGAAATGTAAATAAAGCAGTAAAAACGATCAACTTTCACGAAGTAAACTCTAAGCGGGACGAACTAAAATCCAGGATCATCGAATAGAGTTCGACAACAGTTCATATATATATATATATATATATATATATATATATATATATATATATACACACAAAAAAAAAGCCACGGACCGAAGTTCGGGCATACACACGCTACACGACTCTCAACGTGAAGAACTGTGTGTGCATAGTAGTGGAGAAAGGCTTTAAAATGTGCAAGAAGGCTTACAGTGGACTGCCAAAGAAGACTTCAATAGCTTTAGAGGGATGAACACTCAGCTCCCGCCGTTAAAAATATAATAATATATGAGCTCACACGTGTTTAAAATGAGAAAGAACTCAATTTATAGTGTGTATAGAGCAAATTAGACAGGGCTTCCTCGCCTTTTCTCCTTCCAAAATGGCTGCCCCAAGCCCTCTATTTATAGAGGGTGGAGCCACAGGTGTACCTGCGATAGCCGTAGATGCACCTGCGGCTGCCCGGGGTGCCCCGGGTTCTACGGGTCCTGCCGTCTAAAAGTACGTGCACGCGTGCAACATGATGTTCGCTCGAACTTTTAGAACTTCAATTCGGGCATCCGATCGAGGTGTATAAGATCTTTTTTGGAAGGCTATTGTTGAGAGCTATACAATGACATGGGATTAGAGATTGTACAAAGTCGGGAAGATGGGACCATGCCCTTGGTCTTCAAGCTTCAAATTCTATCTAGTATGTTGTCTTGTGCAGTAGTCACTCGAGATTGGTGTTCTTTGGTTCTTATAGGACACTGCTGTGTAGAATGTATGTATGAATGTTGAGACGGCGCAATGTGGGGTTGGGATGGAAAAATGATGGTTCTGCCCTTCACCGGGGTTATCTCTGCCTTGGGCTGATTTAGCGGTCGTTGCTCAGGTATCTCTGAGATTGGACTGGTGCAGGTGTTGACCATCCTCAGTGTTGTTTCTGAGATGTGCCAGACTTCCCGGGGTTATCTCTAGACTTGGGAAATGAGTGCCTCGGGCCCATTGCCGAGTGTTTGAAGCTGATTGCATGTGTTTGAAATAAGCATTTTTGGGGTTATCTTTGGAACTGCAACTGCATGCCTCGGGTTTATCTCCGAGGTTGACGCTACCTTTCCTGGTGTTGTTTTCGGGACTGAGACTGAGTATCTCGGGGTTATCTCTGAAATTACATTGTCTTCTCCAGTGTGATTTTCGGTATTTGAACTGCATTCCTTGGGGTTATCTCTGAGGTTGACGCTGAAACTCCCGGTGTTGTTTCTGGGGTTGAGGTTGAAACTTCCGATGGTATTTTCAGGTCTGAACTGAATGTCTCGTGGTTATCTCCTAGATGGTAGTACTTAATATCCCAGGGTTGTCTCTAGGATTGAAATGAGCTATCTTCCAGGGTTATCTCTGAAAGACGATTCTGCCCTCCTGCAATGTTAGTAACATGTATGCAGAAAATTTCGAGTGTCTACACTCTACACCCCATAACCCTTCCTATTAATCAATACACAATGTTCAATTTGATTGTGTTAACTTTCGACTTATATCTCACTACATTTCTTCTTAGTCATACTCGAAGTTCATTCAAGTGTTTAAGTCTTGCTAGGACTCCTTATTGATTTATATTAACTACATTCCATATCTTGTAATGTTCACTTCAATTGAATTGAAACACTTTTTAAGTTCATTAACACTTGACACGGTGTTTCGACGTTCATTTGTCACATGCCCGATGATGTATGGTCTAAGTCAATGATGTGTGGTTTGAAGGTTTGAAGGATGATCCAAGTACCAATGAGAACTTTTTGTGTTTTGGTAGGGGGTGAGACCGCACCATAAATGGCTGTCTACGTACTCCCATTGATAAGGGGAGATCAGGTCTATGTAGTTCCAACCTAGCATGAAAAGGTTAAAAGTTGTAGGTGGTAGAAAAGGTGTAGAGATTTTTTTATTTTTTCTGAAGTTAGACCAGACCATAAAAATGGCTGCGTACGTACTTCCGTGTATTGGGGAGATCAGGTCTGCGTAGTTCGCCCCTGATGGGACAAACTGAAGTTGTGAGGAAGTATTTTATCCCTAGTGGGACAAGCTGAAGTTGTGAAGTGTTTAATCCCTAGTGGGACAAACTGAGGCTGTAAAAAGTTTAATCCCTGGTGGGATAAACTGAAGTTGTGAAAGGTTTAACCCCTGGTGGGACAAACTGAAGTGGTGAGGATTGTATGTGGTGAGAAGGGTTTTGAAAACCTGAATTGACTGGGGATCTGGTGATCCCGAACCAGAATGTTGGTTTGCATGTAACTTTAGACATAGTACCGTTTAATGGTGTCCGAGTTGATAAGTTGGGGAATTTACTCGGCATCCATCTCTTATAATCTGAGGGCTCCTCCTGTCAATACCCCCTTGACAACAAACGGCCCTTCCCAGTTTGGGGCGAATTTTCTTTTGGATTGATCTTAGTTGTCAAGAACCTTCTATAAGACAAAGTCATGTTCTTTGAATTGCTATAGCCAGACTTTCTTGTTGTTGGATCGATCGATCCTCTGTTGGTATAACTGACCATGGAAGATGGTTGCGGCCCGCTTTTCATCTATTAGAGAAATTTGGTGATCTTGTAACCATTAGTCTTCATCTAGCTGAGCATCTATCAACACTATGAGGGATTCCATTTCCACCTCTATGGGGATTGTTGGTCGGAAAATCGATCACTAAACAAGCGCAAGTATACGCGGTCTAACAAGTAATACAGTGATAGGTAGAATGTCGTACCCACGAGGAACTATGACTAATATTATCAAGTACCGACTTTGTATCGCGAAAGTCATATTCGAACAATAATAAATGGAAGTGTGATTAATCTAGTTATAACTAATTATCAAAGCAAGTAAATGGATAATGAATGGTAATCGAAGGAAATACAAGATAAGGTTACAACTTCAACCCACACAGACATTCTATCGAACACCTGACGTGCTATGCTACATCAAACTAGCTTCTCCCTTTGGTCTTAATGGTTACCACAATTTGTCGACCGAGAACACACAGGTGCTGATGCACCTCTGTCGAGGTATGCACAAACATATCCTCTCTAGATCCACCCAAAAAGGAATAGAACAGAAAAGAACGTCCAAGCTAGATACAATCCTACACATGTTTATTCGAATTAATCATAACGAGGATTTAAGCATAAGCTCTCTATTAGGTCACACGTGGCGCATAGATATATGTCTATTCTACACACAACATATGCAGTCGAAACCCACAATCATATGCCAATATATTTAGGTGTAAATCTACAATCCTTCTGTCGATATCATATAGATTATCAAAATCATCACTAATGTCTTAGCGAGAATCATTAAGCACAAATATATTAAAACAAATCATATGGTGCCAACCAAAGAGATAAGACAGTTAATTTAAATAACAAAGGGTTCCATTATAACCGTAGAGCAAATACTCAGTTCATAGCTATTGAACAAAATACAAGTTGCAATAAAGATAACATTTATAGATTACAAAATTAGAGGAAATAAATTGATAAGAGAAAACTCTATCAAATCCCTTCAATCTCTAAGCATTCTGCTCAAATCAAGATTTCCAGTCCGTGTAGCTCACTACTCTTGAAGCTCCAAAGAAATGCCATACTTATCCTTAATCTACCTAATCTATATTTTCAAACCTTATCTAAGAGAAAAAAAGAAAAATTACAGAAGAAAACTAATCTAAGCTACACTATCTAGTTATATGGTCTATGTTATATCCCCCCTCCTCCTGTTTTATAGCCGCTCTGCTGTGTTATATATGCGTTCCTTCCTTAGCTGGGTCAAACCAAGGCCTTCTCTGCCTGGGCACTGGAGGTGGAGCCGCGGCGCGGACAATAACCCTATGAATGGCGCTGCAGAGCCACATTAGTTTGGAAAAACCAGAGCTCGAGCTGCAGTGCGAGTCCAAGCAAGATCAGGGGCGCTGCAGCGCCATGTGACATCAGCAAGAGCTAGGGGCGGTGCCACGGCACGAGACTAACACTGGGCTTTGACGCTGCGGCGCCAGTGTATGGAATTTAATAGTTTTGTCCCCTGCAAGCTAGAAAAGTACTGTAAAGCCCTGCAATACGTCAATTAAGCACAATAACACTATAATCATATAAAACCATATAAAATGTACGAGATCAGTCAACTATTTAAGTCATAAAGTATCTGATTCGTGGGTATAAATCTCACTTATCAAATACCCCCAAACTTAAGTCTTTGCTTGTCCTCGAGCAAACTATCTAACACAACACTAACACTAGTAAAACACACGCGAACAAAAAGTAAGACAGTATACTGGCATCATGGCCTCTAAGCTAGATCATAGCTACTCTCAGAGAACAGGGTAAACACAGATATGAATAAGGGCTCATTCAATTTCAAGCATAAGATTGTATTCGATCCATTCTACGTGTGTGTGTGGAGACCAACCGTCCTAACTAATCATAGCTCAAATAAGTTCGCACAGTCGATTGTTAATACTAATATGCACACTCTACAACTTAAACATTCAACAAGCATTAAGAATATGACGCAAGTGCAGGAAAAGATCAAAAGACTCTAGCATAAAGACAGTAAAATCTGACTCGGCAGTCCTTAATTACCTTAGGCTATTCAGAACTACCCTTTAATGAGCTTTTGATCAGTAACTCCCAAGCTAGACGACTTTAGGGCACTAGGTGTAGAACACCCCTACGAATCAAATAACTCAAGCAGTAAAGGCCACGTAATCAACATAAGCCAACTGAGACTTTACAATAAAAACGAAGATTATTTAGCGAGTGCATTTTATGCTCCATCTCGATATCGGTCCTGCGTTTATGGGCGAGTGCATTTTACGCTCCATCTTGACCCACCGCAAAACTTTCGATATTAAATCTTCTATTATTTTTATTCTCATTTTATTAATTTTTTTTAATGTAAACATGCCAGAATCCAAGATACAAAACTGTATAAACGTCTAAGTCTTTTATTACCTTGCAAAAATGAAAGTTTATAAGAGTGAACAAACTCTCAAAGCAATAAACACGTGAACTAAATTCAAAAAAATAATTAGTTAACACAGTTGGTCGATGCTTGCTAAGAAGGACGGATCAATAACAGTCTAAACTTATCGATTGAACAACTCCTAGCTCATACATACTTGACACGACTTTAAGAGGTAAACATAATTACTTGGTGCTTGTCATCAGCCACAATAAAAAATAATGATAAATACAACACCATTGCTAAATAGCAGCTCAAAATAGGGTAAAAAGGCTATTCACATGGCACAAGCGTCTAAATCTGTATAAGCTCCAAAAAGATGGCTATAATGCACAATCATGCTAATAATAAACAAACCATTAATAATAAAAACCAAAAACAATTCATGGCATCCATAAAAAAAATCCAAACATAATCCCGCAGTTCAAAATGACTGCACCACAATACTGATACTAAAAACATAACAAAGCACTAAATATGCAACCTAACACGGTAGTAGGCATAAATAAATAGATAATAACCAAAACACCCCCAAACTTAATGTGAGTAATGCCCTCATTGCTAAAAATATATTAGTCGATACAAGAGGGCTTCCGTGAAGATCACTCACTCAGCAGCAGTATCGTCCTCATCAGCTTCGGTGGGCGGTGATGGTGGAGGGTATGGTGGGAGGACAGGAGGCTCGGGAACAGGAATGGCGTGAACTCAATATCCTCGCCACTGTACACGGTGTAGATACTCTACATTGTGTTCACTAGCTCAACCTGATACTGCATGGCAATGTCCTGCCTCTGTGCCACTACATCAATGTCCTCTGCTGCCTCTGTGCGCTTCTAATGCAGCAGGGTGAAGGATGCCATAATGTCTGCCAATAATCCCTGTGAAGCTGGGCCTGCGTCTGGTGCCTGCGAGAGCTCTAGCTCTACTTTAGGAGGTGGTGGTGTCGGTGGCTCGTAGCCTTCGCCTCTGACATGAGACTCTGCCCCATCCCATAAAATGAAGCGTGAGATCGTCTGATGGTCAATGAGTTACATGGGTGGCAGAGTTATCTCTTCTGGCCCCCAGTGGATACCTGCCCTTTTGCACAGCCAGGAGATCATGGATAGATGTGGGAGTCCCGCAGCGACTGTGCTCTTGATCGCCTTCACGATGGACTCATGTATGAGAACCCCAACGTCCACGTTCAGGCCCGTGACAATAGCAAATAGGAGGATCGCTCGATCCTTAGTCACATCACTCAGATGCCGGGTCAGAATCATATTAGCACAGATGAAGCTGAACCACACCTTCCCATAGCGACTGAGCGCTGAAGACGGTAAACTGGTTTTTTCACCCGTGTAGTTGTTCTTCTTCTATGAAGTCCGGGGCTTGCAGAGCCTCTTGATATTATCCTCGAGATCAAAGTTGTAGAGTCCTGGCTCCATATAATCCTTGCCCTCATAGTTGGGCATGGCGAACAGTGCGTTGATAGCTTGGCTTCCAAAATCCACTACTTTCCCCCTGACTTGGATAACTGAAGGACCCTCGGCACTAGCATTGGCGTAGAACTCCTGAACCACAGATACAATAGCCTATTCAGGCGACCTCAAGAAGTGGATCCACTAGCGTCCCAAAATCATGGTCACCAACTCGCCATCATTTTTGCCCGGCCCTCGGGAATCAAATTTCGAGCGGCAAAAGAACTTTTGTAATGTTTCCATGCCTCATCGCTCATAAATTTGGTGTTATCCCATGGCGTTGGTGCAGCGGATGAGGAACCGCAGACGCTAAGGCGTTGTCGCTTTGAAGCCATGTCTAAATTTCAGTTGGTTCGGCAAAAACAGAAGGCTCAGTTCCAAATTCCCCCAAACTCAAGCTAGAATAGTCCCCAATGCAATTTGAATGCCAAAATAGCCCCAATTCAGTAAACTTTTTGGTTTAGGCAATTTATCGAACACCTAGAGTTTACTCCTCAAAACCAACTTGGACAAACCTTGCTTGAAAGAGCTCTAACTAGATTTTTGGCAGCGGAAATCACACCAGTACTGTAATAACCGTGAATTTTAAGTCACTATATATGTATGTACATTATTAATATTTAAAACTTTGTGTTATACAGTGATTTAATATGTGACAACATATGTGAAATGGTGCATGGGTCAATTAACATGTATGTTATAGTTATGGATATATACATTTATAGGTTTCATTAAAAATGAAAGCCTCGTAACCTAATTATAAATTAGGTGAGACAATTAAATAATCTAAGGGTTATGGTAATAAGGAGAGGTTATATTTAACATGTATACTAACATAAGTGGATAATCTTATTATTTCAAGTGACTAATAATTTTAAACCTAATTCTTGTGAACCTAATTAGGTTATGAGCTAAAGTCACATGTATAAGTAATTAAATTTCATAAGATTAGGAATGAAAATCCTAAATAATTAAATTGGGTAACATATATTAAAATTGTTAAACTATGTTTATTACATAGCCCAAAACAATTAAAGGAGAAGCCCAAAAGAAATAAAATGCAAGCCCAAACTTAGCCCACTTGATTAAGGGTATTTTAGACATTTAATTTATCTAATTTATGCATTAAAATAAAAGCTATATGAACGAGTTAGTGGGCATAAATATGGCTGGCCACATTAGCCTTTTAAGACAACTAATTAAGCTAAGCAAGGTCCATTTGTAGTAACTCTTACACAAAAGGACATGGTTGTCAAGCTCCCATTGGTTGCCACTTTATTAAGCATCCTTAATCATGATTAGACTAATTAAAGTGATAAGGCAAAGCTTCTATCCATGGGTTAAAGAAAGTATGGGGGATAATAGCTAGATACACTAAGTGTATCTATATTTTTATTGTAAGTATCCTTTTACTTCATCTTTTCATTTCATTTCATTTCTTCTCTCATTCTTCCTCTTATAATTTCTCCCAAGCTAGCCACTTCCAGAGAGAGAAAGGAGAGAGAGGTTTGGCCATATATATAGAGATATAGGAGTGCTAGTTTGTTAATGCATCCAAAGTTCATCACTTACTTTGGTAAATCAAGGAAGGTTGCCATTAAATCAAGGTATAACCTAACCTTCATCTTCTTCTTCTACTTTGTTTTTTTTTCTTTAGCTTGTGTTTTGTTGGGGTTATGAATAAATACTCAAGATACCCTAGTCCTACATATCATCATGTATAGAACTAAGTATCTTGAGTGTTAGATCAAAGGCTTAGAGAAAGAATATGAGCATATGTTCTCCAAGGGTGAAAACTCTTATTTTCTTCCATTAAATCTTGTGTAACTCAAGTTTTCCAACTTAGATTTATGATCCGTCAAAGGGGGGTGCTATATACATGAGTTATCTAGTAAACCCAAGTGATAGAACACAAATCTAGCAAGTTTTGAATCCTTTGGAGCTGATTTCCCCAAAAAACCCACTTGGAATGTTAAGGGTTCAAAAATCCTAAAATAGTTTTTGTCCTATTTTTATTGGGTCTGTTTCAGACAGTTTCATGTCCCTTAAAAATCTTGGAAAATTTGCAGAGGTACCTTGAGAAGTTATATACGTGTAGGAAAAAAAACGGACACGTTTCGAGTTATAGATTGTGCGTAATGATTATTTTCGTAAAGGACTCCAAAAACGTTACCGTCGAATATCTCACTGTGTATACACTGGAAAATTCCAAAATTTTTACAGTAGGTTCATATATGCTAGGAGAGCATACCCTGAAAATTTTATATTTTTCTGAGCAAAACTCAATTTATTAAAAATGAAGCAAGATCCGAGTGTTTTGGGAACTTTAAAAATAGTAGATCATTTTGTAAAATTCCAAAAAAATTTGGGGATCCTTGTAGGTTAATATTGTGTCAAAGTGCAGAAGCTGAGAATTTTTGGAGTAAGTTTACTATTTTTCCTAAAAATGGTTAAGTTATGAATAAAAGGAAATAAATAGTTAAATGATGTCTTTAATAAGAAAAAGGTGATTTTTATACTTGAATATTCATAATATATCATATCATGACTATCTTAGAGCACTTTGATAATTTATGACCTTTTATGGATATTAAATAAGAGGTTTAATAAAGGATGAACAATTAGAATAAATTATTTATTAATCTAATAAATTATTAAAATATTATTATGATATTCATAATATTAGAATATGATATTGATAAGTAAATAAAAATATTAAGATTAAAATTTCTTTAAAATATTATTAAATGGTTAATAATATTTGATTTAAGCATTGATAAATGATTAAAGTATTATTAAATAATTAATAATATTAGTAATAGAAGAAGATATTATTAAATGATTAATAATATTAGTAAATGAATAAAATATTATTAAATGATTAATGATATTAAAGCATAAGTAAGATATTATTAAAGTAATAATATTAATTAAAATATTATTAAGAGGATTAATAATATTAGTAAGGTATTAAAATATTATTAAGATGTTAATAATATTAGTAAGCAAATGAAAGTATTATTAGGGAATTAATAATACTAAGAGGTGAATTAAATATTATCAAGATTAATAATATTATGTGGTTATAGTAACATTATCAAGACATGATAATGTTTATAAGAACTAAATGTAATGCATAATATTTATGTGATTACATAATCTAATGTTATACTATGACTAATTGAAAGATTAACTATAGGTCTCTCAAAGGATGATAATTTAACTGCATAGTGGATATAAATTAATTGCGTAGCTGTAATCTATAGACGAGGCAAGTGTCCTAACTTAAACTCGAGTTATTATTTTCAAAGCATATTAGTGAATAATTATTGATGATTATTCACATCTATATTGATTATTGAAATTCACACTTTGTACAATTGAATTCCTGTTCTATTATTATTGAACTGTGAATTAAATTAAAGTTCTTTCATTTATGAACTGTTTATGAGATAGATCTATGTGAATTGTATCAGCTAGATAAAGCATGTTTAAATTTGTTAAATCAAATGTGTTTTAAAAAGCTGTTCTTATTAAATTGATATGATAAGAACTCTTGACTGAGAAAATGACGAATTTGATTAAGGCATGATATCGATGCCGGAATATTAAGTGTTTATGCATAAATCACGGGGTATGAAAGGCTGATCCCCTTGAATACTAAAACTTATTAAGAGGTCCAGTTTAAATTACTGAGAACCTTGGCAAATGATCATGGTTATCTCAAAACCACTCAGTTCATGTTATTCAATTATTCGAATATTCAATTGTTGATTATTAATTTATGTTCCTTCACAACCTTATATTATTGTTGAACATTGAAAGCAAAACTTCTTTCTAGTCATGATATATCTCCCTTGTATATAAACTTGCTAAGCGAATTAGTTGCTTACCCTTGCTATATCATGACGTTTATTTCAGCTAAGCCTGAAGGATCCAATACGAATGACAAGGGCAAGGGCAAGATCCAGGAATAGTTTAGAATGAATATTAATTATTATTATCTAATGGAAGTTCTTATGTAAATCTTTTGTAATATGAATGGTGTGTTTAAGTTAAGGTTAAGAAGACCTTGAGACCATGCTATGGAAACTTTATTATAATGAACAATGTATGTTTATTATTTCGTAATAGTTATAGAATGCTTATGATGATGATAGATCGTGAGCACCGAATCTGAGGTTAGAGAACCTGGATTTGGGGGCGTCACAGGTTGGTATCAAAGCTGTAGGTTATAAACATTAGGAATGCAAATCCTAGGTTATAACCTTAGTAGAAAACTCTTATAGAGTATGTTAGGACATGGATTGTGGAAATTTATCGAGTTTGTGTTGTACTTAATAAAATATTATTTCATTTTATCAATGAATATATTTATTGTGGTACTGATGTTGGTTTTATTTATGGTGATTGTAGGATGTCTGACGAGCGCCAGGACAGTCACTAAGTAGATCAGGAGCTCATTGTGCGTAAGGTTACGGAAGAAGCCCCTCAGGGTCCTTTTATAGGGGATTTGTTGAGGAGAATCAATCAATTGGAAGGCAGGGTGGGAGAACTGGAGGTTGAAAACCACACACTTCAGTTCACAGAAGGTCAATACCAGGAGGCGGCTTATCAAGCCCATATGGAGGTAGTCGAGAAGAAGGGAAAGTTGGATGAGTCCTAGTTGCAAGTTGAGATGCTGAGGGTACAGCTAGAGCATGAAAAGACAAAGTTCGGAGAGCTGAGCATAGAGCATCTGGCGATGCGGGGCGAGTTTGACATGGAGATTGCAGACAAGATTCGCGTGGAGGAGGCATTTTATGAGTCAGCCCAGCGGGTGGACCAATTGGAGTTAGCACTGCATGCCATGAAGGTCAGGGCCCAGACTTTAGGACTGGTGCTAGACGTAGCGTATGAGGGCCAGCGCAATGGGACTAGGAGGGCGCAGTTCGGGATAGGAGAGTCGAGTCGATCCGTTCGACGTAGAGCTATGGAGGAGTGGTTTCCCCCGGAGCCTGTTCAGGTGACCCAACAGGGCCACCAGGGATGATTATGCTATGAACTAGTTGTAGATAGAGGCATTAGTATCCCTTTTTGTGTAATAGGGTTTTATGTTGATGTAAACCTCAGCAGGTGTGAGGTAGTAAGTAGTTAGGTAGTATCCCTATTTATGTTTGTAGGGAAGTATCATTTTGAGTTAATCCCATCTTTTGTGTTTAAAATGGGATAGTAGTATTTATAAGAATATACCTGTATTAATCATGTGAGACACTGAAGATTGGTATATGAATATAGATGCATTATTATTATGATATGTGTTGGAAAATTTTAAATAGTAAATTGTCTAGTTGATGTTATGTGAGTCTAGTAGACTGATTTGGAAAATTTTCTTTAAAAACAAACTTAACCCACTAATCAGGGAGAAAGACTTCCAAAATCTTGGTAATTTAAAACTCTCCCATAATGATCATATGATTGTTGAATACAGTAGCGTGTTACATGCTAAGTACTTATATGATAATAAAACCCGAGTAACGTGTTAGAATTTTGTTCCACCAGATAATGCCGCCCAGACGTGTACTAAGGAACCAAGAGATCGAAGAGTCAGTTAATAATGTAGCGGGAGCTCAACCAAACCCAATGCAAGACTTTATTAACATGATGACTGAAGCTATGAGGAATCAAGCTCAACCTGCACGAAATCAGGCGGGAAACCAATTAGCCAACTTTAAGGACTTCAAGGCAGTAGGACCGCCAGAGTTTAGAGGAACAGCAGACCCGTTAGAGGCCCAGACGTGGATGAAGGAGATTGAGAATTCCTTCATTATTCCTAGAGTAGCAGAAGAACAGAAAACAATTTTTGCTACCTACTTAATGAAGGGTGAGGCTAACTATTGGTGGGACGCCAACTAGAACAAAGTCGGGACTGGAATCGTGAATTGGGAAGCGTTCAAGAAGTTGTTCTTTGAGAACTACTTCCCTGAGAGTACACAAGCGAGAATGGAGATCAAATTTTTGGAATTGAAGCTGGAGAATATGTCAGTGTCAGAGTGCGCCGCAAAGTTTAATGAATTGGCCAGATTCGCTCCACATCAGGTAGACACGGAGGTGAGGAAAGCAAGAAGGTTCGAAAATGGATTAAAGCCGTGGATTTACAGTAAGGTAGCGGTTCTACAAATCACGTCATTCTCAACTCTGTTGGAGAAAGCTCTCATAGTAGAAGGTGGAAGCGAAGCAGTCTCAAAGTACAATCGGGAGAAGAACAAGAAGAAGGTAGAAGGTGGGAATCAGAATGTTAGCAGTGGCGGTAGCAACAACAAGAAGCAGAAATGGAGCAGTGGGGGTAGTAATTTGGAGATTCAGCAAGGAAGTGTCCAACAAAAGAAGTCAGTGTGTGGAAACTGTGGAAAGGGTCACTTGGGAGAGTGCTTGAAAGGAAAAACGGTATGTTATACCTGTGGACAAGAAGGGCATACCTCACCCAATTGTTCTAAGGTGAAGAAGGGAGGTTGTTTTAACTGTGGTGAATTGGGACATCGGATCAAGGATTGCCCAAAGAAGAAAAGCACGGGTGGCGAAAATGGCAACAGGGGCAATAACACTAAGACAACCAGTGGAGGACCAACCCAGCCAAACAAGCCGACATCGAGGACATTCAATATGACAGTGCAAGATGCCGTGGCATCCAGGGAGGTGGTGTCAGGTATAATTCCGATCAACAATATAAATGCCTATGTGTTATTCGATTCGGGAGCATCATGTTCTTTTGTATCTGATGAATTTGCTCAAAGATTAAGTTTACCTCGTGAACTATTAGAACACCCAATGAATATAGAAGTAGCAAACAAAGAAATTATTCCTGTAGACTACATACATAGGAACTGTTGTGCTGATGTACGAGGGTTTAAGCTTAACGTGGATTTGATACCAATTCGTCTTGGAGAGTTTGATGTAATCCCCGGGATGAATTGGTTATCAAGTCACAGAGCGTTAATTGACTGTAAGAAAAAGTGAGTACACCTAAAGACTCCAAATAAGTCAAAGGTGGTATTTCATGGCAGTAAATCGCCGACACAATCTTATTGTCTGACGATGATGCAAGCAAAGAAGTTACTTAGGAAAGGTTGTATAGGTTATTTGGCTCACGTTGTGGATACCCGCAGAGTCGAGGGTGAACTAGGTCAGATACCTATTGTAAGGGAATTCGTTGACGTCTTCCCAGATGAGATTTCGGGATTGCCACCAGATAGAGAGATAGAGTTTGTTATCAATTCGGCACCAGGGACATCACCGGTATACACAGCGACGTATCGTATGGCTCCGGTAGAAATGAAGGAGCTGATGATTCAACTACAAGACTTGTTAGATAAGGGATACATTCGACCGAGTGTATCACCGTGGGGAGCACCAGTTTTATTCGTAAAGAAGAAGGATGGGTCATTAAGGCTTTGTATCGACTACCGGGAGTTGAACAAGGTCACAATTAAGAACAAGTACCCGTTGCCCAGGATCGACGATTTGTTTGATCAGTTGAAGGGGGCGAAATATTTTTCAAAAATCGACTTGAGGACCGATTATCACCAACTGAAGGTGAGGGAGGAGGATGTTCCAAAGACGGCATTCAGAACTCGGTATAGACACTTTGAGTTTCTGGTAATGTCTTTTGGGTTGATGAATGCGCCAGCAGCATTCATGGACTTGATGAATAGAGTGTTTAAACAGTATTTGGATAAGTTTGTTGTCGTGTTCATCGATGACATTCTGGTATATTCAGAGACAGAGGAAGAGCATGCTGAACATCTAAGGATAGTGTTGGAGACGTTAAGGAGGGAGAAGTTGTATGCAAAGTTCTCTAAGTGTGAGTTTTGGTTGCGGAGAGTGCAGTTTTTGGGTCACGTTATCGACACAGATGGTGTTTCGGTGGATCCAGCAAAGGTAGAAGCGGTTATCAACTGGGAACAGCCAAAGACGCCGACAGAAATTAGGAGTTTCTTGGGATTAACAAGATACTATCAAAGATTCATCCAAGATTTTTCAAAGATAGCATCACCGTTGACCAACCTTACCAGAAAGACAGTGAAGTTCATTTGGACGGAGAAATGTGAAGAGAGTTTCATAGAATTAAAGAAGAGGCTCAGTCAGGCACCTATGTTGACTTTACCAGACAACACGGGAGGATTTGTAGTGTATAGTGATGCGTCACACAAGGGTCTTGGTTGTGTACTAATGCAGCATGGCAAGGTCATTGCGTACGCTTCACGTCAGCTGAAGGACTATGAGAAGGGTTATCCGACTCATGACCTGGAATTAGCAGCAGTAGTTTTTGCCTTGAAGATTTGGAGGCACTATTTGTATGGCGAGAGGTGTGAGATATATACAGATCACAAGAGTCTGAAGTATATCTTCACGCAAAAAGAGCTAAATATGAGGCAGCGCCGATGGCTAGAATTGATCAAGGATTATGATTGTGAGATTCTGTACCATCCAGGAAAAGCAAATGTAGTGGCAGATGCCCTGAGTAGAAAAGGCATAGAGAAGTTACTGAAGTTGACCATTCAAGAGGAATTGGTGAAAGATTTCGAATGACTTGACTTAGAAGTTAAGTATCCGATGGAGACCAACGAGAAATTATTTACAGTAGCAGCGAGCCCGACTTTATTAGATAAGGTTAAAGAGGATCAAGAGAAGGACGAAGATTGCGACAACATCAAGAAGCGGTTAGCTGAAGGGGATGAATTGAAATACAAGATTGATGGCACCGGACTGCTGAGATTCGAAGGTCGAATTTGGGTACGGCTAGTACCAGAACTAAGAGAAGAGATTTTGCAAGAAGTGCACACACGAGGTACTCGATACACCCAGGAAGCACAAAAATGTATCAAGACTTGCGTCAACACTTTTGGTGGCCAAACATGAAGAGAGAGGTTGCAGAATGCGTCAGCAGATGTCTAACTTGTCAGAGAGTCAAGGCAGAGCATCAACGACTGAGTGGATTACTACAGCCTTTAGAGATTCTAGAGTGGAAGTGGGAGCACATCACGATGAATTTTGTGGTGGGACTTCCAGCAACGCAAAATGGACACGACACCATATGGGTGATTATAGATCGTCTTACGAAGTCAGCTCACTTTTTGCCGATCAAGATCAGGTATAATTTGGACCAGCTAGCCAAATTGTATATCAAAGAAATTATCTCGAGGCATGGCGTACCGGTATCTATTGTGTCGGATAGAGATCCGCGATTCACGTCAAACTTCTAAAAGAGCCTTCAGGAAAGAATGGGGACGCAACTATGGATGAGCACCACGTATCATCCGCAGACCGATGGGCAAAGTGAGAGAACAATTCAAACACTTGAAGACATGCTCAGAGCTTGTGTGATGGACTTCAAGGGTAGCTGGGAGGATCATCTTCCATTAGTAGAGTTCGCATACAACAATAGTTATCACGCCAGCATCGGAATGCCACCGTACAAAACACTGTATGGAAGGAAATGTAGAATGCCCTTATGCTGGGATGAAGTGGGTGAACGTCGGCTGTTGGGACCAGAACTGGTACAGCAAACTATAGAGATCATCAAGGTGATAAGAGCCCGACTGGTAGCAGCTCAAGATCGCCAGAAGAAGTATGCAGACTTACATAGCCAGAAGAGAGATTTTGAGGTGGGAAGCCGTGCATTTTTGAAAGTATCTCCCTGGAAAGGGAAGATAAGGTTTGGAAGGAAAGGTAAACTGAGTATGAGATTTATTGGACCTTTTGAGATCTTAAGAAAGATAGGCGAAGTGGCGTACGAGGTAGCTCTACCTCCTGAACTGGAACATATTCATAATGTGTTTCATGTGCCAGTGTTACGACCATACAAGCCTGATTACAAGCACATGATATCGTACGAGCCAATTCAGGTCGAAAAGGATTTGACGTACGAGGAAATTCCACTTAAAATTTTAGATAGAAAAGAACAGAAATTACGAAATAAGGTTATACATTCTGTAAAGGTTCTTTGGAGGAACCACAATGCTGAAGAAGCTACGTGGGAACTCGAAGATAGGATGAGAGAAAGTTATCCACATATTGTTGAGTAAACCTGTAAGTAATTCGGGGGACGAAATTCTTATAAGGGGGCGAGGATGTAATAACCGTGAATTTTAAGTCACTATATATGTATGTACATTATTAATATTTAAAACTTTGTGTTATACAGTGATTTAATATGTGACAACATATGTGAAATGGTACATGGGTCAATTAACATGTATGCTATAGTTATGGATATATACATTTATAGGTTTCATTAAAAATGAAAGCCTCGTAACCTAATTATAAATTAGGTGAGACAATTAAATAATCTAAGGGTTATGGTAATAAGGAGAGATTAGTATTTAATATGTATACTAACTTAAGTGGATAATCTTATTATTTCAAGTGACTAATAATTTTAAACCTAATTATTGTGAACCTAATTAGGTTATGAGCTAAAGTCACATGTGTAGGTAATTAAATTTCATAAGATTAGGAATGAAAACCCTAAATAATTAAAGTGGGTAACATATATTAAAATTGTTAGACTATGTTTATTACATAGCCCAAAACAATTAAAGGAGAAGCCCAAAAGAAATAAAATGCAAGCCCAAACTTAGCCCACTTGATTAAGGGTATTTTAGACATTTAATTTATCTAATTTATGCATTAAAATAAAAGCTATATGAACGAGTTAGTGGGCATAAATATGGCTGGCCACATTAGCCTTTTAAGACAACTAATTAAGCTAAGCAAGGTCCATTTGTAGTAACTCTTACACAAAAGGACATGGTTGTCAAGCTCCCATTGGTTGCCACTTTATTAAGCATCCTTAATCATGATTAGACTAATTAAAGTGATAAGGCAAAGCTTCTATCCATGGGTTAAAGAAAGTATGGGGGATAATAGCTAGATACACTAAGTGTATCTATATTTTTATTGTAAGTATCCTTTTACTTCATCTTTTCATTTCATTTCATTTCTTCTCTCATTCTTCCTCTTATAATTTCTCCCAAGCTAGCCACTTCTAGATAGAGAAAGGAGAGAGAGGTTTGGCCATATATATAGAGAGAGAGGAGTGCTAGTTTGTTAATGCATCCAAAGTTCATCACTTACTTTGGTAAATCAAGGAAGGTTGCCATTAAATCAAGGTATAACCTAACCTTTATCTTCTTCTTCTACATTGTTTTTTTTTCTTTAGCTTGAGTTTTGTTGGGGTTATGAACAAATACCCAAGATACCCTAGTCCTACATATTATCATGTATAGAACTAAGTATCTTGAGTGTTAGATCAAAGGCTTAGAGGAAGAATATGAGCATATGTTCTCCAAGGGTGAAAACTCTTGTTTTCTTCCACTAAATCTTGTGTAACTCAAGTTTTCCAACTTAGATTTGTGATCCGTCAAAGGGGGGGTGCTAGATACATGAGTTATCTAGTAAACCTAAGTGGTAGAACACAAATCTAGCAAGTTTTGAATCCTTTGGAGCTGATTTCTCCAAAACAGCCCACTTGGAATGTTAAGGGTTCAAAAACCCTAAAATAGTTTCTGTCCTGTTTTTCTTGGGTCTGTTTCGAACAGTTTCATGTCCCTTACAAATCTGGGAAAATTCACAGAGGTACCTTGAGAAGTTATCTACGTGTAGGAAAAAGAACGGACACGTTTCGAGTTATAGATTGTGCGTAATGACTATTTCCGTAAAGGACTCCTAAAACTTTACCGTTGAATATCTCACTGTGTATACACTGGAAAATTCCAAAATTTTTACAGTAGATTCATATATGTTAGGAGAGCATACCCTGAAAATTTTAGATTTCTCTGAGCAAAACTTAATTTATTAAAAATAAAGCAAGATCCGAGTTTTGGGAACATTAAAAATAGTAGATCATTTTTTAAAATTCCAAAAAAATTTGGGGATCCTTGTAGGTTCATATTTTGTCAAAGTGCAGAAGCTGAGAATTTTTGGAGTAAGTTTACTATTTTTCCTAAAAATGGTTAAGTTATGAATAAAAGGAAATAAATAGTTAAATGATGTCTTTAATAAGAAAAAGGTGATTTTTATGCTTGAATACTCATAATATATTATATCATGACTATCTTAGAGCACTTTGATAATTTATGATAATAAATATTATTTATGACCTTTTATGGATATTAAATAAGAGGTTTAATAAAGGATGAACAATTAGAATAAATTATTTATTAATCCAATAAATTATTAAAATATTATTATGATATTAATAATATTAGAATATGATATTGATAAGTAAATAAAAATATTAAGATTAAAATTTCTTTAAAAAATTATTAAATGATTAATAATATTTGATTTAAGCATTGATAAATGATTAAAGTATTATTAAATAATTAATAATATTAGTAATAGAATAAGATATTATTAAATGATTAATAATATTAGTAAATGAATAAAATATAATTAAATAATTAATAGTATTAAATGATTAATGATACTAAAGCATAAGTAAGATATTATTAAAGTAATAATATTAATTAAAATATTATTAAGAGGATTAATAATATTAGTAAGGTATTAAAATATTATTAAGATGTTAATAATATTAGTAAGCAAATGAAAGTATTATTAGGGAACTAATAATACTAAGAGGTGAATAAAATACTATCAAGATTAATAATATTATGTGGTTATAGTAACATTATCATGACATGATAATGTTTATAAGAACTAAATGTAATGCATAATATTTATGTGATTACATAATCTAATGTTATACTATAACTAATTGAAAGATTAACTATAGGTCTCTCAAAGGAAGATAATTTAACTGCATAGTGGATATAAGTTAATTGTGTAGCCGTAATCTACAGACGAGGCAAGTGTCCTAACTCAAACTCGAGTTATTATTTTCAAAGCATGTTAGTGAATAATTATTGATGATTATTCACATCTATATTGATTATTGAAATTCGCACTTTATGCAATTGAATTCCTGTTCTATTATTATTGAACTGTGAATTAAATTAAAGTTCTTTCATTTATGAACTGTTTATAAGATAGATCTATGTGAATTGTATCAGCTAGATAAAGCATGTTTAAATTTGTTAAATCAAATGTGTTTTAAAAAGCTGTTCTTATTAAATTGATATGATAAGAACTCTTGACTGAGAAAATGACGAATTTGATTAAGGCATGATATCGATGCCGGAATATTAAGTGTTTATGCATAAATCACGGGGTAAGAAAGGCTGATCCCCTTGAATACTAAAACTTATTAAAAGGTCCAGTTTAAATTACTGAGAACCTTGGCAAATGTTCATGGTTATCTCAAAACCACTCAGTTCATGTTATTCAATTATTCGAATATTCAATTGTTGATTATTAATTCATGTTCCTTCACAACCTTATATTATTGTTGAACATTGAAAGCAAAACTTCTTTCTAGTCATGATATATCTCCCTTGTATATAAACTTGCTAAGCAAATTAGTTGCTTACCCTTGTTATATCATGACATTTATTTCAGCTAAGCCTGAAGGATCCAATACGAAGGACAAGAGCAAGGGCAAGATCCAGGAATAGTTTAGAATGAATATTAATTATTATTATCTAATGGAAGTTCTTATGTAAACCTTTTGTAATATGAATGGTGTGTTTAAGTTGAGGTTAAGAAGACAGTGGGACCATGCTATGGAAACTTTATTATAATGAACAATGTATGTTTATTATTTCGTAATAGTTATAGAATGCTTATGATGATGATAGATCGTGAGCACCGAATCTGAGGTTAGAGAACCTGGATTTGGGGGCGTCACAAATACACAACAAGAAATGACCAAATCTAAACAATGAACTCACCAATAGTTTCTGATTTGACTGAAATCAAAAATTACCCTGAATTGAAAAACCCTAGTTTGAGAAATGTGTGTGCTCGTACTCTGACAGACAATTGTTGATGGCTCTTGGATTGTTTTGCTGATTATAGATGTTAAAGGCTTTCGGTTACTACTCGATCGACTGGAAAGGGCATTTGGGGTGTGAGGCTGGTTGGTGCGTGTTGGCTTGTAAGGGCTGGCTACTGAAACTGCCGAGAAGAATAGGGGCATAGTGGTTTGTTTTCTGGCCTAAAATTGTACTTAAAAATAGAAAACTCGCTGCTGGCGCCGCGGCGCTGGATGGCCTTCATTAGCTGGCGCTGCGGCGTGAATTAGTAGTGGGCGAGGCTTGGTCCTAGCGCCACGGTGTGGGATACTCAGTGTTGGTTGGCGCTGCGACACGAAGGAAAGAAGCTGGACAATAAGTACCAGCGCCGTGGCGTGAGTTACATAGTACTATCTGGCGCTGCGGCGCAAAGGTTATTCCCTTGATTTTTGCTGCATAAACCATGTATCAGCTAATATATATTCCATAACTTAACTATACTACTATATATAAACTAACCACACCAAAGGGAAAACATGCCGCCTGTAACAAAAACATGCTCAATACAACATGGCATTAAACTATCTGGCAGCAATATCTGTAAAGTAAAAACAACACAAAAAAAATATAAGATAGACATAAGTAAGAAAAATAGGAAAAGTGATACTGAGATGGGGGTTCCTCCCCACCAAATGCTTGTTTTAAAGTCATCGGCTTGACTATACCGATTCCGTTCAATCCGGCTCATAAGCAAACATGACCATCTTATGCCGCCTATTCCTCAATTCCTTTGGATTTTTGGCAGACATGGATGATGGATCATCCTCATTTTTCTCACCCATCAACACGAAGAATCTTTCACCACTGGAATTATCCACTAATTCGCCTTTTTCATCAAGTTGAAAGCATTCTTTGTGTTCTATTTGACCCTCTTGGGTTTCCACAGTCGTGAGCGTGGTTTCTGGTTGTTGATCAGTCATGATGATACAACCACTATTTATCCTCTTTTCTCCAACTTCAGGCTCCACTGGTTGGAGTGTTTGCACCATGGCATCTCCCTCGATAATTTTGTGAGACTCATAGCCTACTCCTTGCGTATCCACCGTGCACTGTTCTACTTCTTAATTGTCGAGATCAATTATGACAGGTAGAAAGTTTGGCGATGGAATTGTAATGGCATTGATGAGTTGGCCCGATTGACTTTTAAAGCTCTACAATGCGACTTCTTGGCTTGCCATCCGAACCTCATTTTTCTCAATAAAGTTGGTGAGAAGCTCTTCAAGCCTAGTCTCTTCTTCTTATGTTGAGTACTCAGGAAAGCTGTAATTGGGTCGAGATGTCAACTAATAATGCGGCAGAGACTGATATTCAAACAGAGAGGCATGATTCGGATCATGATATTGCTCTTGACTGTAGTCCCGAGAGTTTGGATAACCCTGGCAGTTTGGATGATAGGGAATCGGTTCAAAGTCAGCTCGCTCCTGACAGTAGGCATTCTGAGTGGACTGATACTCAAGATTGTCAGAAAACCTCAAGACATTTGCAATTTGAACTTGTAATTGCTCGAGTCCTTCTTCCGAGCTTGGTTGTGTCGTCCTCTCATAAGGCCATTGGTAACATTGATCGTCCATAATTTGTAAACTTAAAAACAAAAAGAAAGGAAGATTAAACAAATAAAATAAATAAATATATGTAAGTTCAAAGTAAGACTAAATTAATTGAAATCAATATTGGACAATATTAGAATAATAGTTCCCCGACAACAGCGCCACAAACTTGTTGGTTGAAAAATTGAACACTAAACATGCGCAAGTATACACGGTTTGACAAATAATACAGTCATAAGTAAAATGTCGTACCCACGAGGAAGTATGACTAATATTTACCAAATACCGACTTTGTGTCGCTAAAGTCTTATTCGAACAACAATAAATGGAAGTGTGATTAATCTAGTTATAACTAATTATCAAAGCAAGTAAATGGATAACGAATGGTAATAAAAGGAAATGCAAGCTAAGGTTACAACTTCACCCTACACAGGCATTCTGTCGAACACCTGGCGTGCTATGCTTCATCAAATTACCTACCCTTCTCCCTTTGCTCTTAATGGTTACGAAGATTCGTCAACCAAGAACACACAAGTGCTGATGCACCTCTGTCGAGGTATGTATAAACATATCCTCTCCAGATCCACCCAAAATGGGAATAGAACAGAAAAGAACATCCAGGCTGGATACAATCCTATACATATTTATGTGAATTAATCATAACAAGGATTTAAGCATAAGCTCTCTATTAGGTCACACGTGGTGCACAGATATATGTCTATTCTATACACAACTTATGCGGTCGAAACCCACAATCATATGCCAATATATTTAGGTGTAAATCTATAATCCTTCTGTCGATATCATATAGATTACCAAAATCATCACTAATGTCTTAGAGAGAATCATTAAGCATAAATATATTAAACCAAATCATATAGTGCCAACCAAAGAGATAAGACAGTCAATTTAAATAACAAAGGGTTCCATTATAACCTTAGAGCAAATACTCAGTTCATAGCTATTGAACAAAATACAAGTAGCAATAAAGATAACATTTATAGATTACAAAATCAGAGGAAATAAATGGATAAAAGGAAAATATGTCAAAGCCCTTCAATCTCCAAGCATTCCGCTCAAATCAAGCTTTCCAGTCCGTGTAGCTCACTGCTCTTGAAGCTCCAAAGAAATGCCGAACTTCACCCTAATCTACCTAATCTATATTTACAAACCTTATCTAAGAGAAAGAACGAGAAATTATAGAAGAAAACTAATCTAAGCTATACTATCTAGTTATATGGTATGTGTTATATCCCCTCTCCTTCTATTTTACAGTTGCTCTCCTGTGTTATATAGGCGTTCCTTCCTTCGTTTGGTCAAACCAAGGCCTTCTTTGCCTGGGCACCGGAGGTGGCGTCGCGGCGCGAACAATAAGCCTATGGGTGGCACTACAGCGCCACATTAGTTTGGAAAAACCGGAGCTCGCGCTGCAGCGTGAGTTCAAGCAGGATCAGGGCGCTACAGCGCCATGTGACATCACCAAGAGCCAGGGGGCGGCGCCGCAGCGTGAGACAAACTGTAAGAATCCAAATTTTTAGAAATATTAAAATAAGAATTTATTGAATAAAATTCTTAAAGTATGAGCTGGGTTCGAATAAGAATATATAAATGTGTTACGACGTATGTGGTATTGTGTTCATAGGGTAATATGAGCTATGTAATAAGTGATGTTGTGTTTAATAAATATATATATATATATATATATATATATATATATATATATATATATATATATATATATATATATATCATTATTATATATATTGGTTATAAATTGTAGAGATGAATCAGTAAGAAGATGAATAGAAATTTATCAATTGATGATTAAATAATTTATGTGAAATTATTTTATTATAGTAAGTTGGTGACACTAAAATATCTTTGATAATCACTGATTTCTTGAGTGTATGTACAAGTAAGTATTAAGTCTAAGGCAGTGCAATCATATTCTTTAATAGTGGATGTATAGAAGCTGGGCTAAAGGATTTATTCAGAGAGCGGAGGTATATACGAATTAGTAATCGATCTAACTCACTGTGAAAGCAGTGTAGACGAGATGGAAACTAATTTGTTGGTTGTTTGTAGGAAATCACTCAGTGTACTATATTGAATATCATTAAAAACTCGATGTGTGCTTGGTTTGGACTTGTGTATATGTATGTTGTTAGTGAGAGAAGAAAATCGATATATCTTTAGATAAATATTGATTAGAGAATTATTGACTAATATTGGGATATGGTTAAATGTATAGAATAAATGAAAGGAGTAATTTACTTAAGTAAAATGGTGAATTAATATATGTGTTTTACATAAAGAAAATGAAATGATTATGTTAATTAATTTTGGTATTTTTATATATTACATAATATGGTAATATATGAAAGGGTTTAATATTTGAAATATATTAATGTAAAGATTGAGAAAGTTGTCTTAGGACAATCAAATAATTATACGTATAGTGTATAATTTAAATAATAGAGTAAATATTAATTATTCTAAATGTAAAGTATGTAATTATTTAAGTAAGCTAAATTAATTAGCATTCTGATAAAGTGTGACCTAAACTTTATATTAATGTGAAATTGGAGAAAAGCTAAACGTGACCTAGACCCTAATATTTTATTAAAGAAATAATGAGCTTGAGTTAAATATAACTCCAGTAAATGAGATAGATGCGCCTTGTACGGCCTAAATATTATAGTTAAGCCAGACTGAAGATTTAACTGATATTATTAAAAGAGAATTAATGATGATCATTATGATATTTAAGGGTGATAGGAAATAATGGGTTGAAAGTACTCAACTAAATTATATTTAGCCCAAGTAAAATATTATTTGGACTAGCCCAATATACATGAGATATAAGATTATATATGGGTGTATATTTAAAAAATAAGTACACTTCTTATATGTGGGTAGGTACATATATATGTGTATATATGTGCCCATAACTTAATTTAATGTAGTAATGATTATAATTGATTTAACAAGCCCAAAAGGAATTTAATTTAGTAAAATTAGACCCATTTTTACTGATAAATTAGAGAGTTATAACTTTTGTCCCATATTCATTATCCCTAATATGTATCAGCCGTGAGTTAGGCCATTGGCCTAGTCTACTATTAATAATGAAGGTTGAGAGCTGATGATGGCTAGAGGAATGGAGGGGGAGGTAGTGGGTTACCAACTCTTCATTGCCCTTTGGCTTCTCCTTCTCCCTACCAGTTCAAAGCATTGTGTAAATGAATTGTCTGAGTATTAAATAGAGACTCCCTCATCTTATTTCACTTTTGTTGAGATGTCTGAGAAATGGCTATGGAGAGTTAATAAAATTGGAGATCAATCAGAGGTTTGAAGGGCTATAGTTAGCAAATTCAAGCATCAAGAGGTAATGATTCTAACATATATGTTCATGAATTCAAGTTATTCAATTCTTAGAAAAGTATAAAAAAAAGTAGTTTTTGAGTCACAAATTTGATGGCTAAGGATTGCTATAATCCATGAATTGTTGTTAGATGTTGTTAATATAGTTCAATATGAAAACAATGAGAGTTAAACGAATCAATTTGGTTGAGAAACGAATTCGTAGTGAACGAATTCGTTAAATTTTTGAAAATGTGAAAATTTAGTATGAACATGAGTTTTAGATTCATATTTGGGTTAGTTAATGTTTTTGAAGTGTTATAATTAGTCTGTAGATGAGTAGCTACGAGTTTAACGAGTTCAACAAATCAAAAACCGACTAATTCTGACTTAAAATGAAGAAGTTATGAAGATTTGAAGTAAAAACATTAATGAAATTGTAATCTGGGCAAGCCAAGCGTGGGCGCACAGCTGGGTGCAGCCAAGTGGCGCGGGCGCACTGGGACTATGAAGGAATTGGGCGTGGCCGCGCCCAATGTGTGTTAATTGTGACTGCTTTGACCTGTTTTGGTAAAACGGCTATAAATTTTTCATATGAACTCCGATTGAGGTGATTCAAGATGATCCGAAACGAGGACGAATAGACCTAGAACTTTTGGTCTTTAAGGTTTTCAATTTGAGGTCGTTAGGAAGGGTCAAAATTGTTATCTTTGTGACTGTTACGTATTTAGAGGCGATTGAAGGGCGTCGAGCGAGCACATACGCAAGTATATTGCTCCCGACGATGGAATGTGTTATTATAAGTGATATAACATGAAAATGCATGATAATAGACATGACATATAAGATTTCCTTGTTCGTAATAGAAAACATTAGCATGACTTAGTATGTGTTTTGAAAGGAGACTTAAAGATTTTGAAAACAAACCTTGTGGAAACTTATGTTCTACATGTTCTGAACTTAGTGGTTTATATACATAATCGAGTTCAAATATAAATGAGCATGATATGATGTTTATAGTGTCCTTGTTCATGATCAAAATTGTTAGTCCTTGCATTAGAGAAGTCTTCAAGAAAAACTTGATATATTATAACTAAGATGCATAAATGCTACATGAGGTAGGTTCTGAACTTGAGAAGATGTTAACATGACTTAGTTACTTATGATAAGAATTTTAAAAGTTGTCTTATATGTTCTATACTACATCATTCATGATAAAAAAAATTTCAAAGGCAAACTCCATTATCTTTTGTAAACTAAGTATTAAAGCATGAAGTGGTTATTTTTTGACATAGAGAGAAACATGTACAAATATGACATATGATTCGAAGTTGCCATGCATGATTAGGTTGTCATGTCATGGATTTGAAGAAAAGAAACTTAGACATTTTGAAACCAATATTCATGAGCATTGTGTTGTCTAAACTTATGAACTTTTAGGATGACATACTAGTAATTTTTGGGTCTTTAAACATGGCCTATATGTGCAAACATGATAGGACGTGTATGCTTTTGAACATGAATGATACGTGCACAAAACTAGATAGACGTAATATAAACTATGCATGTCTTAAAGTAAGTTTTCAAGTGATAAACCATGCTAGTCATATGAATACTCACAAGCATTTGTAATATGAGTTATATGACTACCCTATATGTTTAAGAATCAAGCATATTGGACTTTGTGGTTTCATAGCCTTAAATAGCCTTAATATGTTGAGATGTCCAACTTAGAACCATATTATGCAAGACGGAACCTAGATTAAACTTGAAAGTTGCAAAAGGACCCTTAACATGTTAATATATGTTATGTATATAAGGATGGGCAAGCTAGGCCAAGCAAGTGTTTTCTCAACCCTGGTTTGAACTGGGAGCCTCGCGGCTGCGCGTCTCCTTAGTACAAATCAGGCGCAGCCGCGCCATCCTGCAGTTATGAATAAGTTTTGTTTTTAATTTGAAGTTCAAGGCATGCTTAAATGATTACTGTAATTTGTAATATATGACCAACATGCTATGTAATATGTAGGAACCATGCTAGGTGATAGATATGAATGATAATTAGGACATTCAATTGTTAAAGTCCAAAGGAATGTTTTCAAGATATAAAGTAACGATACGTTGTTTGAATTCGTGATCTGATTTGTGCTATGAAAATATAGGATAGGTGATGTGGTATGGAATTACAACTAAGTTCAACGTTTATGTGTGCGTTTGAACTTACCTATATGAGTTTTAAAGGTGTTGAACACCTAGTGACTTAAGTGTGTGGTAGCTATATATGAATGTTGATGTCATATACGAGTGGTTAAGGTATACCTAGACATACCTAGCTATTCTAAGAGTATGATGAGAAAGTGAAAAGTAGGTTTTACAAACCTAGTTAGGAAACAATGTAACATTGTTCTTATATTAAAAGAGCTTATGAAATGTATGACTGATGGGTATGAATCCATGATTATATAATTGTGTAGGGATACACGAAGTGAACTTAGCGATACGCAGTTAAGTTGTAGTTCATAAACTACGAATCAGGCAAGTCTTTCAGTTCCTATTTGATATATGAATTTTATAACTGTTGCTGAGTTATATTATGCTATAAGAATGTTGATGTATATATATGAAATGCATATGAGATACGTATGAAATGTGAAAGTTGATATTTGATGATATGCTTGTGATATAAACCTATACCTGTTATGTGAGAAGTACATGCGTAGTAAATATTAATTGATTATGAATGCATGAATTGAATATGCTACTATATGCTATGTGATGCATGAAAACTGTTTGAATTGATGGGCTACCGAGCTCACCCTTGCAAATAACCATTTTTGCAGGTTAAGGACACACGGTAAAGGTTACGCGCTACTTGATTAATAAAGTCCAATCACATCAAAGGAGATTGAATTGTTTAATTTAATATATGCTCTTGAACCATGTTTAGGTTCTAATAGATATACTTGATAGTAGTTTACGATGTTTAATACATGTTAAGTTGTAAAGGTATACTATGTGATACATAGAGGATTTTGAATCGAGATATAAAAGTTTATACAGTAATCCGAATAGAATGCATCATAACATAATTTGATTCAAGGATGTGTAATTGATTCAAGTTAAGAAATCAATAAAAGATTATTTTTCAAATGAGATTGAAAAAGTTTAAATTATTTCGCATATTTTCATAACATCGAATATGATGTAATACAGGAATAGTAAATGACCAATATTTAAAACTTATGAAAGTTTGGAGGTCATTGTGTAGATCCTGGAAATGGAAAGAATTTATATTCTAAATTGTAATAAGTGAGGTTATATTCATTAAGTTATGAATAAAGGATATTAATAGTTGAACGATTGTAGTATCGTGGCGAACCGAATCCGGGGTTCGAAGGGACCCAGATTTGGGGGCGTCATACTAACATTGGGCTTTGGTGCTGCGGTGCCAGTGTATGGAATTTGTCCGTTTTGTCCCATGCAAGCTAGAAAAGTACAGTAAAGCCCTGTAATATGTCGGTTAAGCACAATAACACTATAACCATATAAAATCTATGAGATTAGGCAACTATATAAGTCATAAAGTATCCGATTCGCGGGTATAAATCTCACACATCATGGACCACTATTTTCATGCCATAGGTTAATGAGTAGGGGGTTGCCCTAGTGGAAGTGCGCATTGATGTTCTGTTGGCTAATAGAGTCAAAGGCAACAAGTCAGGTTATCCTTTGTGATTGACGGACATCTTTTTCATGATCTTTTTGATATTCTTATTAGCCGCTTCAACAACACCATTCATCTTTGGATGATAGATAACGTAGTTGAGATGTTTGATGCGGAATTTACTGCATAACTCCTACATCAGGTTTGAGATGTCTGTTACAATCTCCTCTGGTTGTCCATACCGACAAATGACATTATTTCAAATGAAACCAATGATTACCTCTTTAGCAACCCTGGGGGAAGAGGCTGCTTCTGCCCACTTGGTGAAGTAATCGATCATGGTGAAGATAAATCGATGACCATTGTTGGCTTTGGGCTCGATTGGCCCGATCACGTCCATTCCCCACATCTAGAAGGGCTAGGGCGAACTCATATTGTGGAGCTCCCTTAGAGGGGTGTGGATAGCATTCCCATGAATTTGGCATTAGTAGCATCTCTTGACATGATCATTACAGTCAGCCTTGAGAGAGAGAGAGAGGGCCAATAATGCCCTGTTCTTAGGATCTTCTTGACAGGTAGAAGGCCGCATATGTGTGGGCCGCATACTCCACCATAGATTTCATCAATGAGCCTATGAGCTTGGTTTTTGTCTAGGCATCTGAGAAGGCCTAGTCCTGCATCTCTTTTGTGGAGTGCGTCTCCGTTCAGATAGAATTTCATAGCCATTTTATGGATCCTCTTTCTTTTAGCTTGACTCGCCTCAATGGGTGTAGATCCATCTCGTAGATACTCCTTCATATGCTGATACTGTTGGGTAATTTCTAGTTACGCACAATACGCAAGTATACGTGGTCAACAAGTAATAAAGAGTAAGTAAAGTATCGTTCCCACGGAGAATTAATTAATAAAATTCACCAAACATTAACCCATAACCATTTCAATCTTATTTAAACGAATGAATTAATATTTTATATTAAAACTATGAAATTAAATAAACCTAAATATTCCTAGAGTGAGATTAGATAAAGAAGAGCTGAGATCACAATTTCATCTATTGACTCATTTAAACCAACACACTCCCTCTCAAGCCAAACTAATTTTACCGAATTGTTAGTCAAGAACATGAAAGTAAAGTATAGCCATCTCTCAATGTACCATACCCATATCACATATAATCCACAGATGATAGAATACACATGAACACCCACATTACCGAAAGCACTATATGTCTATGTGATTTACAAATAATTTGGGTTTAAGCCCAAGTTCTCATTTCACTACGAATGACGCTTCGGTATATGTCTATCCTAAGCACAAATCATACATCCCTACACAATGTAGAATATACAATCATAAGCTATTAAGATCAAGTCTAAACTCATACTTCGTCTTTCAAGTTCATATGAGTTATCATAGTAATTGATGGCCAATCAACTAAGCAAGTAAGCATGAACCTTAATAGACGATCCCATAACAATCAATAAGATTAACAATGAAATACATCAGAAATAACTAATCCATAGAATCCATTGCAATCCCAAAATAGTGTTTAAATAATAGCTGAATTAAAGCTATCATCCACGTATTGAATAAACATCATAAGATATAATTAAGAATTAAAGAGAGAGTAAGAATAGAGAATAGTAGTACAAATCTGTTCTCTTGCTCCAAGGTTGAATATCTAATCCTTTCCAATCGCTTCAAGTCTTCAATCTAATTAACTCGAGAAATCACTACTTTAATCTACTTATTCAAAGTTGAAGAAAGAAAACAATAGTAGCTTTAGCCCCCAAGGGGTGGAATTCTATTTTACATAATGAAAATACGTCTAATATATATGCCCTAATTGAATCCCCCTCTCCGTTACGCTTCAATTACACTGTTTAATGAAAAGTCAGCTTTAGTCAACACCTGAAGTCGCGCGGCCGCGCAAGAATTGGCCTAAGTTGGGCGCGCCCGCGCGAAAGCTGAAAATTACATCTTTTTGCTACTGTAATTCGCCCGGCCGCGCAACAATTCACGCGCCCGCGAGGTTGCAATTTCTGCTGCAGTGTGCTCTGGTAAAATGGCCATAACGTTTGATCCGGGAAGAGTTACGTGGCCTGCCACCTATAAACTCGAAGAGCTCGATGAGCTCTACAACTTTCATTCTTTAATGATTGAGAAATTCTGGATGGATGAAGGTTGAAATCGAGCTGGAAGGGACTGCTAAGAAAATGGCTAAACAAAACAGCGAAGTTTGGCGTCCATTGGTACAATGAATATAACTCTTGCATCCGAACTCCGATTAGAGCAATTCAAGATGTTCCGAAAAGCTACGAAGACGCTCTACAATGTAGTCTAAGTTCCAAGCCAAGAACATAAAGTAACATGAAAGCCCAAATGATGTCCGGATTGCCTTTTCTTTGTATTTTCTTTGCTTTTCCTTACCAATAATCACTCACACCGCTCCCAAACGTATAACCTACAAAATGAACACAAAATGCATAAAAAGTAACTAAGATACATGAATATAAGCAACTAATTCAAGTAAAAGATACCGAATAAGTGTATAAAAAATCCACTTATCAGATACCAAGGGTGTTGGTTGGGAGGCAGTTCGTCCGATACTTCTCCAATGTAATTCCCGTAGGCTGGGGCCTTTTGCTGAGCAAATGTGATACTTGGCATGTCTTCCTTATCAAGTATGTTGATCAAGGAGGCCAAAGTTCCCAATGCATCCGCAAAGTCATTCCTATTCTAAGGAATCTAAAGGAAGGCTATTTCTTCAAACTGTGAAGCCATCTGGATAACTTGTCGATGGTAAGGCATCAAATGTAATTCTTTGGTGTGATAGATCATCGTGGTTTATTTGATTACCAATTTAAAATCTCCAAAGACAGTTAACCATCTGACGCCCATAGATTGGGCGAGTTTCAAGCCCATGATACAACCTTCATACTAAGCTCAGTTGTTGGTGTTGACAAACTACAATTTGATGGCAATGGGATATTGTCCTCCCGAAATGGATACTAGAACTTCTCTAGCTCTAGAACCTTCCATGTTTATAGCTCCATCAAAATACATCCTCCATGGTTGGTGTGTATTATCCTGATGGTGCTGTTGAATTATCATTACCCCTTCATCGGGGAAGTAGGTTTCCAAAGGTTTGAAATCCCCTACAGGTTCGGAGGCCAGTTAATCCACAATTTCTTGACCTTTGATAGACTTTTGAATCACGTAGATGATGTCAAATTGCTGTAGGATCAACTGTCATTTGAACAATCGACAATTCAACATGGGTTTGCTGAACACATACTTGAGGGGATCCACATAGGATATGAGATGGGTTGTGTGACCATGGAGATAATGTTGTAATCTCATGGAAACCCATACTAAATCATAACAAGTTTTCTCAATCAGAGGGTACTTGTGTTCACTACTGCTAAATCTTTTGCTGAGGTAATAGATAGCTCTTTCTTGTCCTATATAATCTTTCTATCCCAGCAAGCAGCCCATATCATTGTCATTAATTGACAGATACATAAACAGGGGAACACTATCCTTGGGAGGTACCAAAATAGGAGCTTTGATTAGATGCTCTTTGATGAGAATGAAGGCTTTTTGACACTCATCATTCCATTTCTTAGAGGAGTTCTTCCTTAGTAACTTGAAGATAGGCTCACAGGTTGCTGTGAGTTGGGAGATGAATCAGCTGATGAAGTTGATTCTTCCCAAAAATTCTCGTATTTCCCTCTCTGTCTGGGGTGTGGGCATTTCCGTGATAGCTTGGATTTTTATAGGATCTAGCTCATTACCTTTGTGGCTGACTAGGAATTCTAGCAACTTGCTTGATTTAACGCTAAAAGGCACATTTGGTCGGGTTCAGCTTCAAGTTATACTTACGCAACCGGCTAAAGAGTTTTTTAAGATGATCTAAGTAGTCTTCCTCCCTTCGGGATTTTTCAATGGTGTAATCCATATAGACTTCTATCTCTTTGTGCATTAGATCATGGAAAAGAGCCATCATGGCTCGCTGATAGGTATCTCTAGCATTGATGAAGTAGAATGATAACCATATATAGCAAAAGGTTCCCCAAGGAGTGATGAATACAGTTTTCTCACATTCCTCTTCTGCAACCATGATTTGATGGTACCCAGCAAAGCAGTCAGCAAAAAATACATATCATACCGAGTTGTATTGTCAATGAGTATGTGGATGAATGGTATAGGAAAGCAATCTTTGAGATAAGATTTGTTCAAATCCCTATAATCCACACAAACTCACTCCTTCCCTCCAGGTTTAGGCACAATGATTAAGTTGGATAGCCACTCAGGGTGTGTTGATACCATGATGATGCCGGCTTGAAATTGTTTCACAATTTCTTCTTTGACTGTTAAACTCCACTCAGGTTTTAATTGACTGAGTTTCTGTATAACTAGCTTAAATCCCTTTTTGATGGAAAGGCGATGAATGACAATGTCAGTTGACAAACTGATCATTCTTCATGAGACCATGCAAACACATCCTGGAATTAGGTTAATAGAGTAACCATGTCATTCCTTTGGCTTGGAGTAAGGTCCGTACCAATCTAGACTTGTTTGGGGTTTTCTGAAGTTCCAAGGTTAAAAGAGGTGGTTTGATCAAGATTTGGCTTAGGTTTGTCTTTGACCCATTCTTTGATCTCCTGAGGTATCTCATAGTCCTCTTGTTCAATCTTTGTCAAGTCAGAGTCCAACTTTACATCAAAGTTGCAGTCCTTATGAAGAATAGACACCTTATCAGCAAGTTTAGGCACATCTAACATTAGAGTCCTGAAACAAAATGATTTTACTTAATATATGAAATTGTTTAATCATACAAAGTGTTAGCATGAAATGACAAAAGCAACTGCTAATACTATGCAACAAAAGTAAGCAGTTATTGCTATCTACAGAGCAGAGGGAGTTTATGCCCTTTTTACCCTTGTCGGCAAATACAAGGAGTGCTGCTCCAATTGCTAAGGGTCAAGTCCTGGTGGACAGCTGTGATGAAGGGGCTATTATTGTCCTCCTTCTCTTGAATGATGACCATAATATCTGGACAATCGTCATCTAAGATATAATTGTTCATACCCTCGGTATGTGCTAGGAAGTACATCTTCGATAACCGCCTCTTAATGTCTTGTTTGTGCCTTTAACCAGTATCGGCGCTACCACATGGGTAAGAACATTCTATAGAGGCCATACATGATTAGCACCTGTAGTTTTAGGTAATAACCTTGTAGATGAGGGAACCGATGTATGCTTGTGTGGGTTCCTATGAATGGACCCAGAGGAGTAGCCTAGTCCAGCTATCCCTGTTTGACTGGGAAGTTGAATTGGGCATTTGATTCCTTGTTAATCATTTCCTAACCCTTGTCCAAGTTGAAAACCCAAGGATATCATTTCTTGACTTGCCAAAATTACCTCTGCGAAAACTCTGGGTTTCAGAGGTGGAGCCCCAATGGGTTGATAGTGAGTGTTAGTCACCTCAAGGACCTGGAAGCTGACAGGCTCAAATTCTTCATTAAAACTGAACATGACATTCTAGCTCAACATTGATAGTAACTAGATTATTATTGATGATATACTTAAGTTGCTGATGAAGATTAGATGGGACGGCTCCCGCCATATGAATTTAAGGTCTTCCCAATAGTAAATTATATCTTGTAGTGATTTTGAGCACTTGGAAGGATACGTAGAATATATGTGGACCGATTTCCACGGGTAAATTAATCTCTCCGACAACATTTCGTCGAGATCTGTCAAAAGCTTTGATGATTATATGGCTGCTTTGAATCTTGTTGAGATTGATGTTCATTTTTTCTAATGTGGCATATGGACATATGTTTACGGATGATCCTCCATCTATTAGCACTCCTCCAACCACATATTTGGAAGACATAACTGCTATGTGCAACAGTTTTTAATGACCCATCCCTTCGGGAGATATGTCATCATCGGTGAAGGATATCACATTGCTATTGAAGATGTGATCAACCAGATGTTAGAATTTTTCAACATCCACTATTTTTGGCATGTGGGCTTTTTCTAATATTTTCAGTAAAACCTTCTGGTGATCTTCTAAAGAGAAAACCAAGTCCAAAATAGAGATCTATTGTGGAGCTTCCTCCAAGCTTTGAACCACCCTGGCTTTATTATGTCCCATCTGACGGAAGAATTCTTCAATCTTCTCCTTGGGCGCTTTCCCTTTAGAACTGATGATAGGCTTCATCACTAGTTGAGGGAGATATAGTGAATTTTCTTTAGACACTGCAGCAGTTATGTTTGATGTTGATCCTTCAGCCTCTACATAATTCCATGGGACTTTCTTAAGGCTGATGATAGGATATTGTGGCTTGAATGGCAATATAATGGCTTTGGTGCAGCCACTTTTAAAGGGTTTTCAATTCATTTGAGGTGAATTGTTTGAATTATAAGTGGTGTGCCAACCAAATCTCCTTTAGAGGATATAACTGTTACAACTTCCTTCCATCCTGGAGGAAATGTGTCTCCACTCTCAAATGATATAGCGTGATTGTCTACCATTTGCAGGGCACCGCTGTCAATAATGTTTTGGATAAGAAGGCGGAGTGCCCAACATTCCTCAGTGTTGTGATCGCGAGAGTGTGAGTGGTATTGACATACTCCATTATCATCAAACTGTTTTGAGCGTGGATTGACTGGAGGTAGCACTGCTATGATTTTTCCCTCATTAATCAGCATCTATAATATTTCTTCCATCGATTGGCCTAAATAGGTGAATTCCCTTTTGTTGGCAAAGTCCCGACGGCCTTTAGCTTTTGCTCTTTTTGCAAACTTATCCACCAAGGTTTCACCTTCTTGGGTAAATGATGGAGTATCTGTGATAAGAGAAAGGAAGCAGTTTTAACTCCCATTCCATCATGATTGATTTGTTCCCGCTTTAACTCCCGTTCCATCATGAACTGGAATTGTGAATAATCCCATTTGTCAGAATTATCTTTACTGATTTGGGATGGACCACCCACATATTTGAGGTATTTAGAGATCTCTCCACTGCCCCTGTTGATCATGTTACCCTCCTTTTCCTTGTGTTAAGGGAGAGGGTTGCCTTGAACATGTGGTTGGTCGGGCTTAATCACCAAAATCTCACCATTGTCAATTAAGTCCTAAATCTTATGCTTAAGGGTCCAACAATCCTGAGTGTCATGGCCTAGAGCTTCAACATTGTAAGCACACTTCTTGCTTGTACTGAAACCCTTTCCACTTTGGTTGGCTGGTGGAAGGAGATGAGTAATTTTCTTCTGAGCTGTCAGAAGTTTGAGAATGTTTTTTAGTGAGTCCCCTAAAGGTGTGAACAATTTTATATGCCTGACTTCTCCACTCTTTGTCAAGGGAGGATTTGAAGACTGTGCTTGAAAAGGGGAATAGTTTCTCCTTTGGATAGGAAAGTTTTGATTGCCTTTTTGTCCTTCCAGTATCAAGGAAATATCCTCTTCTTTCTACTTATGGACCCTACGGGGGTTGTTCCCATAACTTCCAGATTGGATATGCTCAGCTACGGCTTTTAATGCGACGAGATCTTGAATCTTTCTAGACTTCAATCCCATTTCTGCCATTTCTCCGTGCTTAATCATTTCTTAGAATGGCTTTCTTATTCGAGCTAGGACCCTCTCATAAAATGGAGCTTCTTAAATATCTATAAAGGTTATCACCATTTTAGACTCTGTCGTGGATGGGATAACTTGAGCAGCCAGACGCCTCCATCTTTGGGCATACTCTCTAAAAGACTCATTGACTTATTTCTTGACCTTGGTAATTTAATACCACTCTGGAGCCATCTGAGTTTGGAAGCTGTATTGACTAATGAAAGCATGGGCTAACTCCTCCCAACTAAGAATTTTGGAGTTATCCAATCTGGTGTACCATGCTCTGCCTTCTCAAGTCGGATATTTCTTAAATAGTTGCATTCTGAGCTTTCCATTCTCGACATATGATCTGAGCTCTCCAATGAAAACTTTTAAGTGGGTATAAGGATCTCCCAATCCATCATATTTTAAAAAATCCGGAGTCTTGAATTTCTCTGGATAATGAACCCCGGGGAAGATACAAAGGTCTAAATATGAAACACTTCCATGTGTTCCAATCCCTTTGATGGACCGAATGGTCTCTTCCATTTGTAGAACCTTCTTCTGAATATCACCGATGTCTTGATCTTTTTTAAGATTGGTGATTTTAGGAGTTTTGTTTGTCTTATTAGTCTGAGACTCAGGTGCTGGAACTTCTCTGTTCGGACCCTAGATTCCTCTATGTGCAGAGGGTTCAGTGTGGATGGGTGTTTGTGGACCCTGAGTTGATTTGTGTAGTTCTTTGAGTAGAACATCCAACTCTATTATTTGATTTCTTAATCCTTCGAACTACTCGCGAGAGATAGGAGTAAGATTAGGTTGGCCAGATGTAGTCATGTTTGGATGTAGGCTTAGTGCCTTCTTAGACTTTGAACGGGTAACGAGATCAATCATTTTCCTATAAAAAAATTATGTAGTTTAGTCTGGGGAAACGTGGTAATGTCATATGCTATGTAATGTGTCCGTTTTTTAGGAGTATTATACTGTAAAACGGTTGTCAGCTTTTTTAATGACAACATAGCATGACATGTTTTGATATGAAAAGGGAATGTATGTTCACATATTCCTTTATAGTTTCCATTACATTGAGATTGACATGGAAATGAAATTACAAGCAATTGAAATCATAAGGTGTGAAGAGACTTCCCTCCGCGTTTGGTTTATCAGAGGCTGGTCTATCTTAGGCTACTGTCATGGCTTTTTGGCATGAAGGTTCCCAGATTATCCCAATTTACTTGATGGGAAGGAAATTCGATCTTTCAACTGGAGTGAATCTGGGTGGTGTCTTTCTTGAGCCTCATGGAATTAGTCTCTCGACAAGTCCAGTAATCAAACACAGACGGGATAGCCTCCTAGTTGAGGGACCACACAACATACATTCACATACATCGCCTCTCACCATATGGAAATGATGACATGTGCGAAACACTAATATCATAGGCAGATTTGGTGCGAAGCATTAAGTGTAGTAAATAAAGCATTAGTACACATTCATTCAAATGTATATGCAACATCCACACATAAGTAGGTAAAAGTTTTGAAAAGCTTTGATAGCGGCTTAAGCCCTCTTACTGGAGTCCCCAGCAGAGTCGCCACATGTCGACGTTGGGATTTTTAATTGTCCATTTTTGTTCTTGTCTTTTGGTGTTCTTATGTTAGGTGAGATTTGTTTTAAAAAACAAGTTTGAAAAGGTCCGACATGTATATGTCGACGATTTCACTGTAAGGTGTGAAGAGACTTCCCTCCGCGTTTGGTTTATCAGAGGCTGGTCTATCTTAGGCTACTGTCGTGGCTTTTTGGCATGAAGGTTCCCAGATTATCCCAATTTACTTGATGGGAAGGAAATTCGATCTTTCAACTGGAGTGAATCTGGGTGGTGTCTTTCTTGAGCCTCATGGAATTAGTCTCCCGACAAGTCCAGTAATCAAACACAGACGGGATAGCCTCCTAGTTGAGGGACCACACAACATACATTCACATACATCGCCTCTCACCATATGGAAATGATGACATGTGCGAAACACTAATATCATAGGCAGATTTGGTGCGAAGCATTAAGTGCAGTAAATAAAGCATTAGTACACATTCATTCAAATGTATATGCAACATCCACACATAAGTAGGTAAAAGTTTTGAAAAGCTTTGATAGCGGCTTAAGCCCTCTTACTGGAGTCCCCAGCAGAGTCGCCACATGTCGACGTTGGGATTTTTAATTGTCCATTTTTGTTCTTGTCTTTTGGTGTTCTTATGTTAGGTGAGATTTGTTTTAAAAAATAAGTTTGAAAAGGTCCGACATGTATATGTCGACGATTTCACTGTAAGATTCGCTCGTTGGTTATTTTTAAATGGTTGCACCAACTCAACTGAGAAAAGTAATGTGCACAAACCTAGAGATGTGACACTATTTAACTAGTCTGAAAAATTGAAATTCGTTAGGGTCCGAGAGCTTGATTAAGCGGAGGGAAGGTGTTGGGCACCCCCGACTTCCGTGATAACACGGTTACAGCCACTTTTCAATTTAAACTTTTACCTATTTATGTGTGTGTTTGTGTAGGTCTATGTGCAGTTATTTGGAAGTAGTGCTATGCCTCGTTCGCACCTATATACAAAGGGTTTGACTTTCGTATAAAAGTTCAATTTTAACGAGATATGGCAGTGATGTTTTGTAAAATAGGTTTTTCAAACCCTTGTGCTCAATAGTAATTGAGGCCTTTGATACTTCAATTTTATTACGTGTTCAGTTTGATAGCTTTTATTTTCGAGATGCGAAGTATCTTTAAGAAAATAAGGTAGATAGTAGTGCCAAACTCCTTGTGGGCATGAGAACCATCTAAGGAAATTCAGACACCGGAGATAATTTACAAGCTGATTGCAGCTGAAAATGTCCATCACGGGAACCGAATCTAGATTCAGGAGCTGGATCTGTGATCACATGATTCCTAGGCTCATGTGATAATGCAATATGTACAAAAGCTAAAAAAATGGACTAGATTTGAATAAATCTAAGCATTCCAGCTTTAACGGTTCCAGTTTAGTCACCACGAACCAGTCAAAGTGAGAAATAGCCAAATTTAGGAAAATCTAACCTGCATGCTGATAAAAGCTAGAAAAAAGAACTAGATTTGAGTAAATATAAACCATTCCAGCTTCAACGGTTCCAGTTTAGTCACCATGAACTGGTTAAAGTGAGAAATACCCAGATTTAGGTAAATCTAGCCCGTAGGCTAATAAAACAGTTATATATTTATATATAAAAGCGGTAAATGGCCACGAAGTGATCTCCAGGCCTGACTGAAATATATATATATATATATATATATATATATATATATATATATATATATATATATATATATATATAAAAGCAGTAAACGTATCGGATATATATCCAGGCTCAATCAAACAGAGTTTGATGAAAAGATGTATATACATAAGTATTTATATATATACAAAAGCAGTAAACGCTCCGAATATTATATCTGGGCTCAATCAAAGCATAGTTCGATAATGTATATATATATATATATATATATATATATATATATAAAGAAGTGATGAAAAACTTAAAAATCTGAAATATCTTATAGTGGGCTGCCAAGAAGACTTAGATAGCTTGTGACACCTGAAAACTCGGTTTTATTCGATTAAATTTTCGTATGTAGTAAAACACGAGCTCACAAGTGTTTAGAAATAAGAATCACTCAATTTAGATCACTATAGAAATGTTTAAAGACTGATATGGACAGAGTTTTCTATCCTTTTTCTATTTCCTTTTTTTTCAAATGAGCAACCAAAGGCTCATATTTAAAGACCAGATGGCCCAGGTCTATCTACGGCTGCTTGGGTTGCCCCGGGCCATTCGGGTCCCGTTATCTCAAAGTACGTGCACTCGTGCAACGCGCTGTCTGCTAAAACCTACATAATGACATGGGATAAGAGGTTGTACGAAGCCGGAAAGATGGGTCCATGTCAAGATCTGCAAGTCTTCAAATTCTATTCAGTGTGTTGTCTTGTGTAGTAGTCACTCGGGATTTGAGCTATGGTTCTTGTGGGACACTTCTGTACGAAATATGGGTTGAAATGATGTTGAGACGACGTGAATGTAGTATCGAGGTGGCAAAATAACAATTTTACCCCTCACCAGGGTTATCTCCTTTTCTGTGCAGATGTGGTAGTTGTTTCTCAGGGTTATCTCTGAGATTGGACTGCTATGAATGTTGAATGTCCTCAGGGTTATCTCTGAGGTGTGCTTGACCTCCCGGGGTTGTCTCCGGGGTTAAAACTGAGTGTGCTGGGGCTGTCTACGGGGTTAGAACTAACTTCTCCAGAGTTATCTCTGGAATTGGAACTGCATTTCCCGGGGTTATCTCCGAGGTTGGAACCGAGTATCTCGGGGTTGTCTCCGAGATTGAAAAACTGAGTATCATGGGGTTATCTCCAGAATTGAGCTAATTTGACTTCCAGGGTTATCTCTTGAGGGCAATTTTACCCTCTTGAAAGGTTAGTAACATGAATGCATAATTTCGAGTGTCAACACATGTTTAAGTTCTAAGAACTTCACCTCCATCCTGTTCTTCATACTTTTCGGGAAATAGTTCTCAAAAATAGAGTCTTAAATCTCTCCCATGTTATTATCCCTTTTCCTGCTCTTTGTTGATTCGCCTCCCACCAGTAGTTCGCTTCGCCTCTCATGATGTAGGTGGAAAACACCGACTTCTGATCTTCACCCACACGAGCAATGGTGAAGGCCTTTTCTATTTCCTTAATCCATGTCTGCGCCATGATCGGATCGGTAGTACCTACGAATTCTGGAGGTCCTACACTCCTAAAGTCCTTAAGGTTTGTGACTAGAACTGCTTGGGGATTGGGGTGATCGGGTTCATTGTTCCTTCCCCTAAGAGCCTCCCCTAACAAATCTACTAGCATTTGGATAAGGTCTACTTGTTCTCTCTCGTTATTGACAAACTCTTCCAATGTCGCTGGTCTATATCTGGGTGGCATTTTATGCATTACAAAATTTTCATTTTTATTATCTAATTATACTACTTAAACATTTCTCAAATGAAAAGGGAATAAGAGTTCATAACACATTTCTGAAATAAGATCATTTATATTCATATGTCAAATCATTACATCAACTTGATTATTCCTAGCATACTTTTATTAATGTCAACACATATCCCCTAATATCTCAAAAGATGGGGAGAAATATTAACATACTACCCCTCTAACATGAGCCTACTCGGGGTTTACATAAATATCCCATATCTTACATAAAAAATTTGGATTTCAACAACAGATCATAGATAAAAACTAACTACTACTACTAAACTACTAACATCTAGACCTCAATCTAACATTTTGTGCTCCACATCGCTCTTGTATTCCTTTTGAGTTATGTGCGCCACCAAATCTCGGCTTATAGTATGTCGGGTTTGTCCCTACTCTACTAGGTAATGATATACACCATCAATCAATCTCTCCATGACCGTGCGCAAAGCATATCCCACCTTGTTCATCTTCCTCCTCTTGCATCTCACCTCATCTTCCAGGTCTCCTGCCCTATCATTAGCTTCTTCCCACTTCCCCTCGAAGTGGATCCTCTCCATCACTTCCATCTCCAGTTGTGCCCAAAGAACCTCCTCCATAGCTTTCTCACTAAGCTCCCTCTGCTCAGACTCCTCTAGCTTACCTGCCAATTCCACATTCCTAGCTATCGAATAGTTAAATAGAGTGCCCATATGTACTCATGCTTCCTTGCAATACACAAGTTCTAATTCCAAGTACTCCTGCATCTTCAGTTGCCTCTCATGAGCCTCAGCCTCTAACTCTTCCACTCTACATCCTAACTCCAAAACCTGCTCCTCATACTCACCCAGCATCTGATCGTCAAATGCACTCTCATTGATATCTTTTGTGGGCTCATCCTCCATGGGTTCCTCCTCTGGATCCGACACTATGAGAAATGGCTACTCCTCCTCCTCCTCATCATCAATAGGAGCTATTGTCGAAATGGGCTCAACTATCAATGGTGCCTCATACACCACGTGTATATCTCGGGGCTCCTCCTCTATCACTCTACTGGGTCCTCCCATGTTTATCATCCAACAACCACAAACACAAGACAACGAAACAACAACTCCATTAGAATGTTAAATAAAATATAAGTTCTTTGTATAGAATGAAATTATATTCCATAACACACTAAGTCTCTTCCTTGGAAACTCTACATGAGTTTTATCCCTTCCTATCTTCTAAGTTCTTTTAAGTTATAATCTAAGGACTCTCGCTCCTAAGGTTTATAACCAGAGCTTTGATACCAACCTGTGATGCCCCCAAATTCAGACCACTCATATCTCGAATTTGGTTCGCCACGTGCTATAAACCTAATGACTAAATAACATCTCATGCAACGGAAATAACATAATTGATTACATTTATTTAATATAATCATTCATGTCCCAAGGTTTCGTAACTTAAACATCTCTTACATACCTTAAACATACATAAACATAGCTTAGACCTAACAATTACATAACATAATTTTTGTCTTTACATAATCATAGTATTTCCATATAAATATGAAGCTACTCCGTAGCTTTGCCCTTGCCCTTATCAGTGCCTGAGGGTCCGCCTTGCTCCGCCTTAACTAAAATATTTTTAGGGAAAGTAAGAATGAGCAATAAGTTTGGTCAACAAGTAATATAGAAATAAGGGTGTTCAATATAGTTTTAAATTTCTCGAGAGTACATCAACAAATGATACTCAAGGATAGTAATAAGTATCAATGGTTCTCAACAATAGTTGGTAAGGTCAAAAAGATATCAATAACATTCAACGCTTAATCTATTTGAGATTTCAAAATAATGAATACTGAGCAGACACTAAGGACTATAAACTTCTACTAGACTGAACAATAATAAACTGATAATCCTACAAAAAAACAAGTACCGCATGTGATCAGCCTAAAGTACTCTATGTTATGCATAACATTTAATCATACTCATGTGCGCACGTCGGTCTCCCGACAATTATATAGTTTCCCCTTCAAGGAGGGTTGTTCATCTTAGTCAATTATAAGAGTCCGCATCAAGTTAATTTAGTTTGAATAGCTTTCTATAATATGATAATAGTCTAACCGAATCAATGGCTTAGACATCTTTTATAATGAATTCAAGAAATATAAGTTCAATGCTTGCAACAATCGTTAAAATATATCAATGATTTTCGAATAGTAATAGATATTTGTTTGAAATAAATATGGTTAATATGGCAATAATTTAGATTATAATATATATATATATATATATATATATATATATATATATATATATATATATATATATATATATACAGTGTAAATAAGTTAGGAAACTTGTGTAATCATATATTCTTTGTATAAAGTAAATGCATAGGTTAGGATACTTGCCTCAAGCGTAGTTTACCAAAGTATAGCTTATCAACACTTTTTGGATCCTATTATAATGTAGTTACACACATAGGATATTCATTAGTTATGTATATTCAATACTCATACTTGGCATGTAAGCTTAAACGCATACAAAAGAGTCTAACTTGGTTGCATAATCCCACATGTAAGTTATTACGTACCTTACATACACATAACAAAAAATCAATTTTTAAGACACTATGAATATAATTCGTAATCATCCTTTGGCTTATGTTTGAAAGTTTATAAACACTTATCCAACATATGATTCTATCTTTAGCATGCTTATTTATGCTTTGAATACTGTATTGGACATGTATTACAGATTAAGGTAATAATACAAGCATGCATCAACTCTCAGATCACAAACAGAATAAGCAGACTGCACTGCAGGGTGGCTCGACCGCGCTTGATTTGAACTAGGGAGTGGCGTGGTCGCACTGCTCCTAGTTCAAACCATAGTTAAGAAACAGAACCATGGCCAAACTTGGACACCCACATAGCAATATGATAACACTTGCAGAACATATATGTCATGATTTTTATAACTAGGTTCAATCCTATATCTTGTCCTTAACATGATTCGTTACCAATTCCTACCTAATCAAGGCTTTAAGTGTTCATTTAACAAGGTCTCACAAGTTTAGTCCTTATACACATACAAATAGGTCAATAAATCTTAATTATACATGATCACGTTTCTTAGTCATGCATTTCAACTTGTATAGCTCTAATTCATTTTAATTTGTTCTAAAGCATACTCAACTAGTTTATAATGTATATGGCTAGCTAGCATGCACACTCATATCCTAACATGATAATCAAAATCTCAAAATACATGCAAGGTTGTCATCAACCAAATTAGTTTCCCAAACTCTTAAGTTTTCTTTTTAAAAATCTCATGTTAACCATTTAAGCATGCAAAACTACTTCACTTATTATACATCTTACTTTCACATCTACATAACTAGACTACATAAGCATGCTTGCATTTATTTAGTTCATTTACACATAGCTAGTATAGTCCTCCACTTGAAAACTCATTTTAAATCATGCTTGAATAGTATATATTATGCCTAACAATATAAACAAACTTATTAGTCACATGCTAAGGCATAAAATAGCTTGATATGTTTGTACATAGGGTTAGAATACACATTACACAATGCTTATCAAAATTAGTTTCCAAATCTTTAAGCTTTCTTTGAATAAGCATACTAAACCAAGCTAAAATGACTTACTATATACAAAACATCATCAATCCATATGCTAGGGTCATTTACATGCATATTCAAACCAAAATAACATGCTCATGACAACACAAGGCAAACAAAATTAGTTTCCAAGACTGGCAGCCTGCACGGCCGCGCGGTCTTGTATTATAGAAGTGGCGCGGTAGTGCCACTTCGAGCAGAGGCAAAAAAAAAAATTGGCTCTGCTTCTACAGAGCCTCAGCGCAAGCATTGTTAACCCTGCAACCCAGACCAACTAGAATACTTCTAAACATGCATATAAGCTCAGAAAACACATGTATAACAGTTATAAACCCAATTAGCAAGAATTCGTGCACATTCAAATATTAATAAAAATTGCATTAAGAATACCATGTCATGTTATACCTTTACTTTGAATTGGACATAGCTTCTCCTCCTAATCAGATTACTCCGTCAACACTCTCTATAGCAACACTCACTCTCTAATTATACTTATCAGACAATTTTCTAGCAACTGAGAAATGAGGAAACATGGCTGCTATTTATAGAGAAATAGCTACCCAGTTTATGGTTTTGCACCATGGTTTGAACCAATGGGAGATAGAAGGAAACATTGGACATGAAGAAGTTGGCCAACCACTTTCCCTCAGCCATCTCCATAGAAATTATAGCCTCCATTGTATCTTACTGTTCACAGCTTCTATTTCACGTAAGGGAAAATTAGAGCAACGTTTGGTCACTGATTTTGGGACAATGGTTTTAAAAACTCAGTAACTTGGTTATATAATGCCTAGTTTGGTTTCTTTGATTTCCAAAATGCGATTTTAATATTTTAATGCTACTATAATATGAAAAGTTAGGAATATAATATATACTCATATCATATAATTCATGTACATTAATCTAGTCCAGATAATACTTAAATTGGGTTAGAATATAATTAGTTGGGTATTAACAATCCATTATTTTCACACAACTTTATTATTCAAATTATACTTACTTATTGAAATAATTGTTAATTTGCAAATCATTGATTCATTCTAATTTAATATTACATAAAGTATATCTTTAATGTCCTCACACACACATGTTGTCACATAAGCAATTCATTTAATTTTTTTATATAGTTTTATATATTATATAGTCACATTAAAGTGTTACACTACACTTTCTTTTTGAATAACATGTAAGTGTTATACTATAATACTATTAATTATCACATATATTGCACACAACAATAAATATAAATCTTATTATATGAATTATTTACTCATTAATATTCTATTACTCACAATAACAACTAATTAATGATATTAACTAATCATTCACTTCTTAATTAAATCTCTAATTTAATTAAACCATCAAAATCTCCATTCTCGTTCCACATAAAGCATTTCACAAGTCTTATCATATTCCCCACATTTTCTCAACTATCATAAATTCAATTTAATCTAATTTGAGCTACTCATCTCATGGCACATAAATATTTATATTAAATAAATATTCACATTCTTATTAATATTATTATTAATTTTTATTCATAAAATTCACGGTTCTTGCAATTCCAAACCAGTTGTTGGTACGGAGTACTCATAGACTGATAAGAATAATTTTTATTAAGACAATATATCGAAAAACCAAATATCGGCTTGTTTATTAAGTGTTATGCATAGTCACTAGGTACAAGAGGTTGATCCCCTTGAGTATGAAAACCTACTAAGAGGTCCAGTTTAATTACTAATACACCTCCATATTTGTTCATGGTCATTGTTGGCCACTCAACATTATTGATTCAGACTTTCATTTATTGAAACTTGATTCTCATTATTTCACAATTGTAATATATTGTTGAAAATTCAGAAGCTATATTCTTTTTCAATCATGATATATCGTTCTTGTATTTAAACTTGTTGAACGAAGTAGTTGCTTATTCTTGCTATATCATGATATTTATTTCAGTTAAGCCCGAGTGTTTGAAGAAAGACATTGGCAACAAAAAATTCCAAAAGTAGATTAATATGATCATTTAATTATTATGTTATCTCATGTAATTAAAATTTGCAAACCTTTTGAGATATTAAGGGTATGTATTAAGTTAAGGTTAGTAGACCTTAGGACTGATGTATAATCATTTGTAATGAAAATTTTTTGTTTATTTATTCCGCGATAGTATATAGAATGTGTAGGATGATGATGGATCGCGAGCACCAAACCCGAGGTTAAGGAACCCGGATGTGCAGGTGTCACATTTCCAGACATTATTACATGTAGTGAGTTCTCAAAAGTTGGTTAAGGACCTGATGTTCAATATCCCGAAGGACTTAGTAGAAGCTTATGACAGAGTCAAAGGGTTCGTCGTGATCGAGGAAGCTATGGTTAGTCTAAATCCAAACATAATAGAGAAACCAAAGGATCGGGATAGGAACACCCATTTCAAGTCAGACAATAATAACATGTCAAATTATTAGACGAAGAAGAGTTACAATAATGCGGGTTCGGGAGGAGGCCCTTCGCATGTGACACCTATAAAATATGGGTACTTCAATCCCACATATTTGGTGTTCATTGTCCAATTAAATCACGACTAACTACCCATTCATAAAGGATATAAATGAAACTAACAACTTAAATAGAAATCCTCCCATTAAAGGGTTACATAATCTCAAAATAAATAATTCCAGGTTATCTAACTTTTAATTACATCATTACGAAAATAAACATAATAATTAATGAAGTCTGACTACATA